>CM076574.1:484593711-484896783 GCA_034641835.2 Pinus albicaulis
AGTCTATTCCATATCTGTACAATTCAGCATTTCTTACTCTCTCATTTACACATCAGTTATATGTATTCCCCTTAATACCTATGGTATTTAGGGTTAAGAAACTTAACATCTCATTTCAATTTCTATTTATTATAGTAACCATTAAGGCTTTTAAAATCCATAACCATCCCTTCATTTTATCGATATATATATATATATATATATATATATATATGCTTATTATATATATATATATAACTACAACTTCCCAATATATATATATATATATATATATATATATATATATATATATATATATATATCGAATATATATTTTTCCACGTCCTATGGGAATCCCTAACCGAGCTTTCCCACATATACCTATACGATTCACCTTTATTAATGTTTATTTTCTAGGTATTTATATGCTGAGGTAATTTGGTCGAATTGCGTTATGAACATAGTGTCACCCAACAATTCTAAATTCTGGATACGTTTTGTGGTTATACTATTAATGACCCACGGGTTCTTACCTATTCGTAGTCACACGTTATTACTTCTATGTGCATATGGATTATATTGTTTTCACTGCGTGTATACAGAGTATATATAAGACATTGCGTATGAGATCGAGTTTGTCATATTTTATTGCTCTTGCAGCTCCAGGTTCAGTGGTACGTCAGCATCAATTTAATTTTTGTATGTACGCATATCTTGGGAAATCTACGATTCACATTTGGTTTGTGGCTTGCAGGTTACGAAACAACCTGTGCAGTTAATATATGGCAGGTCCTTGGTATGTTGGGATTTTATTGCCCTCCGAACCCAATACAATAGTCAGTTCATGCGTTGATCCATGTGTAAATCGTCGGATTTGAGCACCTGTAGGGTTGTATAGCGTTAGGGTTTTTGTTATGTTTATTATAAAGATAGAGTCGTAACCTTGTTACGCTTTCCAGTCAATCTCTCCATTCTTCCAGCTAGCCATAGCGATGGCAACTCTGCTCGGCCTTCGAGCGTGCATGCTTCCTCCCGCCGCTGGCTATTCTCCTCTTGTCGACGCGCAGAGGTAAACCCACGGTATCTTTTAGGGTGAGAATTTCGTGTTTTATTATGCCTGCTATAGCTTATGCATGGTGGTCTCATTTTATTTCAGGTTTCGCATCCCCGACTATTTTCTGTGCTCTAACCCTTCTCCCCATGTTTCATTTCAGATCAACATTAATATGGTTGGGTCTTTACGTCCTCGGTTAACATTTTACTAGGACCTCTCCGGTCGTTTGACAAACGTTGCGTTTGACAGGATACTAAAGAGCTTCGGTGACCCTCGAGGCCACTTTCCTTGCAAATTTGTTTTTCGGGAAGTTGAAATTTCTCACAAGTAAGACTGTCTCAAGGTTATGGACTCTGTTCCCCCTTTCTGCGTTTACATTCAACCTTTTGGGTTTAATATATTATCCTGACCTACGCCTAAATCTTCCATGCCTTCCTGACTCAGGTGTCTCCTCTCGGATCCTCGCATTTCCCAGGTAAGGTTTTAAATTCTTCTTTCAGATTTACTTCTTCTTCTATTTACATTCCCCAGGTTCGGGGTTCGAAATTTCGTGTGGACATTTTCTTTCTTTCTGCTAATACACTTAATGTGCTCTTTTATTCGCAGGTATGGGTGGTATTCCTCTGCATCAATATGCCCCCAACATCATCGTTACTCTATTCACTAATGGTATCTTCTCTCCCTATCTTTCACAGGTCGGTATGCGTGAGCCTTGCGGCTACTGGAGAAGTAGTGGTTCATTCGAATGAGGAAACCTTTATATATCTTGTGTTGTTTCTTTTTCCTATATATCTAGTCTTGGATGAGAAATTTATCTCCCAAAGGGATTTACCCTTTGTTTTGTAACTTATGTATACGCAGTACTCCAGACTTTCAGACGCTCGAATTGAGCGGGATTTGGCCCCGTGGGCGATAAAATTTTCTGATTACTTCTCGAAAATTTCTTTTTGAACTTAGATATGCGTTAGTGTTGGGTTTGTGTTTTTTTTTTTGTCCCACGAAATCTATAATTACTACTTAGTATTAATTATTGGATTTTTATTTTTATTCATACATGTCTCTGTTACATGCCATAGATTTTCTCAAAGCGACCATTCATAACTTTGGTTATCTAAATGATAACGACAAAAGAGCTGGTTTATAATAATTCTTGATATGGTAGACGCATAGCTTGCATATACTAGATGAGTACTATATCATGCTTAAAATTTTTATTTTTATCACTGGCGTGAGTTGTATACCTGTAACATGTAATGGTTCGCGAAACTGAAGATTACTTAATGTGTTTAGTTGGCTACACCAGTCCAGATGTTTTGGTGTTTAATACAACCATGGAATGGATAGAACTCTGGTTATTATCTAGTTACGTTTTCTTGTCATATTACTTTTTTGCAAGCAGAAAAATTTATGCTGAATGTTGATTCTAATGTTTACTCTGCTCTATTATTCTACATTGTTAAATCCCTCGATTTTCCCTTCGGGGTATTGATATAGATAAGTGTATCACGACTTCAACAGAAATCCGTTGTTGAGTTCTGTGTAAGTGAAATATGAACTGAATCTGCAGGTCTATTTCAACATTTAATGATTCCTCTAACTATAGTTTCAGTCTTTGCCTCTCAGTCCTGTCACTTTGTCGACCTGGAGGTCTTGCATTTATCTAATTTATTTTCCAGCACTCACACATAAATTTTTCCTACTATTTGGCTAGCAGAGTTCATTCTTATTGCATACATTATGACATATAATAATATGTTTGACTCCATTATAATTTTGATTACAGGAACAATTACAACGTAGTTTGTCTTACTTTCAGATTTTAATAGATGAGAATCTGGTTGACCTAGTTTTAATGAACCTTCTTTTTATTTTACATTGCAGAAGCAGATTAAAGTTAGAATATAGATAATCTTTGGAAAATGTGTATTCTTAGATTTAAACCAGCTATGGTTTAAAGGTTCTGATGAATTCTTTCCCTAGGTGTGATTCCCACAACCATACAGAGATTGAAGCTAATTCTGCTGAGATCTCTGTTCAATGTGTGGAATATTACTACATAAAACCTGTACATATATTTCTCTTCTTTTTCACCTTCCTATGCAACATAAACTTTAATCCTACCTCTTATAGTAAAATATAAATAAATAATTATAAGGTAGCATTACTAAGTCTAGCATGCAGTTCCATCAATTATATGTAGCCAATTCATACCATAAGAAATAATAACATAATTCAATTTAGAGACATACCACTATTGAAATTGACCAACCTCCCAACCTTAGAGTCCTTTTGTCTCCTAGAACTCACCCCCGAGCTGAGATCATCTCCTTGAACAAATCAACCCCTAATCTGTACAAGAGCAGCTTATTTAAGCTATTGTTCCCCAAAGCATGTTTCTAATTCTACGTCCAGAATAGAAGGATGCTTTTCTTCCTGTTTGCCTAGGCTTCCCATTTTAGGGATTCTTTAAAGTTGTTTTAAGCTTTTCCTCAGCTTTTCCAACTTTTTACCTCTTCCCAACTACTTTCCTCATCATTGGGGATATTTAGATTTTTTCCTCAAAAATTCTAAATTAGAATAATTTCTTTCAAGGATTTTTGAAAGATTCTGGGGATTAGTTTCCTTATCCATCCTCATGGATTTAGAAAGTGATCTCATAAATCTCATTTTGGTCAATCTGCACAAAATCATTTTATTTATTTCCTCAATATAAATATTGAATTACATTCACACATTTCTTATCCTTTGGGGTCCACTCCCCTTAGGATTAAAGTTCAAATGTCTAGCTTTGAAATTCAAACACATAAATTGGGGGTGTTACACATTCATTGACTTCAGCGTCTTGTAACTATTCCTGGTAATTTTATCATTTATATATTCTGTATTTTCTGCTCTATTTTTTTCATTTTGTTTTTCCAAGTAAATATATATTTGATATCTAGTCCCCTTTTTCCGATAGTGGGATGTAATTCACGAAAAAGAAGCAGATTAAAGTTAAACTTGAAATCATCCTTGAGAATTATGTATGCTCAGATTTAAACCAGTTATGGTTTAGAGATTCTGATGAATTCTTTCCCATCGATGTGATTCTTACAACCGTACAGAAATTGAAGGCTAATTCTGCTGATATTTCTATTAAATGTATGGAATATTATCACACACAGCATGCCCATATACTACTTTCACATTCCATACAACATAAAATTTACACCTACACTTTATAACAGAAATTTAGAACTGAATTGTGCATACCAGTTAATTAGATGACCAATCCACCCAACCTTAGAATTCGTTTATCTCCAGAATTCACCCCCGAGCTGAGATCCTTCCTAGAACAGATCAACCTCTAATCTGTTTAGGAGTAGCTTATTTAAGCTGTTGTTCCCCAAAGTATGTTTCTAATTCTTCGTCCAGAATATCAGGATGCTTTTCTTCCTGTTTTCCTAGGCTTCCCATTTTTGGGAATTTTTAAAGCTTCTTTATGCTTTTCCCAGCTTTTTACCTCTTCCCAACTACTCTCCACATCATTGTGGAAACTAGATTTTCCTCAAAATCTAATTTAGAAATTCTTTCAAGGATTTTTGAAAGATTGTGGGGAAAGTATTTGCCTTTATCCATCCTCATGGATTTAGCAAGTGATCTCATAATTCTCATTTTGGTCAATCTGCACAAAGTCATTTTATTCATTTTCTCAAATTAAATATTTAATTACATACACAAATTACTTGTCCTTTGGGGTCCACTCCCCTTAGGATTAAAGTCAAATTTCTAGTTTTGAATCTGAAACACATAAACTAGGGGTGTTACATTTAGCAATGTAACAAAATAAGTTATCATTTTTTAATATTTTATGTCAAAAAAATAATTTATTTTTAATACTATTTATTAATTTCTTATTTTATTTAGATTTTAAAAAAATTATGAGAAAATATTCATTAATGTTGTATATTTTAAAATTATTTCTCAATCACTAAGACTATTCATTAATTTTTTAAAATTTAGATTTTTTAATATTTTTTAAATTCTTTATTATAAACATTTTATAATATACCTATATTTTTCATTATAAATAAAACATTAAAATTTAATCCATCTCCTTTTGTCCCTCCATATTGGAAATATAATTCTGTGAATTTTTATGGAATTATGGAATTTGAAGTAAACACATTCTACATATATTTTAATAATCATTATATAACAAAACAAATTTTATTATGGTATAAATTTGAATATGCTAATATTATTAGTAATTTTTTTTATTCTAACCCTAATTATGACACATAATACCTAGTTGAATTACAAAAAAAAATTAAATGAATTTTTTTTTAAAAGAAATTTAAGTTCTAATTTAGAAATCTTAATAAGATTTAATACTATGTTTGAATACAATATTTTTTTTTATAGTCAACATAATTTTTTTTTAACTTATAAAATAATAAAAATACAGTATTTGCAATTCTCATATGTAGATCAAGTAAAATAGCAGTACCATTTATATGTACGGATAAAAAATAATCAAACTCGCAGTCCCACTAATTTCAGGGGTTGAAAAGACATTAAATTCAGAGTTCTTGAGGCTCAAATATTAACTAGTATCTCTAAACTATTAACTATGCACTTATATACACACTCAAGGAAAAAAAACCAAGCATATGGAGTGGAATGTGCCTCCACTGGACTGAGCAGGAGATGAAGCTCTTTAATTCAAGTACAGATTCTCGTGTATGGTTATATAATCTTGAGAGAAATAAAATTTTAATCTATAATTATAATTATAATGCAATAGAAAACTAAAAACGGGAGGATATTTTAAAATCATTTATTTTTAACAATTTTAATGAATCTTACTGTTTCTTAAAATGTTAATATAAAATATAAAATATATATTTATAAAAATATTCAATTATTTTAAACATTGGTACAATATCTAACATATTTAGTCTTGAAAAAAAACGTGTTCAATCTTATCTCCATAAATAAAGAGCCCTTGGAAAGGAATTAAGAAATGTAATGAGCAAAAACATGAATGAAATGCCTCTACAATGTTAATTTTCATTGGAACCATTTGACAATACAAATAAAGATACACAAACCAAGCAATGCAGGGGGGATCCTACCATAAGAAATACTGAATGCGAGTTGTTATGATCCTGTACCAAAGTGCTAAGCCCTAACACAGATAATTTATTACTGCTATAATGTGATACTAAGTTCGAGTTGTTATGATCAAGCAAGAACTAACAGTTAACTTATAATTTAGAAGGCTTAATAAAATTTAAGACTATGTCTGCAT
The DNA here is from genome assembly GCA_034641835.2 of Pinus albicaulis. Taxonomy (NCBI): domain Eukaryota; kingdom Viridiplantae; phylum Streptophyta; class Pinopsida; order Pinales; family Pinaceae; genus Pinus; species Pinus albicaulis. The sequence continues at coordinate 484,600,038 of CM076574.1, forward strand.
ACAATATTTTTTTTTATAGTTAACATAAATTAGCTTTAACTTATAAATTAATAAAAGTACACTATTTATAATTCTCATAGACAAATAAAAGTAAAATAAAAGTCGCATTTATATTTACGGCTTAAAAAAAATATCAAATTTGCAGTGCCACTAATTTCTGGGGCTGAAAAGAGATTAAACGCATAGTGGTGAGGCTCAACTATTAACTAGTATTGCTAAACTATTAACTATGTACATATATACACACTGCATGCAACAAGAACAACCCTAGGGAGAGGAATGAGCCTCCACTAGACTGAGAGGCAGAGGAAGCTCTTTAATGCAAGTACAAATTCTCATGTATGTTTTTTTTTTTTTTGTAAATTCGGTGTGACCATGCCATTTCTATTTATATTTTAAGACAGGTTACAAAAAATATAAAGTCATTCTTGGCCTCAACCTGCCCAAGAGGGAAACCAGGTTTATTGGCCTTCTAAAAACATGATTTGCATCCCAAAATTGAAATTGTCTCTTGCGTCTATGACTTGCTTGCACTACTTGATTCTCTACTTTAATATTTACAAACATAACAGTATTTGAAAGTTCAAAATTAACAAGAAAACCATCAAATCAGACATCTTCTAATCTTCAGATGAAGAGACTGGGGCAGGGTCTTTGACATTAGACCCTGGCATTTCTGCTTGGTTAAGTTGCTGAAGAATCTTCTGAAGGATTTTCTCCATGCGTCCCACTTTTTCATCTAATATGCTAACCCTGTCTGCAGTTTGGTATTGAGTGATCTTTAGATGCTGCTGATTGTCCTGAATCTCCAAGAGTTGAGCCTGGGTACGTAGGTCTGGTTGCATTTCTTCCGTCTTTACTTGAACTGGGTGATTACTCTGGATTGCTTTTGCTAGCAGACATTTTACAATCCAATATGTATGGACTATCTGATTAAACAATGTAAGCCTTCCCCTTGTATGCCCTAGATCAGTAATAAAATCCAGGATCTCTGCCTCTGTCTCATTATCCTCTGGTTCCTGGTGAATTTCTTGTTCCCAACCATGAATATCATTTCTGGCTGCCGAGGGATTGCTCATGACATAATTAACTGCCAGTGTTTCCAAGTGTTCCAAATACGTTTTCTGCCCCCTTTTCTTTGGAATAGGTGCAGTCTGAGCAGGTTGCTTTCCCTTATCCGATGCCCGGTAGTGTCGCTTTCCCATTGCTGGGTGTGAATTTTGAACTAACACTGGCATGCATAAGTAAACAAAATAAGAGAAGGTATTAAAACACAGCATGCACCTCGCGGTGCCCTGGGACCTAAGTTGAGACGGAGAATCAGCCAACTTCTTACGACTGGGATAGTTGGTTTGACTGTGGGGAATGTCCCGGATAGAATCATGCTATATCCTGGTTGCAGGGTTGTAGTTCGCCTGCGCTGCCTCCTCCAGTCTTTCGCATGCAAGGGATAATGCATGCAAGAATGAAAGGGCTGGTTTAATAAACTTACCAAGTTTTCACCTGCTTTTCCGGTTGTCTGACACACACCCTGGCCATCATGCGCCATCAAACCTTTGCCGGCGCTCGCACACTCCACTTCGCTGGTCTGAAAAGTCATTTAAATGATCTTGATTTTTATTTACGGGAGCGCTTGCCATGTTGCCGCCTCCCCTTGTCATGATGGCAAGTGTACACCCCGATCTGTATTCATAATAAAATGAATCTATGCTCGCTATATAATATTAAGAGAAATAAAATTTTAATTTATGGTAGTTATATAATATTGAGAGGAATAAAATTTTAATTTATAATTATAATGCAGCAGCAAACTATAAAGGGGAGGAACTTTTAAAACCATTTCTTTCTAACTATTTTAATGAACCTTACTGTCTCTTAGAATGTTAATATAAAATATTTAAATATATCTTTATAGAAATATTCAATTTTTTTAAACATTGGTACAATATCTAACATATTTATCCTTAAAAAAAATGTGTTCAAGCTTATCTCTACAAATCAAGAGCCCTTGGAAAACACGTAAGAAATGTGATGAATGTAAAGAGAAATGAAATGTCTCTACAATGGTAAGTTTCATTAGAACCATTTGAAAATATTAATAAAAATACCCAAACCAAGAAATGTGGGGAGCGATCCTACTATAATAAATAATGAATGGGAGTTGTTATCATCCTGTACCAAAGCGCTAAGCCCTAACAAGCGGAATTTATTGTTGCTATAAGATGAGATTTAATTCGAGTTGTTATGATCAAGCAAGCACTAATAGTCAGTAGTCTAGTAGGGAAGCCCCAAGAAAGGTAGAGGATGAAGTCGGTCCCAGTATAGTATGTAGCTCATCTTTTTAGAATAGTGCAAAATCTTGTGATTTATTTGAATAGAAGATACGAGGAGGTGGAAGGAAATAAAGGCAGATGAGAAGTGGTAATCATCTCAGCAATGGGGGAGGGAACCTACTATAAGAAAGACCCAAACCAAGCTTGGTGAAGGAGCCTCTAATCCCAATCCAAAATTTTCAGTATAATTTACATCTACAATATTTGCATCCTTCTATTCTCTAGTTGCATCCCTCATTGAGCATGATAATCAAAACAAAGAGGGCCTGAGTTTTACATATCTCCCGCTTTCTATCCACACTCGAAAAATTTAGTAAAGGATTTAAGGCCAAATATGTGGCACTGAACCTAGGTATCAAATATAAGCTTTGCGTACTTTCTTACCACAGTCAATCTATTATATACCATTCAATCTATGAAACTTAAAAAAAACCGCTGCAATTTTGGAAAAACCCAATGAACCAAAATATTGAACTAACATGGATATCAAATTAAAACTTGTGAAGAAATAATAAACGTACACAAGGTATCACGTTTATGAAATGAAACTTGCAGCATGCCACAATTTGTTCGATTTATTTTTAAATCGGCTTCATTTCTTTTTGTATAGAATTTTTTTTGTGGAATTTGAATGACATTCGTTTCAATTGAACAAAAGTGTATTAAATAAAGAATATGGAAGATGAGGTATGCACACCTCGAGTGGTGGTGTTCCATGGCGCATCATTGCATGCCATCATTTTAATTGTAAACTACATAATAAATTGTAAGTTACATTATGTAACGTACAATTTAATAATGGGGTGTTTTGTTTTGCAGTTTGGATAATTAGAGTTTAGGCTCTATAATTATTTCATTTATTTGGAGTAAATTTTATTCAATATTATTTTATTGCACAAAATTGAGTAGAAATATTAACCTTGCATATATCGTACTTTTAGGTTTTCACTTTTCCCAAAAAAAACTGATTTAAGTCCTCAATGTTAGTTAAAATTAATAATATAGAAAATTTAAGAAAACTGATAGATTCAAATGATGGAATAATTAAGATTCTAATATAAAATATAAGTTATTACTTATATTTGACAAAGGAATCTATAGACTGAGTTGAGGATATTTTTTTTGAGCCATACATATAAATGGGAAGAGGCATTTAATTGTGAATGAACCATTTATCATTTCAAAATGTGAAGAGGAATTTGAACAGTTGTGAATCACAATGAACATGTGCCTATATAAGACATTTTGTATTTTTATTATCTCCCTGTAGGGATATATAAGACGTTTCATAGTTTTATGGTGGTTCAAAGAGTGCAAGCCTTTTTTACCTTTCATAAAGCCATGATGTGAATTTAATTTGCATTAATATTCATGCACGGTAAATAGTTAATGGCATAGTAAAATTTTAATTATAATTTGATAAAAGAAATTATTTAAACGGGGTTTAATCACTTGATTTAGATATGAAAGGGAGTTATGTTCATCAGCCATATCCATTGATGTAGTGGCAACGATGAAAATATTTGAGCATCTTGTATTTTGAACCAATTTGTGATTAACAAAATGATTAAAGGTGCAATTTCCAACAAGGTTATGCTTATCGATCTAAAAATATATTAATATTTATTTGTTTAATATTTATTAGTAAAATATTGTTCTATTTTTGGATTGAAAATTAATAAGCACATTTTTTTGTTATATGTTACACAGTAAAATCCCATTGTGCAATTCCATCTACCTAATCTTCAAACAATGCTTATTAATGACAAGAAATGCTTCTCATGCATCGTAAATAATTTATTTTCATTTAAAAAGTATTTTTTAAATTAATTTAATTAATAAGGATGTAATTGCTCACTTGAAATTATATAATGGTGTTTAGATTGAAAGTATGAAGTTAGTAGAAGTTTATTATTATTATCTATTTCTTTATTTTGAGAATTTAGGCTTGTGTGATCCATCTTAAATATTCAGAATTCTGTTGGTAATAATAAAATTGATATTTTTATTAATTTAATTTAATTTATTCTCTTCGGAGTAAAACTAGTCATTATTCTAACGACTAGTTTAGCCATCTCTACATCTATTTAAACTCAATGTCTTGATCTAATCTCTCACCTAGTTGTGATGATCAACCACACAGGTTGTTAGTCATGATGGTCAACCAAATTGTTGGTTCAAAACACGTAGACAATGTTCTTTTGTATGTGATTATTACGAAAATAATTCCATATATTTTTTTATATTAGAGCTTAATTTTCAATATTTTTGTAATAATAATGTTAATATTTTAATAAATTAATTTTTGATGTTCTAGTTCTTTATTATATTAACTTATTTTTCTAGTTTAAATTTAATAATGTATTTTAAGGTTCACTTTAATTTTTAATAGGGATATAGTTGAATAATAAAAGTTTATGACGAGAAAAAATTACAAAAAATATGTGGACTTAATGGTTAATGGATAAGAGTATATGTTAGGTCATAGGTACAAATATATATGTGTAGGCTATATATGACATAGGTTTAAAACCCGAAAGATAGACTATGTATGACTTAGTAGACTAATTTTAGACAATACATATTTATGGTAAGGCCATTTGAGATGCATGTGGTTTTGACTAGATTTTAAAAAATAGAGGAACCCTTAACTCTTTTAGATTATTTATCTTGTTCTTCCATGTTAAGTAAGTAATCAAAACCATAGTCTCTATTAGGGAATGAATCATTCATATGATGAGGACTCTTTTGATTATATTTAAAAAAAACCTTTTACGTTATTTATCTGTTAAAATATAAGATGAAAATTATATATTGAAAACTAGCATCTCATACGTGAGAAAGGTGCATATGGAGACTGCTCAAGAAAAGTCATTGACAATTAAAATCAAGAATATATAATTTTACATGAGAATAGGAGAGTTAGAACTAACACGTACAAAATAGGAACTACTTCCTAAACTAGGATACACGCACATCTAATGAACAAACTATCTCTAATGATACACATTCTCCATTAATTCCAACACTCCCCCTTAATGGATAAAATGTTCACTAGTACTCCTAACATCTCCCTAAAGAATTAAAATTTAATTATTCCAAAGGGCTTGGTAAAAATGTCTTTTTCATTATCCCAGGTTTTACAATATTCAATATAAATCTCTTTTGATTGAACCTTCTCTCTAACAAAGTGAAACTACGTATCAATATGTTTTGCGTTTTTGTGAAACACATGATTGTTTGAAAGTTTGATTGAGCTCTGATTGTGACATATGATAACTCTTGCATCTTTTTTTTCTTCTCTAGCATCATGGATAAGTCTCCTCAAGCAAACTGCCTCACACATTGTTGCACATATTGCTTGATACTTCTCTTCTATAGAAGTTAACGATACAATATTATGCTTCTTGCTTCTCCCTATAGTGGCCCTGAAACCAATGGTGAATGCATAACTTGTTATGGATAATTTTTCATCCATATTTTTGACCTAATCTGAATTTGAAAAACTTGTCAATCTAACATCAAACGAATCTATATATTTAATATAAAAGTATAATGTTACTTGAAGATACCTTAAGTGTAACATACCCCGATAACCTCGCAGGAAAAATGCATGGAGTTAGGACTTTTTTTTCAACATTTACGAATGTGTAACCTTATAAATTTCTTTATATATTTCTGCATTAACCATTTAAATACCCATTATCATCACTTAGAGAAATATTTAGCAAAAATCGTAGTGAGTTACACAACCATTAATTGTTCTTGTTGTAGCATATTAACTTAAATTTCCTGCTATAACTATGCATCGATCCCATGATCATTTTAATTCAATTAGTAGATCACCTAATTGATAATATCAACGTCATATCATGAAAGAAATTAACATCATCAAAATGACACAATTAACAATCACATAAATAGACACCGATATACCCTGGAAACCCCGTAGGGTGAAAACCAACAAACGTTTAATTTTATTATTAAACGCTCGTGAGGGTTGTCACCCCTCACTCAATGGTTATAAGGGAGTCCATCCCTTGACCATTGTCATAAAATTTACATATAAAAATAATCTTAAATGAAACATAACTAGCTATAAGTTATTACAATCATCATGATACCATTTACCCACGAATCATCAATCCCTGTCTTTGTATTCAGATTGTTTCTTTCAGGGGATCATTGTGCAATTGGAACTACTAAACCTACATGGACTAACAACTCTTTATCTTCCACAATGTTAAACTTGAAATTTCCTTTTCTCAAGTCATCCTTCTTTCCTGCCATTTCTGTCGTCAGCCCACTTGATATCATGATTAGATAAAATATTAATAAACCAATAATCAATCTCTATTTGTGACACTTCAACAAATATTTGTATGCATTTATAAAACATAACCACATTGACATTAGTTTCCATATTTAACATCATTTCACATGCATTAGTAACAAATAAATCAATATCAAGCATCCTCTTTCCACCAAACACTAATAAAATCTTGCATGCACTTTCCTATTATTTCCAAAAGAAAGCTAACATACTATATAATAATACTGTGCATGCAAATACATAACAATATTTTCAAGATAACTATCCCAACAAGCAATTTCTCTTTTTGCCTACTCGTATGTTTTCTTTTCAATATGGATTAATGCAATAGATGTTATGCTTACGCATGTGAATACATGTTCTTTTCCAAAAACATATTTTCCACCCAAGATCTATTCATAATGGTTACTATGTATAACAATGCCAACTCTATTTCAAACAAATTTAACATACAAGTTATAGTTTTGTGCATGCAATAACATATCTTGTTCTTCCTGCATGTAAAACATATATTTCTTTCCAAAAGAAACCAAATAAATATTTCATGGAAAAATAAACACATTTCTTTTCCAAGGGTCAAATGCATACCACTTATCATTTCGTGCATGCAAAGTGACATTTCCCTCTCATCCAAAAGATATAACCAATAACTATGCATAATATTCTCCCAAGATAAAGCTAATACCATAGCTAATCCCTTTAGGTTGGACAAATACATATTATTTTTCCCAAAAAAAGGCTAACACAATAAATATTATGTGATTGCATCTTCCTTTTCTCTAGAAATCTAATACTCAAAAATATATTTTTCCCATGCATGCAAGCATATATGTTTCTCTAAATAATATTACATAATAAAGCATGTGATTACTCTTTTTTCCTCTCTAAGAATCTAATCCAATAATGCATACAAGGATATATTTTTATCTTCTATTCATTTTGAAGAGTTTTAACACAATAATTATTTCCTTGCATACAATTATGCAATGTTCCAAATGGGAAATTATAGGCTCAGTAGGGAATATCTTAAGATATTCCACTATGGAATCATAGAAATATGGAATTACACCAATAGATCTAAACCAGAGATAGACTGGCAGGGCATTTACTAGATGCATCACCTTCACAAGGAAGGGTGAAATCTAGAGGCTTCCTGGCCCATTCCAGACTCTGTCTATAGAAGAATGGTGGAACACATCAAGTGTGGGAATGAAACACTCATCTTAGATTTTTCTGCTCTTAGGAACCTTAGATCTATAGATCTAAACAATGGATCCAAAAAGAAGTAAAAACCAACCAAGGAAGAAGCGCTAAATTCCACTCTCAGGAAAATCTGCAATAGTCTCAAGGAGGACATTGTATAAGCAAGCCAGTGTGAAAATAATGTAGAACAGGGTTGGGTTCCCTTATTTTAGGCTGTGTCAGACCTCAAGAAAATTTTCAGCAAAAATAAATGAGTTTAGAGGTTTTAACAGATCTCGCACAATCAACACTAGCTGAAAATCAGCTAAAGGAGAGAGTTGGTAAATAGAGAAACCGTCCTTTACAAATTGCACAGTTTCTGCTGGAAGACACTAGAAATCAGCCATTAGACTCATGTTATAGTATGGAATCAAGAAATCAGATCTATAATCAAGTTCCTTTGTAGAAGCATTGGATTTACTTGAAGCAAGAGCAAGAATCCTTCAAAAATAATAGCAGAAACAATTGGAAAAGCTGCAGAAAGACTTGACAACATTTTATATGAGGAGCTTCAGCTGATGTAGGTTATTATTCAGATCTACAACTGATATATGGCTGAAACATCAGATCCATACCAGATCTGGAACTACTCAGCCTTCTAGACAAGATCCCCCTGGGGTTTTATCAAAATAATGCATAAATAAGTGTAGATCTAGCTTTTAATACACTGAAATTTTTCTTGCAAATAAATTCAATCATTATATAATCATGGTCCATATGCAAAAAAATATATTTTCAAAGGATATGGTTACTCATCTCTTGATGCATGCTTGAAATACTCTCTTCCTCTTCCTTGGCTCCATTCTCCATGTATTCTCCCATTTCCCTCTTCTATTTCTCTCATGGGATTATAATAAAAAATAGAATTAATTAAAATGGAATAGATTTTATAAATCATAAAAGTATTCCAAATTTTTTCTAAATCATAAAATAATTCCATCTTTTCTAATTCATAAAAGCATTCAAGCTTTTCTAAATCCTAAAAGTATTCCAGCTTTTTCTAAATCATAAAATAATTCCATAAAGCCTCCATAAATCTGATTTTTCCTAAATCAGAAAAGCATTCCATAAATCCCTCATGCTTTTATTTTTAAAGGTAGATTTTCTTTTTCCTTATGAGAAAAATATCACTTATCCATACTTTCTCCAAATCTATTACTCATTATTTCTAAAACTCATAAAATATACCAACTTGGAAATATAATTTATTTCCATGGAAGAATATAAATTATTATAAATAAAATAATTAAGAAATAATTATTCCAATATTCTTATAATCAACAATTACAAGAATATTCTTCATTTAATATCAATATAATAATTAATAATATTTAATTATTTAATAACCCTCATTTTATGAGAGTTTTTATGGTGGCTTATGCGAGGGATATTACAAACTCCCCCCCTTAAAGAGAACATCGTCCTCGATGTTCTTCTCTTGTTGGAACATTAACCTTTAATTTCTCTTTGGTAATTACAGACACTCTTGGTATTATAAATATTCCCATGAGAAATTTTGGCTTAACCTCAATTCCTATCAGTCAACCCAGTCGACTGATATTTATATGTGTATATAAACATATACTCATTTGTATTTCGTAGATCTGTTTTTCAGAGTTTTGTCCAACTCTAACAGATCAATATGTCCCTTTCTCTAACTTTTTTAGTTAGCAATCTTTATAGACTTTCTAACCTCTATAATTATAAAATTTCAGCATCTATGTATAGATATCTACATATACATCAATCTATATTCAGTTAACCTTCTTTGCTTCAACTACTTTTACAGCAGTTTATATTGAAAGTGGATAGACGCTCTTTTCCCAGTATTTTAAATATGTTTACAATCTTCCTTTACCCATACTTTTACCACATATAACAATAGGGCTATTCTCTTATGTTATTGTTAAGATTATTCAGAATACTTGTAATTCTGGTGCATATTACAACTCTTCCCTTGGACTGTACTTGTTGTTCATGTTTACCGTTTTGTTAAAAATTTCGGTTTATACACACAACAACTCCATTTTCATTTTAAAAGACAGCAAGCTACACCTGTACATTTGTTATTAGATTTGACATTCAGGAAATCTGTCATCTCTAACTTTATTACTACAGGGTACTTATCCCCGGAATCCAACCATTTGTCCCTGCTATTAACCTACTGGATTTTCAGCTAATAGCTCTAATTTGCAATTGCATGAGGTACTGAACAAACAGTCAATCTAAACTTTGCATAAGAAATCATAACATAATGATTCATATAACCTTATATAAAAATTCATAGATAAATCTCCAAATTTATGTATGCATACCGATACTATGACCAGTCCTCCCAACCTTAGAGTTCGTCTATCTCCAGAACTCACCCCCGAGCTGAGATCCTCCAAGAACAGACTAACCTCAATCTGTTCTGGAGCAGCTTATTTAAGCTATGCTTTCCCCAAAGCCTGTTTCCAATTCTGCGTCCAGAATTTCAGGATGCTTTTATTCGTGTTTGCCTAGGCTTCCCTGATTTAGGGACTTTAAAGCTGCTTTCTGCTTTTCCAGCTTTTCCAGCATTTTACCTCTTCCCAACTACTTTCCTCATCATTGGGGAATTTAGATTTTTCCTCAAAAATCTAAATTAGAAATAACTTCTTTCAAGGATTTTTGAAAGATTTTGGGAAAAGTCTTTACCTTTTCCATAACCTCATGGATTAGGCATGTGATCTCAATTTCTCATTTGGTCATAGTGCATACACAATATTTTATTTATTTTTCATAAATAAATAATTAACCACATCCACACAATAATTATCCATTGGGGTCCACTCCCCTTTGGATTTATGTTAAAATGTCTAATTTGAAAAGCATAGAACTTGGGGATGTTACAAAAACTCTAGAGTTATTTCCTGAATACTCCAACTAAAGTATTCATTAACTCAACAATAAAATAAAATATTACCTCATTACATCAATCCCATCATAGCTTCCATAGCCATTGAATCCAATAAAAATTCAATGTCTAAAAATAGTCAATGTCTACAAATCCACTGTAATTTACATAATTTTCCATTGCATATTATCATTAAGGCAAAGGAACATTTATGTACACCGTGCATCTATACTTGACCCACAACATGGGGTCCAAAATTTGTCAAAGCACATTGACAACAATTCATCGCATGTAATATAGGTGGTATACATTCAAAATTTCCACATAATAATAATAATCATGTAGCTTAGAAAAAAGACATTAACATATGTTGCATACCATAGCATGATACTTTATTTAAGGTCTCACCTTAGTAGCCATCAATATTGTAGAGAACTAACAGTCCCATTGAACACTAGGACACAAAATGTGATTTTTTTTTTTTCGCTTACCATTAGCTTGCAACCATATAAGCGACAACCATTGAGGAATTTTGTGAAAATAATTTGCAATCATGAAATCTACAATCACTGTAGACTTTTTTTCAAATAGTATGCAAGCATGCAATCTACAACTAATTCGACATTCCATCAAACAATTTTCAAGCATGCAATCTACATCCATTGAGGAATTTTAACAGCAATTTGCAAGCATGCAATCTATGGTGGATAAGGCATTCTTCCAAATAGTTGGCAAGAATACAATATACTACCATTGAGGGACTAGTTAGCAGAAATGAAATAAATTTCCATAAATATGTTTATACTCTCATAGAGATAGTAAAACTAGAATTTCTAGAACATCATGAATCATATTAATATCATCAATGGCAAAATTTCTGCTAATAACAGAACCAACAATACCTACAACAACGTCTAATTAGGAAATTTGACCAAATTATGGATCCATTTCTAAACATAACTTTTTCTTGGAATCACCATGGGGGTTACATGATCTCAAGGTATGAAAACCCCTTGATATTAAAGATTAATCACATCCAAAACCTCCACGGATGAAATTATTTACAATACAAAATCGTGGATCTCAATTACCACTTTTTGTCGAACACATTGAATGCAAACTTTCCTCTACAACTCTAAATGAAGAAAGAGAACCCACAATTATGCTACTATGATTTTTTCATTGAATTTAAGTTCACTATGTGAGTTCTATTTCACTCGTTGCTTATTTTTAACAACTAAAGAGTTTCGTTCAAGTATATATATATTTTTTTTTCAACATTCCATTGTCCTCTTCAGGGTCAAACGCAACTTCTATATTATTTAGTTATCACACCAACCATACATGTATTCATTATTTATAGGTAGTGCATGATAACTTTAGCCATGTTTTTCCATTTTTTTCTCTTATGCACCATAATAATTTTTCTCACATTATGCATGCAAAGGTTGGTAATTAATCTACAATATAAACAGTGAGTGCTCAAGATGGTTCATAGGTACAATAGAAGTTTTATTGTCTTTTATCCACATCCATATTAAAATTTCATGAGAAAAACTTTTAAAGAAACATTATAAATGTCTACTCTTTCATGCAGTCATTAATCATGCAACATGCATCTCATGTTAATTGTAGTATACTACAAGTTTAATTAAAATCATACCTGAGATGATGCCCACTAGCATCATACCTCTACTTCCTTTTTGCATAACGATTCCCAAAAGGCGGCAGTGTTGCAACCTTTTGCTTTGATACCATTTGTAACATACCCCGATAACCTCGCAGGAAAAATGCATGGAGTTAGGACTTTTTTTTCAACATTTACGAATGTGTAACCTTATAAATTTCTTTATATATTTCTGCATTAACCATTTAAATATCCATTATCACCACTTAGAGAAATATTTAGCAAAAATCATAATGAGTTACACAACCATTAATTGTTCTTGTTGTAGCATATTAACTTAAATTTCCTGCTATAACTATGCATCGATCCCATGATCATTTTAATTCAATTAGTAGATCACCTAATTAATAATATCAACGTCATATCATGAAAGAAATTAACATCATCAAACGACACAATTAACAATCACATAAATAGACACCGATATACCCTGGAAACCCCGTAGGGTGAAAACCAGCAAACGTTTAATTTTATTATTAAACGCTCGTGAGGGTTGTCACCCCTCACTCAATGGTTATAAGGGAGTCCATTCCTTGACCATTGTCATAAAATTTACATATAAAAATAATCTTAAACGAAACATAACTAGCTATAAGTTATTACAATCATCATGATACCATTTACCCACGAATCATCAATCTCTGTCTTTGTATTCAGACTGTTTCCTTCAGGGGATCATTGTGCAATTGGAACTACTAAACCTGCATGGACTAACAACTCTTTATCTTCCACAATGTTAAACTTGAAATTTCCTTTTCTCAAGTCATCCTTCTTTCCTTCCATTTCTGTCGTCAGCACACTTGATATCATGATTAGATAAAATATTAATAAACCAATAATCAATCTCTATTTGTGACACTTCAACAAATATTTGTATGCATTTATAAAACATAACTACATTGACATTAGTTTCCTTATTTAACATCATTTCACATGCATTAGTAGCAAATAAATCAATATCGAGCATCCTCTTTCCACCAAACACTAATAAAATCTTGCATGCACTTTCCTATTATTTCCAAAAGAAAGCTAACATACTATATAATAATACTGTGCATGCAAATGCATAACAATATTTTCAAGATAACTATCCCAACAAGCAATTTCTCTTTTTGCCTACTCGTATGTTTTCTTTTCAATATGGATTAATGCAATAGATGTTACAATTACGCATGTGAATACATGTTCTTTTCCAAAAACATATTTTCCACCCAATATCTATTCATAATGGTTACTATGTATAACATGGCCAACTCTATTTCAAACAAAGTTAACATACAAGCTATAGTTTTGTGCATGCAATAACATATCTTGTTCTTCCTGCATGTAAAACATATATTTCTTTCCAAAAGAAACCAAATAAATATTTCATGGAAAAATAAACACATTTCTTTTCCAAGGGTCAAACACATACCACTTATCATTTCATGCATGAAAAGTAACATTTCCCTCTCATCAAAAAGATATAACCAATAAATATGCATAATATTCTCCCAAGATAAATCTAATACCATAGCTAATCCCTTTAGGTTGGACAAATACATATTATTTTTCCCAAAAGAAGGCTAACACAATAAATATTATGTGATTGCATCTTCCTTTTCTCTAGAAATGTAATACTCAAAAATATATTTTTTCCATGCATCCAAGAATATATGTTTCTATAAATAATATTACATAATAAAGCATGTGATTACTCTTTTTCCTCTCTAAGAATCTAATCCAATAATGCATACAAGGATATATTTTTATCTTCTATTCATTTTGAAGAGTTTTAACACAATAATTATTTCCTTGCATACAATTATGCAATGTACCAAATGGGAAAATATAGGCTCAGTAGGGAATATCTTAAGATATTCCACTATGGAATCACAACAATATGGAATTACACCAATAGATCTAAACTAGAGATAGACTGGCAGGGCATTTACTAGATGCATCACCTTCACAAGGAAGGGTGAAATCTAGAGGCTTCCTGGCTCATTCCAGACTCTGTCTATAGAAGAATGGTGGAACACATCAAGTGTGGGAATGACAAACTCATCTTATATTTTTCTACTCTTAGGAACCTTAGATCTATAGATCTAAACAATGGATCCAAAAGAGAAGTAAAAACCAACCAAGGAAGAAGCGCTAAATTCCACTCTCAGGAAAATCTGCAATAGTCTCAAGGAGGACATTGTATAAGCAAGCCAGTGTGAAAATAATGTAGAACAGGGCTGGGTTCCCTTATTTTAGGCTGTGTTATACCTCAAGAAAATTTTCAGCAAAAATAAATGAGTTTAGAGGTTTTAACAGATCTCCCACAATCAACACTAGCTGAAAATCAGCTAAAGGAGAGAGTTGGTAAATAGAGAAACCGTCCTTTAGAAATTGCACAGTTTCTGCTGGAAGACACTAGAAATCAACCATTAGACTCATGTTATAGTATGGCATCAAGAAATCAGATCTATAATCAAGTTCCTTTGTAGAAGCATTGGATTTACTTGAAGCAAGAGCAAGAATCCTTCAAAAATAATAGCAGAAACAATTGGAAAAGATGCAAAAAGACTTGACAACATTTTATATGAGGAGCTTCAGCTGATGTAGTTTATTATTCAGATCTACAACAGATATATGGCTGAAAAATCAGATCCATACCAGATCTGGAACTACTCAGCCTTCTAAACAAGATCCCCCTGGCGTTTTATCAAAATAATGCATAAATAAGTGTAGATCTAGCTTTTAATACACTGAAATTTTTATTGCAAATAAATTCAATCATTAAATAATCATGGTCCATATGCAAACAAATATATTTTCAAAGGATATGGTTACTCATCTCTTGATGCATGCTTGAAATACTCTCTTCCTCTTCCTTGGCTCCATTCTCCATGTATTCTCCCATTTCCCTCTTCTATTTCTCTCATGGGATTATAATAAAAAAATAGAATTAATTAAAATGGATTAGATTTTATAAATCATAAAAGTATTCCAACTTTTTTCTAAATCATAAAAGAATTCCATCTTTTCTAATTCATAAAAGCATTCCAGCTTTTCTAAATCACAAAAGCAATCCATAAAGCCTCCATAAATCTGATTTTTCCTAAATAAGAAAAGCATTCCATAAATCCCTCATGCTTTTATTTTTAAAGGTATATTTTCTTTTTCCTTATGAGAAAAATATCACTTATCCATACTTTTTCCAAATCTATTACTCATTATTTCTAAAACTCATAAAATATACCAACTTGGAAATATAATTTATTTCCATGGAAGAATATAAATTATTATAAATAAAATAATTAAGAAATAATTATTCCAATATTTTTATAATCAACAATTACAAGAATATTCTTCATTTAATATCAATATAATAATTAATAATATTTAATTATTTAATAACCCTCATTTTATGAGAGTTTTTATGGTGGCTTATGCGAGGGATATTACATTAAGGTTCATTTCACTGTCACCCAATGAATCACTAGAGGTTTTGACATAAAGTGACTCAAAACACTGACTGCAAAAGCTAAATTAGGTCTAGTTGTAGTTAGATAAATAAAAATCCCAACTAGTTGTTGGTATAGCGTTGCATCCACCTCCTTAGAGCCATCATCATTATGAAGTTTTACATTTTGTTGGAAAGGCACAGAGGAAAATTTTCACTAATCCATTCTGAATTTTTTCAATAAGCTCCTGACATACTTTCCCTGAGAGAGAAAAGTCTTGATAGAATCCCTCCAGACTTCAAGACTGAAACAATAGTGTAAATCTCGATGGTATTTCATATCAAAATATTATGACATCTGAACTTTTATTTCTTTAATGAGTGCATCAAAATTTATTGTAATAATAATATCATCTACATATAAGGAAATAAAAACAATTTTCCCATTTTCATCAAACATAGTATATAGATTTGGGTCATTCTTCCTCCTCTTATAATTACCATGTAAGAAAAATGAGTGAATATTTTCATACCATGACCTCGACGCCTATTTTAATCTATAAAATGATTTCCTCAATCTACATACTAAATGTTCCTTCCCCTATTGAACAAACCTTTTGGGTTATGTTAAATACACCTCTTATTTCAATTCACCATTTAAGAAAGCATATTTCACATCTAGCTGGTGTATTTTCTAGTGATGTTTCGTAGTTAAGGATATTAAAGTTCTAATGGTGTTTAACATAGCTACAGGGGCGAAGGCTTTCTCATAATCGATACCTTATTTTTGTGAATAACCCTTAGCCACACGCCTACATTGATATTTATCTATACTAACATCTTCTTTAAACTTAGGCTTGTATAACGATTAACAACTACTCAGCTAAAAAATCATGTTTATATGCTTGATTGGATCAAAATTTAGCTAATTTATCAATCAACCACTAAATCCACTAGAGTTTTTGATATCTTGAACTTTAATCAGCTTTCAGAGGTCCCAAAAATGTTTCTAATAATAAACCAAAAAGTTACAATCAAGGATGTCACCTCAACAGAAAAAATCGTTGATCAGTGTGAGTAATGCAGAGAAATTCTTCTGAAATATTTTAGTTGCTACCATAACAATTATTGTGAAACTAACTCCCAAAATACAAGAAAAGAAAGATCAATTCCTTAGAAACCAACCACTTCGAGGGGCCAACCTCTGTTACATTACATAAATGAACAATCCTTTGATGATACAAATGACAAAACTCCCTTTCTATATATAGGAGTCCAAGCAGTTCCTAGTTGACCTAACAATAATAATTTAAGGGAACAAAAATAACTATTGTGGCCTTTTATGGGGCACAATAATAGCAATATGGGGACTATGAAGGTACAACAACAATAATAAGGAGGCTACACTAACAACAATAAGGGACTGCACTAGTAATATATTAACCTAACAGGCCCCACTACCTCAAAAAAGTATTGTCTTCAATGCTTGAGTAGCTATGGATGCTTCTTTATAAAATTCTCACCCTCCCATGTGGAATCGTCAGTGGGTAAGTTCTTCGACTTGACGAGATACTCCGAAATTGATCAATTTCGTAGTTGTCGAGTTCTTGTTTCCGTGACTACTTCAGGTTCCAATATTACTTTTCATTCCTCATAAAGTTTTGGAAATATTTTTTGAATTGGAATTTTTTCGCCTATAACTATCTTGAAGCATGAAACATGGAAAACTAGCTGCACTCTAGAAGAAGAAGGAAGCTCTAATTTGTATCCCATAGTACGAATATTTTGCAACACCTTGTAAGTACCATAGTACTTTGGTAATAATTTATTATACTTTTTAGCTTGTATAAGGGAAATTTGTTTATATGGTTGTATCCGTAAAAATACCCAGTCTTCTGCATCAAAAATGTTCTCATTGTGATGTTCATCTTCATGTTGTTTCATTTCATTTTGAGTCAAATTTAGGGTATCCTTTAAGAGTTGGATAACTTTTCATTGATGCTTGATGTGATATTCCACTGCTTGAGCCTTAGTATTTTCTCTTAAATATTATGTGATGGACGGTGGATGATATCCATAAAGTGCCACAAATGGGGCCATTTTTGCTGCAGTATGGAAGGAAGTGTTATACCACCATTCAGCCAAAGGTAACCACTTGACCCATTTTGTTTGTTTATAAGATACAAAATAATGAAGATATCCTTGCAAAAATTTGTTCACTATCTCAGTTTTCACATCGGATTGAGGATGATAAGATGAGTTATGAGCTAGCTGACTACCCAAACGAGAAAACAATTTCCTCCAAAAATTTCCAATGAAAATGGGATCTCTATTGCTTACAATAATCTTTCGGTTTCCATGTAGCTTTTGAATTTTTTTCCATAAATACAGTAGAAAATGTACTTGCTTTAAATGGATGAGATAATGCACAAAATTTTTCATACTTATAGAAGAAATCTTCGCATTTTCCACACTGTTATAAAAAATTTGTCAACGTTTCGAATCCCGATGGGGATTCATCTTCATGATGAGAGTTCAATTACCACCATGATGACGCTCTTTCCTTTGGACTTGCGTAAACCTATGATAAAACCCATTGAAACCTCCTCCCAATGTTGACTTTGAATGGACAATTTCTTTAGCAGACCTAGGGTCTTAACTGTCTCAACTTTATTTTGGTTGCAAATCAAACATTCCGCCACAAAATTTTAAATATCAGATTTAATGCCATCCCAAAAAAATTATTTCTTCACCCTATGGTAAGTTTTTAAAAATCATAAGTGTCCTCATATAGGATAGTTTTCCAATTACAAAATAATATTTTGTTTTAGATGGGAATTCTTACAAATATAGAAGTGATATTTTTACCATAAGGAATCATTTTTCCAACTAAATGTATCACATGTATTGGGATATGCTGCAACTTTTGAATGAGTGTCCACACTTATTCTTCATTCTTCCATTCCTCCCTTGCTTGGTTATCCAATATGTTTGGATATTAGAAATGGCACATAGCAATGCTTCCACCTCCTCATTCTTTCTTGAGAGTGCATCTGCAACAACATTTAGTTTCCATTTTTTTTAGATGATTTCAAAGTCATAACCCAACATATTTGTGACCCATTTTTCTTCTCTTATAAATATGGTCTTTGTTCCAAAAAGTATTTATGACTATCATGATTAGTTATTACCTTAAAGTGTCTTCCCATTATGTAATTTCACCATTTCTTTAGTGTGTGTAGTGTTGCCAAAATTTCCTTCTCATAAATATCTTTTTGGAAATAGTTTCCTTTGATTTTATGGATTTAAGAATAAATAGGTCTTCCTTCTTGCATTAAATCAATACCAATTCCATTTCTTGCGGCACTACATTCCACAATAAAGACTTTTGTGAAGTCTTGCCTAGCTAAGATCGGTGGTAGAAGCATTTCCTATTTAAGATTTTCAAAGGGATTAGTTTCTTTAGGAGTCCATGAAAATTCTTTTCATCAATAATTTTGGTAGAGGTGTTGTTATTCTCCCATATTTTTTAACGAAATTGCGATAATATCATGTTAACCCGAGAAATCCTTGTAACTTATTTATGGTTGTGGGGAATTTTCATTCCTTAGTGGCTTTAATTTTATTAGCGTCTACCTTAACACCCTCTTGAGATACAATAAGACCTAGATATTCCACCTCTTGCACTCCAAAGAAACATGTGGAGGGTTTTTGATATAATTTTTTCTCCTACAATAAAATTTCTAAGCAAGGGTTTTAAAATGGAATTCATCAACCCTTGAAATGTGGAAGGTGCATTGGTAAGGCCAAAAGGCATGACCAAAAATTAATAATGACCCTCATGAGTTCGAAATATTTTTTTCAGAATATCTTCAGTCTTCATTCTAATTTGATGATATCCTAAATGAAGATCCAACTTGGTAAAATAAATTTGTCCATGTAATTCATCCAATAATTCATCAATGATAGGAATGGAAAATTTATCTTTAATAGTGACCTTATTGAGCTCGTTATAATCCGAGTATATGCACCATGATCCATCATTCTCGTGCACCAATACTTCTATAGCAGAGAAAGAAATTTGACTAGGTTGAATTATACTAGCCTCTAACATTTCTGCAATCATACATTCAATTTCACTCTTTTGGACATAAGGATATCTGTAAGGGCTGATGTTTGGAGTAACATTTCCTTGAATAAAATGAATAACATGATCATGACCACGAATAGGTGGGAGTCCTTTGGGAGTTTCAAACACCTTGGAATTTTTGTCCAAAATTTTTTGGAGATATGGAGAAATAGATGATTTTGATGTTGGAACTTCCAGTGAGCATAATTGTGCAATTATATCTGATTGTTTTTTCTTCATAATAATATTCATGACATTATATCTTATTATATTTCCCAACTTCCCTGTGATAACCCATAATTCAAACTCCTTTCTTTCCAAAAAAAAATTCAAGAAAAAATCTTGAAAATTAAAAGCTATTGTCCCCAAAGATTTTAACCATTGTACTCCCAGTACAACCTCATCACCTCCCTTTGGAATGGAAAGAATTGGAATATTCAATACATATTCCCCCATGGTTAGCTTTATATTATGGAATTTTCCATAGAAATTTATAGTTCCTCCGTTTGCAACCATCAATTGACACTCTGGCACTGCATATAGGAAGTAATTCAATTCCTTGGCTACCTTACAATGAATGAAATTATAGGTACTAATCGAATAGATCAACACTATTGCATTTTTCTTCTGGATATTTCCTTCTATATTGAGAGTTTGAGGAGTGGTAATTCCCACCAATGCATTATAAGATATGGTTAGAGTCATTTCTTATTTATCTAAGGTTGGTTCCTGGTGTATATCCTATTTTTTTGAAGTTTCTTGTTCATTTTATTCCTCCTCTTAACAATATATGTAAAATAATTTCTTCTTAGCACACTTATGATCTTTAGTGTATTTGATATCATAGCTGTAGCAAAGCCCTTTTTCTCTTTTTTCTTCTAAATGTTGTGGTTTCAACCTTGTAGGTTGCTGAACTCTATGAGTATCACGACGTCCATCTTTATAGATGTGAGTGGTAGGCTTCCATGTCACCATTGTTGGGTGTGGAGCCTGATTATCTTGTTTACTTTGTATCACAATATTGGACCCCTGTACCTTAAAAGGGGCAGCAAAGCTACCCGTAATTAATTGCTGCCATGGGGGGTCCAGGGGGGGTGGAAGCGCTTTTCGGAGCCCCCCCCCTGGCGGAGGTTTTCGGGGGCAGCGCCCCCGAAGCTACAAACAGATGTAAAATTGCCTTGTAAAAGTATAGTAATTTCTAGTCAATCTGGGCCATTCATTAGGCAAATGATCTGACAGTAGAAGTTATGTTTAGATTAGGGTTTTTTGCCCTACAAGGCAACCCCTCGTTTTTATGAGGGAATTGCATTGCGGCTATGTATTGTATGTGTATTCTCGGAGCGAGAAACAGAGAGGGAGACTATGAGAGAGAACAGAGGATATTACAACAGATCTGCTGTAGGTTTTGTCTCTTCATTTTTGCTAGATAATAGAAAGGAAGGAATGGCTGTTCGAGGTGGACGTAGCCCAAACTTGGTGAACCACGTATATCTGTGTCTCTTTAGTTTTATGTGTTTTATGTGCTTTTATTTTCCGCATATTTTATGTGTTGAATTGCTCCATAATATATAATTTTTCTAACAACTGGTATTAGAGTCGAAGGTATATTTGGCTAATAAACTTGCAGGAAAGAAGGGTTCCTGGTTCGAGTGGGAGAAATGGCAGACGATGGTAAGTTTAGGGTGAAGAAATTTAACGGCAAAAACTTCCTGCTATGGAAGATGCAGATGGAAGATTATCTGTATCAGAAATATCTGTACCTACCATTGAGCGGAAAAACAAAGAAGCCAGTGGCCATGATAGACGCGGAATGGAACATTCTTGATAGAAAGGAACTCGGAACAGTACGGTTGTGTATTGCGGTGTCAGTCACCTTCAATATTTTGAAGTAAACAACAACAGATGGTTTGATGCAAACGTTGGCGAAACTATATGAAAAACCCTCAGCCTCAAACAAGGTATTTCTTATGAAACGACTATTTAATATGAATATGTTTGAAGGTGGATCTGTTGCAGACCATTTAAATGAATTTAATACAGTTACCAGTCAGTTAATTTCTGTAGGGGTAAACTTTGATGATGAATTTAGAGCTCTGTTATTCTTGTGCTCATTTCCAGAGAGTTGGAATGGTTTATTAATGGCCATTAGTAACTCTGTCTCTGGATCTACTACTTTAAAGTTTGATGATGTTGTTGGTGCTATCCTTAGCGAGGAAATGCGATGGAAAAGCTCCGGTGAGACATCAGGTAATTATTTGAGTGCAGAGTCTAGGGGAAGAAGAATGGAAAGAGGAAAGAGCTCGGGATATTGCAGTAAATCAAGGAAAGGTAGATCCAAGTTCAGATCGGGGATAGTGTGCTGGAATTGTGGAAAGAAAGGACACCTAAAGAAAGACTATAGATCTCGGAAGGGAAAAGAAGGAGACACACAACAAGACAAAAATCATGAAGAAAATGTGAAAGGTGATGTGTTACAAGATGCTTTGATTCTTTCTTTCGAAAATGTTACGGATTCTTGGGTTGTAGATTCAGGGGCTTCATTCCATGCCACACCTAATAAGAAATATTTTCATGACTATGTTTAAGGAGATTTTGGACAAGTTCGTTTCGGTGATGATAAACCCTGTAAAATTGTTGGAATGGGTAAAGTTCTTGTAAAACAACAGAATGGAAACCGATGGATACTAAAGAAGGTAAGGCATGTTCTAGATCTAAAGAAAAATTTGATTTCAACAGGGCAGTTAGGCGGTGAAGGTTGTGTGACAACTTTCACAGATAAAACTTGGAAGGTCACCAAAGGAGCGCTGGTAATAACAAAAGGTGAAAAGGTTCGTACATTGTATTTATACAATGGTATTTCTAACTCTGTTAATGCTTTAACTTCCAAAGGAGCAGATGTAGCATTATGGCATCACAGGCTCGGACACATGAGTGAGAAGGGAATGAAGATTCTTCACTCAAGAAATTTGTTCCCAGGATTGAAGAATGTTGATTTGGATTTCTATGGGAATTGCATTTATGGAAAACAAAACAGAGTCAGATTTCTGAGAGTTGGGAATGAAAATAAGAGAGAAAAATTGGAGCTTGTGCATACAGATGTATGGGGACCTGCTCAGGTATCATCTCTCAGTGGCTCTCATTATTATGTTACTTTTATTGATGATGCAACTAGAAAAACATGGATTTATTTTATTCAAAATAAATCTGATGTATTTGATACTTTCAAGAAATGGAAAGCTTTGGTTGAGATTGAGACAGGAAATAAGTTGAAGTGTCTCAGATTAGAAAATGGAGGTGAATATTGCAGCAAAGAGTTTGATAGGTACTGTTTATAGCATGGAATTAGTAGAGAGAAGACAGTACCAAGAACACGACAAGAAAATGTTGTGTCAGAAAGGATGAATAGAAAAATCATGGAGCGTGCAAGGTGCATGAGATTGCATGAAGGATTGCTTTTACAATTTTGGGTAGATGTTGTAGATATTGTTGTTTATCTAATAAACAGAGGGCCTTCAAGTTCCTTAGATGGTGGTATTCTAGAGGAAGCATGGACAGGTAAAAAGGTAAACTACTCTTTTTTAAATCATTTTGGTTCTGAGGCCTTTGTCCATATTAATAAAGAAAACAGAACAAAGCTTGAGGCAAAATCAAAGAAATGTACCTTTATTGGATATGGTGCTAATGATTTTGGTTATCGATTATATGATTATGAAAATCACAAAATCATTAGGAGCAGAGATGTAATATTCAACGAAAAGGTCTTGTATAAGAATTAGTTGCAGGAAAAGAAACAAGAAAAAGAAAGCAAGGAATACACGGTTCTTGATGAGATAAATGAAAAAGTAAAGGTGCCTGAAAATAATAATAATCAACAACCACAGCAGCGGCAAACACCACAACATCAGCAGGCACCTCAAACACCTGAAAGTGGTGTTAGAAGATCTACCAGGATAAGTAGACCCCCTGAACGATACTCTCCTTCATTATATTATTTATTGTTGATTGATTTTGGTGAACCTGAATGTTATGAAGAAGAAATGCAAGTTGAAAGCAGGAAGAAGTGGGAGCTAGCCATGGAAGAAGAGATGGACTCCTTAATGCATAAACAGACTTGGGACTTAGTCAGGTTGCCTGCAGGTAAAACTACATTGCATAATAAATGGGTTTACAGGCTGAAGGAAGAAGATGGAGGAAAACAGAGGTACAAAGCTAGACTTGTGGTGAAGGGGTTTGCACAGAAGAAAGGTATTGATTTTGATGAAATATTTTCTCCTGTTGTTAAAATGAATTCAATCAGAACTATTTTAAGTCTTGTAGTAGCAGAAGATTTACATCTTGAATAGTTAGATGTAAAGACAACATTTCTCCATGGAGATTTGGAGGAAGAGATATACATGCAGCAACCAGAAGGATATGAGGTAAAAGGGAAAGAAAAATTGGAGTGCAGGTTAAAGAAGAGCTTGTATGGCTTAAAACAGGCTCCAAGGCAGTGGTATCTAAAATTTGACAAGTTTATGTCTGAACAAGGTTATACTAGATGTCACTCTAATCATTGTGTTTATCTAAAAAGGAAAAATGATGGCGACTATATTATATTGTTATTGTATGTAGATGACATGCTTGTTGCAGGATCTAACATGCAGGAAATAAATGTGCTCAAAAGAAAATTGGCAAATTCATTTGCAATGAAGGATTTGGGAGCTGCAAAACAAATCCTTGGTATGAGGATAACTAGAGATAGGAAAAATCACAAATTAACACTGTCTCAGAATGAGTACATAGAAAAGGTGTTGAAAAGATTTAATATGTAGAATGCAAAACTAGTTAGTACACCTTTTGCTAGCCATTTCAAACTTAGTAAGGAGATGTGCCCCAAGACCCAAGAAGACATGGATTATATGTCTAAAGTTCCATATGCATCAGCAGTTGGAAGCTTAATGTATGCAATGGTCTGCACAAGGCCTGATATTGCACATGCAATGGGATTTGTAAGCAAGTATATAAACAATCCGGGAAAAGAACATTGGATGGCAGTAAAATGGATTCTCAGATATTTGAGAGGTACCACAAATCAAGCATTATGCTTTGGTGGTTCAAACATTGCTCTACGGGGATATGTTGATGCAGATATGGCAGGTGACAGAGATAACAGGAGGAGCACTACAGGATATGTATTTACTGTAGGTGGAACAACTGTCAGTTGGGTTTCAAAAATCCAAAGTGTTGTTGTACTTTCAACAACAGAAGCCGAGTATGTTGCTGCTACAGAGGCTAGTAAAGAAATGATTTGGTTACAAAGGTTTATGGATGAATTGGGTAAGAAGCATGATATGGGAACACTATACAGTGATAGCCAAAGTGCTATTCATCTTGCAAAGAACTCAGCATTTCATTCCAGGACTAAACACATACATCTCAAGTACCATTTCATACGGTCAGTATTGGAAGATGGAGAGTTGAAGCTGGAAAAGATACACACTAGCCAGAATCTTGTAGATATGCTAACAAAAGTTGTAACCAGGGAGAAACTGAGAATGTGCTCAGTTTCAATTGGTCTTCAAGGATGACGATGAAGATGAGGAACAACCAGGTCCAAAGAGGAGTCATTGTCCAGCAAATGAAGCAGCGATGGAGTTGCTACAATCAATCTCTAAGTGGGAGATTGTTAGGTGTGGAGCCTGATTATCTTGTTTACTTTGTATCACAGCATTGGACCCCTATACCTTAAAAGGGGCGGAAACGTCTCCCGTAATTAATCGCTGCCGTGGGGGGTCCAGGGGGGTGGCAGCGCTTTTCGGAGCCCCCCCCCTGGCGGAGGTTTTTGGGGGCAGCACCCTCGAAGCTAAAAACATATGTAAAATTTCCTTGTAAAAGTATAGTAATTTCTAGTCAATCTGGGCCGTTCATTAGGCAAATGATCTGATAGTAGAAGTTATGTTTAGATTAGGGTTTTTTGCAATAGAAGGAAACCACTCGTTTTTATGAGGGCATTGTATTGCGGCTTTGTATTGTATGTGTATTCTTAGAGAGAGAAATAGAGAGGGAGACTTTGAGAGAGAACAGAGGATATTATAGAGGATCTGATGTAGGTTTTGTCTCTTCATTTTTGCTGGATAATAGAAAGGAAGGACTGGCTGTTCGGGGTGGACGTAGCCCAAACTGGGTGAACCACGTATATCTATGTCTCTCTAGTTTTATGTGTTTTGTGTGATTGTATTTTCCGCATATTTTATGTGTTGCATTGCTCCATAATATATAATTTTTCTAACAACCATAATTTTACATTCAAAAATTCTTTCGAACCTTAATGCTTTCTCCAATGAATCAGGTTTCCAAAGACAAACCTCATGTTGGATGTTATCCTTTAAAGTTCCTATGAAGATATCAATCCCATGTTCCTCTGGAATATCAGTCAGCCTTATATTTAATTTTTTAAAGTCCTCAATGTTCTCCACCATTGAACCCTTTTGTCTGAGATTTATCAATTGGCTAAAGAAGGTGTTGCTCATTGTATCCTCATAATGTTCTATCATTTCCTTCATAAAAATTGACAAAGTGACAATTTTTTTATGAGAGAAAAGCCATCGATACCATACAAATGTATTTTGTTCTAAATATAAAGTTGCAATGCGTACCTTTTGTGTGTTTTACACATTATGGAGATAAAAATATGGCTCCATATGTAGTATCCATGTTACGAAATCCTGGCCATCAAACTTCCTCATATCGATCTTTGGAATATGGTGGGTCTTCAATCCAACATTAGAGATTATGAAATCCTAATTAACATTTATTTTTTTCTCAACATGAGTTTCCATATCAGCTTTTAGATCATTCTTCATGTCTTCCATGTTACCTTTCATTTTTTCGTCGATGTCATCCATCATAGCTTCCATGCCATCCATTTTACCTTCCATTCCATTCTTCAAACCATCCATATTAGCTTCCACGTATTTATTCAAACCATCCATCTTAGCTTCTACGCCTTTCTTGAAAACTTCCATTTCATTTTTTTTACTCTTTGTGAGAGTGAAATTTTGGTGCACTTGGTCTCGTTATTTTGAAATATCACATTGCACTTCTTCCTCTTCATCAGTCATAGTATATTATTCTGAGGGTTTGATGGGTGTTGAATTCATTTTAGGGGGGGATTTTAGAACCCAATACTGATACCAATGCTTCAATATACCCTTGGAATCACTTCAAACTGATTTTTCAAACAAGACATATGCAATTTGAAAAAACAATACACACCTTTTTCTTGCTTTTATGGAGCTCGATATTGAAATTTATATATCTCTATAATTTTGGATCCCAGATATTTTATCTTCAGTCCTTTAGTAG
The DNA here is from genome assembly GCA_034641835.2 of Pinus albicaulis. Taxonomy (NCBI): domain Eukaryota; kingdom Viridiplantae; phylum Streptophyta; class Pinopsida; order Pinales; family Pinaceae; genus Pinus; species Pinus albicaulis. The sequence continues at coordinate 484,627,417 of CM076574.1, forward strand.
TCTTTATAATCTTCTTTCTAATGCCATAAGTCTAACCTGATTTTGATTATTCAAGGAAACGTTATGCCCTATCTCTCACAATGACTTAATTATGGATTTATTAAGTACAGAGAACTTGTATGACATGCCACATGTCATTGTTTCCTCATTCGGCTCTAAAATTATAATACGATGATAAAAGAGAGAGTTATGACTATTTTACCAAGGTCACCTCTTTGAGATGAAATTCGAGAGCCTGCAAGAACCTTAACTTCAACATATCATATCTCCAAAAATACTGTGAACCAAGATGTAAAATTTGTGTATGAATTTTGTCACACCTCCTATTTTACTTCCCAAAAATTTATTTTTTCCATTCATTTGTTCAAGTTAAATTCCAGCAACAGATTATGCTATTACCTTATAGATCTGGTCTGATCAGAATTGTGTTCTCAATTTTGAATTATTCCCATGTATCAAGTATATCCCATTACACGTGAATACATTTGACTTGTAACCCATATGGGAATTATATAAAATTGTAACACCCATAACCATAATTATCATAACACCGAATGGGTTTGTATATATATATGTATATATATATATATATATCCACCCACTTTATATCTCCCACTTTTGATTGTAAATGTTTGACATAATCGTATATCTAAGGGACATAGATGGAAATCGATTTGGGTTCACATGTTAACCACGTTTGTATTTGGCAATGGGTCCATATGAAAACACTTAGACTTCTAGATGTATCACTCCACGTCTTCACTTGTGGATGGCGTATAAATCATGATGAAATTAATTTGACCTATGTTTATAGCTCTGTGTACATAGTATTCATGTCGACTTAATTGTCCTCTCGTACTTGTTTCTATCTCCAATTGATTTTGTGTGTGTGTTGGCTTCCATGTATTACGAGTTTGTGAGTTGATTTCTTGTAGATGTATTTGGAGACGGAAATGTCGTTCCACGTAGCTCACATATAAATTTTAGTTTTGGCCACATAGATTGTAACGGGTCTCTATCCATTTGTGGTCATGTGAATTCGTTCCACATCACTTTGAGTTACTCCCGTCACCCTACCTTGTCGCCCAAGCAATGCTACGACACTGCCAGTCCAACTTGACATTCAATGGCATTACCCGTTAGGTTAAATATTTAATGCAGGAGGTACTTGGCTCATTAACACTTCGATCTGTGGCTTCTTCCATCAGATCTTTCTAGTTGGAAGACACCGATTCACTTGTGGATTTAGGGTTTATCGATCAATCCAGATATAATTTCACATGTTAATTTGTTCAGGGTTCTCTTTTTGTTTTTCTTTCTGCGCGTTCTGGTTTGTTCATGACAGAGAAAACTTGGTGGCATAACCACTGAACGGAATTCGACCCTGTCTATAGCGTATCTCCGCGCTAACATGACCACTTCAGGTATGAAATTGTCGTAGGGTGAAATTGTCCGGTTCTTACTGTTTAACATGGTTTCATTCTTCTGATTAAATTTTACTCTCCCTTTTTTTTCCAGCCCTTGCTACGATTATGGGACTTAGATGAACCATATGTCATCGTTTTGTTCCAAGTTGACTTGCATTTAACAATTTTATGAGATTTCGTCGCGTCTCACCTTTTTACTATGCTGGTTTGCAGAGAATTTGTTGTTTCGCTTTCCAGGCGTTAGATGGTGCGTGTTGAATCCATTTTCTTTTGCGAATTCTCAAGAGCTCGTTCTGACTGACTGCTCTTGGGTTCAGGGGTTATCCTCTCCTTACACTCATCGATGGTTCCTCGGGGTTTATTACTCTGTCGCTAGAGCGACACTCTAGTTCGTTTCTCTTCTTGACCTGTGTAGGCCGAAACTCATACTATTTGGGAATATTGTTTCGTTATTCATTTTTGAACATCAACCTTAAATTTGTATTTGTTTATAACAATTTCCTGTTCATACGTTACAGGCTATGGATGGATTGGAATCTCTCCCTTACCAGGTACTACCATTTTCCCAGTCATCGTTTTATCCTTGCTTATATTATTCCTCCTCATCGCGTTTGGCATTATAATTAATTTGGGGTTCTTGACTCTTGCAGGTAACATAAGACTTACGTCTTACTCCCTTATATTGACACTGTGAGTAGTTGCTACCTTTGACATTAACGTTGGCTCCGTTTCACACTTGCAGGTCGGTATTCACCGAACACTGGATAGAGGAAATCCGTATGGTTATACAATACTTGTTAGACAGCTTAAAATTTGTATTGATAAAGTTGTACAAGTTTTTACAATTATGACTATTAAGTCTCGACACTGAATACTTATTTATATCTGCTCCAGTGGCATTTGGAGATGGTTCTCAGGCCACAGGGTTTGAATCATTTCAATTTTTGTATATGTGTACTTCTGTCGTTATACCCTAATTAAAATATTATGGGTTTTGTTATTCTTTTTGACTTGAATCTGGCTAACTACTTACTGATAGTAGTTTATTCACCTTCTGTGTATTTTATTGTCTTCTAACTTTTAGATCATGTATTCATTTATGAACCTCAGAATACTTTAACGGATAATGTACTGCTCTTTCTCAATGTTGAAGTCTAATTGCCTATATTCTTATACTCATCATTTTTATTATGGTGTTCAGAAATGGTTCTGTCTATATCCTTCTTGTATTAGGAAGGCTTTCTTGTACCACATCTGTGTATGTGATTCTCAAATCACACTAGTTGGCAGTTTTGATAGTAACAGTCTCCCAGTCTCTTCTTCTATGGTGAAATGGTACAGAATATTAATAGTTCTGTTCTATACCTTTGGTTACTAATTTGCCCAAATTTATTTACAGATATTGTATGAATATTTAATTCCATAATTATTTCTAAAAGATCATAGCATGTACAATAATCTACTATATACCCTTTTATTTGATAGACTATAATACTTATAGCTGATGTAAATCTGCATGGTGCTTATTTACTTAGCTTCTTTCAGCTAATAGTATTATCCCCTAATGTAGGGATGATTCCTTTATGTACTAATAAGAAGTTTCATTTCAATGGATATTTGTTTCCTTCTAATGTATAGTAAATTTATTATCTACAGCCATAACTTGTTGTTGGGCTTCTGTTTTCTTATGAATAACATATTGACCTTCAAGTCAGTCTATGAAATCTTGTCTTTCTCATTCAATACACAGCGATTGAATTTATTGTAAATATCTGTTCTTAGTACTGAACTAAATAATTACTTTTGCACTCCATACATTCATTTTCTCACTGTTTCAATTCTTCCAGAGAAAGATTAAAGTTACAGTTTGGTGAACTATGAATTACTAAGATTCTCCAGCATTTAACTTAAGTATTAATTTAGAAAATTTGGAGAATGTCTCCTCAATTTAACTAATCATACTCATAGTTGCATACTAATAGTATCTTACAGCTGAATCATCTGTGAAGGAAATATGTATCCCTAGATTTAAACCAACCTTGGTTTAGAGTTTCTGTGGGATTCTACTTTACAGATGTTCTTGCCTACAAATATACATAATTATGAAGGTACATTCCCAATGATTAATTATGTTGAATGTAGCATTAGAATTTTAACATAAAATCAAACAATTATATGTAGCCAATTCATACCGCAGAAGTAGAAACACCAAATAAATTTAAATGCATACCACTCATGCAGTCGACCAACCTCCCAACCTTAGAGTCCTTCTGTCTCCCAGAACTCACCCCCTAGCTGAGATCACCTCCACCACAGACCAACCACTAATCTATTTAGTAGCAGCTTATTTAAGCTATTGTTCCCCAAAGCATGTTTCTAATTCTGCATCCAGAATAGCAGGATGCTTCTCTTCCTGTTTGCCTAGGCTTCCTATTTTAGGGATTCTTTAAAGCTGTTTTATGCTTTTCCTCAGCTTTTCCATCTTTTTACCTCTTCCCAACTAATTTCCTCATCATTGGGGAAATTTAGATTCTTCCCCAAGAATCTAAATTAGAAGTAATTTCTTTCAAGGATTTTTGAAATATTGTGGGGAAATAATTGCCTCATCCATCCTCATGAATTTAGCAAGTGATCTCATAAATCTCATCTTGGTCAATCTGCACAATTCATTTTATTCATTTCCTTAAATTAAATATTTAATTACATTCACAAATTACTTATCGTTTGGGGTCCACTCCCCTTAGGATTAAAGTTCAAATGTCTATCTTTGAAATTCAAACACATAAATTGGGGGTGTTACATATTCCCCCTCTGAAAATAAACACCGTCCTCGGTGTTGTTATTCATCTACTAGAGTTCATTTTTCAAACAAAAATGGATATATTTCAATCATTGCAGCTTCTCTTTCCCAGGTAGCTTCTTTAGCAGTAAAGTGCTTCCACTGCACCTTTACTCTTGCTATGGTTCTGTTTCTCAATTCAATTTCTTCCCGCTCCAATATTTGAAGCGGTTCTGGTAGAAACTCCCCTTTTGGTTCCACCTATACAACATTCCAATCAACTATGTGAGAAGCATCATGCACATATCTTTTTAATAATGAAACATGAAACACATCATGAACTCTAACATGGGGTGGTAAGGCCAGTTTTTAAGCCACTGGTCCCACCCTTTCTAATACTTCAAAAGGACCACAATATCTAGGAGCCAGTTTTTCACAACTTCCAGCATAAAGAGTGCTCTTTTTGGGTTTAATACGCAAGTACACATGCTCCCCCACTTTAAAATCTTGGTGCACTCTTTTCTTATCAGCATAGTTCTTCTGGCGATCTTGTGCTGTCTTGATGTTTCTTTGTATCTGTTTGAAAATTATTTCCATCTCTTGTAAAGCATCTGCTCCCAACATTAATTTATCTTCTGGCTGACTCCAGCTCAAAGGGGTACGACACTTCCTTCCATACAGTGCCTCGAACGGACTCATTTTTATGGAGGATTGGTAGCTGTTATTATAGGAAAATTCAGCTAAATGCAAGTAATCTTCCCACTTTGATGGTCTATCCATCACATACATTCTCAGCATGTCCTCCAAAATTTGATTAGTTCTTTCCATTTGACCATCTGTCTGAGGGTGGTAAGCAGTACTAAAATTCAATTTAGTACCCATTCCTCCAAATAGCCCTTTCCAAAAATCTGTTGTAAACTTAGCATCTCGGTCAGAAAAAATCACCTTTGGAACCCCATGGAGTCTTACTACCTCCTTTAAGAACACATTCGCTACTTGAGCTGTTCCGAAAGTAGATTTCACTGGTATAAAATGTGCATCTTTTGTTAAAGTGTCTACTACTACCATTACTGAATCATGTTGGTGTTTGGTTTTGGGTAATCCTGTTATGAAATCCATCGAAACTGTGTCCCATTTCCATTTTGCAACCGGCAGAGGGTTTAAAATCCCAACAGGATGCTGATGCTCAACTTTGACTAGTTGACATTCCATGCATCTACTTAAATATTCTGCTACCTCTTTCTTCATTCCTGGCCAGAACAACTTCTTTTTCAGGGCTGTTAACATTTTCTGATATCCTAGATGTCCTGCATATGGCTGTTTGTGGTATTCATCCAAAATTTCCCTTTTTAAGGACTCTACATTGGGAATATACAATCTGTTCTTATAGCAGATCAACCCTTTTTGGTTTTGAGTGAATTTTTTTCTCCTTTTTTTGTAATTTCACCAGGAGTGTTTCATAATTTAGATCTTGGTTTGCTGCCTCTTTCACCGAATCTTGTACATCAGTCTGAGCACTACTTCCAATGCTATTGATATTCTGACGAGCATTTCTGCTCAATGCATCAGTAATTTTATTTTCTTTCCCTCTGATATGTTTTATGTCCATATCAAATTCACTTAGAAAAGACAACCATCTAGCTTGTCTAGCATTCAAATCAGTTTGGGAAAAGAAATATTTGAGACTAATATGATCAGTCATCAATGTAAATTTTTTTCCAATAAGATAGTGCTGCCACATTTTCAAAGCATGGATAACAGCTGCTAATTCTAAATCATAGGCACTATAATTCTGTTCATGTATCTTCAGTTTCCTAGATTCATAGGCAATAACTGAATTTTCCTACAAAATAACTCCTCCCAATCCCTCTCTACAGGCATCCGTACATACCACAAATTCTTTATCAAGATCTGCAATTTTCAGTATAGGGGCTGTAGTAAGTTTCAGTTTTAGTTGGTCAAAACTGTTTTGGCATTTTTCAATCCACTCAAATTTGAAACCTTTCCTTTGTAATGACATGATGGGATGTGCTATGTCAGAAAACCTCTCCACAAATCTGCGATAATAGCCTGCAATCCCCATGAATGATCTCACTGCTGAAACATCAGTTGCCATAGGCCATTCTGTGATTGCCTTTATCTTTTCAGGGTCAACAGCAAGGCCTTGTTCAGAAATAATATGACCCAAATATTGGATCTTATCTTTATAAAATTCACATTTGCTAAACTTGGCATATAGCTGGTTTTCCTTCAGAGTTTGCAATACTATCCTCAAGTGTTCTTTATGTTCCTCCTCACTTTTTGAATAGACTAAGATATCATCTATAAACACAAGGAAAAATTTATCCAAGTACTTGTTTAACACACGGTTCATTAGGCACATAAATGTGGCAGGGGCATTTGTCAAACCAAAAGGTAGGACTACAAATTCGTAGTGACCATACCTGGTTCAAAAGGATGTTTTGTTGATGTCTTCTTCTTTAATTCTAAGCTGGTGATAACCAGTCCTTAGATCAATCTTCGAAAATACTAAAGCTCCTCTCACTTGATCAAAAATATCATCAATTCGAGGCAAAGGGTATCTATTTTTAATGGTCAACCTGTTCAATTGACGATAATCAATGCACATCCGAAAATTTCCATCTTTCTTTTTCACGAACAGCACCGGTGCTCCCCAAGGAGACACACTTGATCTGATATACCCTTTATCTAACATTTCTTGTAATTGCATTTTCAGTTCCATAAGCTCAGGAGGACTCATTCGATAAGGGGCTCAGGAAACAGGTACTGATCCTGGCACCAGATCGATTGAAAAATCAATCTCTCTTTTGGGGGGAAGATGAGGGATCTCATCTGGAAAAACTTCCTTAAATTCCCTTATCACTGGTAATACATCCAGTAGGTTTTCTTCAGTTTTCTGTTCTATCTCTTCCACATGCATAACATAAACTTGATATCCTTTTCTAGCTGTTCTTTTTAGTTGTAGTGCTGATATTTGTCTCACCGAGATAGGTTTTTGTTTTCCCTTGAGGATAAAAGCTTTCCCTTCTTCATCTACACAATGTAAGGTCTTGTCCCAGCAGTTCATCAAAGCTTTCTTCTTTTCCAGCCAGTCCATTCCTATCAGTAGATCATATGAACCTAAGGGTAGAATGTTCAAATTTACTTCTGTTTGAAATTCATTTAATTTGATTGCTGTTCGGGGCAGTTTATGTGTTACCTTTCTCTTAGTTCCAGTGGCCAGCTGAACCAACCATGACTGCTGAAATTTTTCAGGTTTAAGATTACATTTTTCAACAATTTCGGGACTAATATAACTCAAAAAATCACCCGGATCAATCATAACAGTAACAGATAGGTCAGAAATCTTACCCTCCATTTCCACCATGGTAGCTTGATGTTCTGCTTGTCGATTTTCCAAGGCTGCACTGATAGTTGGTATATTTCTGGCTATGTCATTTACTGTGGTGGCTTCTCGATCTCTCATAATCATATGAATGTTTTTATAGGGACAATCTCTCAACAGATGGGGTTCTCCACATCCCCAGCATTTCATAGGTTCTCTCATTCTCACTGTGCCCTCCTTCCTACTGTCTCCATCTATTTGTTTTGAGGCCACTTGGGACTGAGAATAGGCTGGTTTCTGTTTCCTCCCTTTGAACTCATTCTTATTTACCCAGCTTTTCCCCTGTTCATTTTTTCCTTTGAACTGTTGGTAACATAATCTGGCTTTTCTAACAGCTTCGTCCATTGTTTTTGGGTTGTCAAACTCGATTTTCTCTTTGTATACAGCAGGCAAACAATTCAAAAACCTTTGTACTTTTTCCTTTTCTTCCCTTATGTAGGGTACATATCTCAGCAGATTTGTAAACTTAGTAACAAACTCAGCAATAGTGAGTTGTCCCAGTCTAAGTTCATGAAATTCTTTGGCTTTATCATCATAGTAATGTTCATTTAGGTAGCGGTTTTTGAACTTAACCTGGAAATCTTCCCAGGTGACTGTCTTTTCATCAATGGCATGAACCATTTTTGTCTCATCCCCCCACAAGATAGCCTTACCTTGTAGCTGGTAAACAACTAATCTTGCCTTCAGATTTCTTTCATATTCATAGACCTGGAAATTCTTAATCATATTCAAAAACCAGGCTTCAGCATCTTCCTCCTTCTCCCCATCATAGGAGGGAGGTTTAATCTTTCAGAATTATCTCTGCAATTCCTTTTTCTATTTATTCTAATGCCTAACAGCATCTTCCTCATCAGACTCATCAGGTTTCCTCTTTCCGGAACCTTCGCCTTCTTGGCTGTTCCGCGAAGTTAATTCCCTGATGAGCTTTTCCTGCTCCTCACTGGCTAATGACAACTTGTCATTTTGGCTTTTTATCTCAGACAAATCTTGTTGCAATTCCCATAACATAGCCATCATGGGCGCATTGGGATCTGGTGCATTATCCTCATCATGCAGATCAACATAGATTTCGTCACCTTCTGCCATTTCAGCACCACTGTACACTACACAACACAGATAAGTGAAGATAATAAATTTTTATTTTTATTCTTTTTTCCACAGAAAAAATTTTATACAGTGAACACATAGCAACAGTGAGCACAATGTCAACAGCCCAGTTTTATAACTTGGGCTTTGATACCATTTGTCACACCTCCTATTTTACTTCCCAATTTTATTTTTTCCATTCATTTCTTCAAGTTAAATTCTAGCAAGGGATTATTCTATTACCTTACAGATCTGGTCTGATCAGAATTGTGTTCTCAATTTTGAATTATTCCCATGTATCAAGTATATCCCATTACACGTGAATAAATTTGACTTGTAACCCATATGGGAATTATATAAAATTGTAACACCCATAACCATAATTATCATAACACCGAATGGGTTTGTATATATATATATATATATATATATATATATCCACCCACTTTATATGTCCCACTTTTGATTGTAAATGTTTGACATAATCGTATATCTAAGGGACATAGATGGAAATCGATTTGGGTTCACATGTTAACCACGTTTGTATTTTGCAATGGGTCCATATGAAAAAACTTAGACTTCTAGATGTATCACTCCACTTCTTCACTTGTGGATGGCGTATAACTCATGATGAAATTAATTTGACCTATGTTTATAGCTCTGCGTACATAGTATTCATGTCGACTTAATTGTCCTCTCATACTTGTTTCTATCTCCAATTGATTTTGTGTGTGTGTTGGCTTCCACGTATTACGAGTTTGTGAGTTGATTTCTCGTAGATGTATTTGGAGACGGAAATGCCGTTCCACGTAGCTCACATATAAATTTTAGTTTTTTCCACATAGATTGTAACGGGTCTCTGTCCATTTGTGGTCACGTGAATTCGTTCCACGTCGCTCTGGGTTACTCCCGTCACCCTACCTTGTCGCCCAAGCAATGCTACGACACTGCCAGTCCAACTTGACATTCAATGGCATTACTCGTTAGTTTAAATATTTAATGCAGGAGGTACTTGTCTCATTAACACTTCGATCCGTGGCTTCTTCCATCGGATATTTCCAGTTGGACGATGCCGATTCATTTGTGGCTTTAGGGTTTATCGATCAATTCAGATATAATTTCACATGTTAATTTGTTCAGGATTCTTTTTTCGTTTTTCTTTCTGCGCGTTCTGGTTTGTTCATGACAGAGAAAACTTGGTGGCATAACCACTGAACGGAATTCGACCCCGTCTATGGCGTATCTCCATGCTAACATGACCACTTCAGGTATGAAATTGTCGTAAGGTGAAATCGTTCAGTTCTTATTGTTTAACATGGTTTCATTCTTCTGATTAAATTTTACTCTCCCTTTTTTTTCCAGCCCTTGCTACGACTATGGGACTTAGATGAACCATATGCCATCGTTTTGTTCCAGGTTGACTTTCATTTAAAAATTTGTTGAGCTTTCGTCGTGTCTCACCTTTTTACTATGCTGGTTTGCAGAGAATTTGTTGTTTCGCTTTCTAGGCGTTAGATGGTGTGTGTTGAATCCATGCAATTGGCATTTGCTTCTGCGAATTCTCAAGAGCTCGTTCTAACTGACTGCTCTTGGGTTCAGAGGTTATCCTCTCCTTACACTCATCGATGGTTCCTCGGGGTTTATTACTCTGGCGCTAGAGCGACACTCTGGTTCGTTTCTCTTCTTGACCTGTGTAGGTCGAAACTCATACTATTTGGGAATATTGTTTCGTTATTCGTTTTTGAACATCAACCTTAAATTTGTATTTATTTATAACAATTTCCTGTTCATACGTTACAGGCTATGGATGGATTGGAATCTCTCCCTTACCAGGTACTACCATTTTCCCAGTCATCGTTTTATCCTTACTTATATTATTCCTCCTCATCACGTTTGGAATTATAATTAATTTGGGGTTCTTGACTCTTGCAGGTAACATAATACTTACGTCTTACTCCCTTATATTGACATCGTGAGTAGTCGATGCCTTTGACATTAACGTTGGCTCTGTTTCACACTTGCAGGTCGGTATTCACCGAACACTGGATAGAGGAAATCCGTATGGTTATACAATACTTGTTAGACAGCTTAAAATTTGTATTGATAAAGTTGTACAAGTTTTTACAATTATGAGTATTAAGTCTCGACACTGAATACTTATTTATATATGCTCCAGTGGCATTTGGAGATGGTTCTCAGGCCATAGGGTCTGAATCATTTCAATTTTTGTATATGTGTACTTCTGTCGTTATACCCTCATAAAAATCTTATGGGTTCTGTTATTATTTTTGACTTGAATCTGGTTAACTACTTACTGATAGTAGTTTATTCACCTTCTGTGTATTTTATTGTCTTCTAACTTTCAGATCATGTATTCATTTATGAACCTCGGAATACTTTAATGGATAATTTACTGCTCTTTCTCAGTGTTGAAGTCTAATTGCCTGTATTCTTATACTCCTCATTTTTATTATGGTGTTCAGAAATGGTTCTGTCTATATCCTTCTTGTATTAGGAAGGCTTTCTTGTACCAAATCTGTGTATGTGATTCTCAAATCACACTAGTTGGCAGTTTTGATAGTAACAGTCTCCCAGTCTCTTCTTCTATGGTGAAATGGTACAGAATATTAATAGTTCTGTTCTATACCTTTGGTTACTAATTTTCCCAAATTTATTTACAGATATTGTATGAATATTTAATTCCATACTTATGTCTAAAAGATCATAGCATGTACAATAATCTACTATACACCCTTTTATTTGATAGACTATAATACTTATAGCTGATGTAAATCTGCATGGTGCTTATTTACTTAGATTCTTTCAGCTAATAGCATTATCCCCTAATGTAGGGATGATTCCTTTATGTACTAATAAGCAGTTTCATTTCAATGGATATTTGTTTCCTTCTAATGTATAGTAAATTTATTATCTACAGCCATAACTTGTTCTTGGGCTTCTGTTTTCTTATGAAGAACATATTGACCTTCAAGCCAGTCTATGAAATCTTGTCTTTCTCATTCAATACACAGCGATTGAATTTATTGTAAATCTCTGTTCTTAGTACTGAACTAAATAATTACTTCTGCACTCCATACATTCATTTTCTCACTGTTTCAATTCTTCCAGAGACAGATTAAAGTTACAGTTTGGTGAACTATGAATTACTAAGATTCTCCAGCATTTAACTTAAGTATTAATTTATAAAATTTGGAGAATGTCTCCTCAATTTAACTAATCATACTCATAGTTGCATACTAATAGTATCTTACAGCTGAATCATCTGTGAAGGAAATATGTATCCCCAGATTTAAACCAACCTTGGTTTAGAGTTTCTATGGGATTCTACTTTACATATTTTCTTGCCCACAACTATACATAATTATGAAGGTACATTCCTAATGATTAATTCTGTTGAATGTAGCATTAAAATTTTAACATAAAATCAAACAATTATATGTATCTAATTCATACCACAGAAGTAGAAACACCAAATATATTTAAATGCATACCACTCATGCAATCGACCAACCTCCCAATCTTAGAGTCCTTCTGTCTCCCAAAACTCATCCCCGAGCTGAGATCACCTCCACCACAGACCAACCACTAATCCGTTTAGGAGTAGCTTATTTAAGCTATTGTTCCCCAAAGCATGTTTCTAATTCTGCGTCCAGAATAGTAGGATGTGTTTCTTCCTGTTTGCCTAGGATTCCCATTTTAGGGATTCTTTAAAGTTGTTTTATGCTTTTCCTCGGCTTTTCCAGCTTTTTACCTCTTCCCAACTACTTTCCTCATCATTGGGGAAATTTAGATTCTTCCCCAAGAATCTAAATTAGAATTAATTTCTTTCAAGGATTTTTGAAAGATTGTGGGGAAATAATTTCCTCATCCATCCTCATGAATTTAGCAAGTGATCTCATAAATCTCATCTTGGTCAATCTGCACAATTCATTTTATTCATTTCCTCAAATTAAATATTTAATTACATTCAAAAATTACTTATCCTTTGGGGTCCACTCCCCTTAGGATTAAAGTTCAAATGTCTAGCTTTGAAATTCAAACACATAAATTGGGGGTGTTACAAATTTCCTCAGGATTTTGTCTCTAATGGGTTTTATTTTAGCTTCTGAAACATCGTAGAAAAAAAAATTATGGAGAAAATTCCATGATAGCCTAATTGAAGTAGTGAAACCCTATAATCCAAACCTCTGATACCAAATGTTATGAAACGAGCTCCTAAAATAGAAGAAAAGAGAGATCAATGTCTTAGAAATCAACCACATCGAGGGGAAACCTCATTTACATTACATAAATGAACAATTCTTGGATGATACAAATAGAAAAACCTCATTTCTATATATACGAAGCCATGGGGTCATAATATAATCCTAGCCAACCTAACAATAATAATGTAAGGGAACAACAATAATAATAGTGAGATTTTATGGGGCACAATAATAAAAATATGTGGTCTTCATGGGTACAACAATAACAATAAGGGGGATAGACTAACAACAATAAGGGACTACACTAGTAATATAGGGACCTAACAATAATAAATTGAGGAGATGAAGGCTATAGACGCTCCCACAAGCTTTCATTCCAATGAATGGAGCGTTTCAGTGGCTCCCACAGTCCCATCTCCATACGACTGAGGCTAAATCCAAGGAAATTCATAAATTCTTCATCCTAGAACCTCTTCCACCTAATGGATCATCTTCTTCATCTCTTAAACACTTTTTCAACCCATTTTTTCAAGTTTCCAACTAATGAAATAGGCTAAGAAAAATTGAATTTCGTGCAAGGCCTATTATCCTAGCCTTAGTACCAAGACCATCACCTACTATTCCTTAACCAAAAACTATAACGTCTGCAAACACCTTAAGGGCTAGTAGCAACATACCTAACCCCTTGTAACCACATATCCAACTCCTGCAGTTGCAACATCATGTCATACAACTTCCTCCAGCACTCATACAATGAAACCTCTGGAATCCATCTCTATTAAATAGCCACATCATCATCTCCACTAGATCTAGTCATAAGGATGTTGACATCAATACTATCTAACAAGACCCTCAACATCAAACACTCATCATACATGGACATAACAAGCAACACCATGACGATGTTAACATCAATGCCAACAAAAAAAACATTGTGCACCCCGCATGGTGTTATTCTTCCCATAAACCCATACTTTTGCACAACTTCAGCATTTTTATAGCCTAGGAAATTAATCTTACCATTAAAGAAACAATGTTGGCATTCAAGAAATTCTATCCACTATGTGGCAACATTTTTAAATGTCTTTTTAAATTAGCCGCAGGGTATCTGGATATAGTCGACACGCTTTTCCTCCACATTTTGTTTTTCATGGTTCTTCAACATGTTAGTAATCACTTTTGGTTCTCAAAATTCCACTTCATGTTCTATTTCTATTGTTCGATTCTTTTTCTAAAATGTTGGTAGTTGAGTGCAGTTTGACAATATCGACCTCTCGTATATCTTCCTTTTTACAAGTAATTTTTTTATTTGTTTTTTTCTTAAATTTCGGTAGAATTCATTATATATTATTCTCATGTTACAAAATAATATGGAGAGGCGGAAATAAAAAAAAGTGAGTTAAAATCTCGTGCTATAAGTAACCTACAAATATCTGATGATTCATTAAAGGTGCTAGAAATAAATTGACGAATATTGAAAGCAATGTGGACAAAAATTCTTAAGCCCAAAAATAGGGGATTGAACCGAACAAAAATGAAACATAGAATAGAAATCTAAGTGTAATATTCGTCTTACTAGCATTTGAAATTAGCACGGATGAATCATCAAAGCATGCAATTCTTGTACAAGAAAAATACCATTTTACACGCATATATTTGAGGGTTCTCAATGATAGAAAATGCATATAAATTTGCTTTAACGAATACATTGCAACATATAACATAAAATGCAACGTTTGCTCTAAATGTTTTGGTTTTCCCAGAAATATTATTGGAATTAAAGCAAAGAATTATTCATATTGAGGTACGGGCCTTTATTTTTTGAACTGTGCCTAAAAAATAGTGTCAATTATAAGACCATCACCAGAACCTGGATATGGTAATAGAATGTCTATGTATTCATAATAACCTCCTCGTAAGTTGTCAAACTTGGCCCATTTAACCTTGCAGAGAGAGGAAATATTTTGCAACTAAGAACATGGTTTGATAACTTGGTCTTCCCTAAATTTCATGGCGCTATAGGCATCATGTCATTTAGGCCTTAAATGTTTTGCAACAAAGAACATGGTTTGATAACTTGGTCTTCCTTGACTTTCATGGCACTATGCTTTTCCAGTCAATCTTTTGAGGGAGGAAAAATTATAGAAAATTCCCGCAGAGTACTGCTCCAAATGAATTTGGTGGGAACTGTCCCAATATTTTGGCATACGTTACGAAATTACAAAGTTCTTCGGAAGAATTGATGCAGGTGATAATATTATGTAGCTCGATAAACTTACGGTAACACAACCTCCATTTTAATTGGTACCATTGTATTTGCTCCATATATCAATTTCTACTTCATCGATGGCTCCACTCCAAAATTCTAAATTTGGGTACGATTTCATTTAAATCAATGACGAGAGACTTTTTTGCGTATTGAGTGAGACAAGAAGAATATTTATAATTCCACGCTGACAAAAGTAAGAGAATCTTGATGTGTTGAATATATAAACAAATAATAAATTGTTTATTTTTATTTGTGCGGGACTGTTGAGCTCTGTGCAATGAGCTAAGTTCATTGTAACGTGATCCTCTCTCCAACACAAGAAACTATTACCCTTCTATGACTCCTTTTTTCCAAATATTCCCTTTGCAACATTTTTCTGAGGGTATCAAATAACTGTATTTAATTTGAAGAATTATTATTGTTATAATATATAATATAAATTTTATCATTAAATCGAAAAACAATATCCCATAATACTGCCATCCTCACCCGCTTAGTCACCTTACCATTTTTTTAATTGGAAAGTTACTCTTCACGAAATTTTAATTGGAAGAAATTTGCAAAGAGGAATGTCTGCAAGAGAAATCATAGGTTACCATGCTTGTGTGGAGAGATTTTACTGTGTCGAAATATTTATTGTTAAAGAATGTAATCCCAACCACCTACTAGGTGTCGAAACCATTAGTCCAAGTGTTGAGTTCAGTTTCTAATTAGTCCAGTTTAGTCGAGTTTAATTCCAGTCATTTATTGCCGATGTTTCAATGTAATCTTATTTAAGTAATTTGTAATATTGTGAAGAGAAATCCTCTGCTCCACTTCTTTTCAATTTTTCAATTCTTGTCATGGTATCAGAGCTAGTTTGCATAAGCCTCCCTAGAGAGCAGCAAGAGAGCCAAGTTGGAGAAGTAGAGAGGAGAGGCAAGCCTGTGTAAGACTCCATGAGAGCAATAGATATCGGAGAGACGTTGTGTAAGACTTTCGAGCAATAATTTAAACGCGTGAGCGAAGTGAAGATGCAGAGATAAAAAAAAATGAAGAAATGAGAAAAGAAGCAAGAAAAAGCGATTGAAGAGAGTTTATTTTTTTAAATATATATATATATATATTTTAAATTCTACACTAACGCTCTATTTTAAAAGCTTCTCAGCGTTAGTATTAATGCATTGGTCATTAAGAATCTCATCGTTATAACGTGGGAGAAAAAGCTAACAGTCGCGTTAAGTATCAATTACTTGCATAGATTTCAAGTAGCACAGGTCCACAACGATTCAGCTGCATTAAGTTGCACGCAAAAGAAGGGTTCCATCACCTGCGTTAAGGTATTTTTTTCAGAAATCCAAATCCGTCATGGAGAAATTGCGTTAAAATTCTTTTTAATATGATTTACGAATATCCAATGAAGGTCAAATGCATTCAAAGGATTTTAAAAAGTAAATGCATGAAGGTATCTTTTCTTTCATCGTATTCAATGGAATTCAATGTGACTTCAAACAAAAAGCATTCGACGTGACTTTTAAAGCTTTTATGTTAAGGTTTTATGTATATGCCGACTGGCTTAGGTAGGGTTGTGAAGTTTTTCTTTGTAATCCCCAATTTACAACCCATTCAATCGTGCTTTCATGATCCTTGCACTCTGTTTGCCTTTATAAACTCTCATACCTTCGGTAATGAACGAAAATCTCTGGCTAACCAGATAGAAACACCATCAAAACAGTCGACCTTTGATAGAATGTTTAGGTACAAAGTGTTTATGCATCTGTTTTGTCGAGCACTGAATAGGGTCATTTGTAATTGTGGTACTCTGGGTCTCTTAGCTTGTTATTCTGTAAATTGGGTAAATAGGGTTACTCATTGGGTCAAGTCTCAAACTCGTATTCAGAGTTGTGTCGCTATCAAGTTCTGTTTGGTTCTTTTTAGTAAAATTGCTCAGAGGGGTTATAGCAAGCGGCTGGAGATGCTCTGCCCCTCCAACATCGAAAATGAATCTTATTCTAGTTCTCTGTTCTCCTCTTTATGACCTCAATTTAATAAGCCCCTGCCTATCTTTTGCATGGAATCTGCAACCCTTAATTATGGAGCTGTCTATCCCAGTATGTGGGTAAAGGACTGTATATTTATGGACCCTCATTCTTACGATGTTCAATTTTTGCTGTTTGTGATCTTCAATAGGCTATCTTCAGCCATGGGAAAGCGTCGTCCAAAGGTTGAAACCATAAAAGAAAAACAGCCAATTCAGGTAGAGCCAGCCCCCAGAAAATGTGGCTGCAAAACCAATCAAGAGCACTTGGAGAACCTCGTAGCAAGTTATGTGATGAGGAACTCCTCCCCGGTTCGACAACCACTTCGTGGATGGGAACGAGAGGTTCAAACAGACCCTAAAGATATGGAAATGGAGGCAGAAATCTTAGATTTTATAACGGATCCAGGAAATACCAGAGGCCGCCTGACTCTCTTTAACCAGACTATCCAAACATATTGGTTAGTCAAATGCCTCATTGCAAAAGCGCTCCAGAGTATTCTTCCACCTACAGCTCAAGTTGACCCTGTTAAAAAAGACCCTCGTCTTAAGGATTTGCTAGAGGAAATTCAGGACCACATACAACACATCAAAGTCACACAATATCAGGTAACTGATAGACTGAATAGAATGGATGATAAAGTTGGCAGAATGGAAAAGATGCTCCAGCAGTTTCAACAGGCTGAAATGCCTGGGTCCAGTGTCAAAGACCCAGCCCCAGTTTCTTCCTCTGATGGATAGAAGTTTTATGTTTTAGAATTTTGATGCTTTTATTTGATAAGAATGTACTTGCTATAGGCTTTAAGAATGTCATAACAGTATTACTAGGACAGATAGCACATGCTAAGTATAGAAGGATGAAACAATTTCAGTTTTGGAACACTTTCCATGCTCTTAGACGGCCAACATACCTGGTTTCCTTCGGGCAGGTTGAGGCCTCAGACTGACTTTTATATTTTGTGACCTGTCTTTTACATAAATAGAAAATGGCATGGACTCGCCCAATTTACAAAAAAGGGAAAGAAGAGGAAGCCCTTTTATATGAAGAAAATATTTTTTAAGGTTTTTTTTTTTTAAACAAAACTTCAAAATTTGAAAAGCTGCTTTATGAAAGGAAGAAGGGGCTCGTAAAGGAGAAGAAATTTTTTTTAGGTATACTTAAAAAGGAAAGGATTTTATGGCATTTTAAAGGAGAAGAATTTTTTTTGGAATTTAAAAATAATAATAAAAATTGTGTGTGAAAGCCTTGTAAAAGTGAATCTGTAGAAAGATATTTTTTGAGGAAGAGAATTTTTTTTAGAAACAAGGTATTTGATACATATGTAGACTTATTTATTTGTGGAAGCCAAAAAATCAGGTCATGGGAAAAGAAAAGAGGCTAAAGAAGAAACAGAAGATGTTCAATATCTTTTTAGATCTGGAAATAAAAAGGCAAAAAGATGCCTATGCATTAAAATGCATAAAAGAATCTGTCGATGACAACATTCTCCCTATAATTTCAGATGCCAAGACAACCAAGGAGGCATGGGATACCCTTGAGAGATGTTTTGGTATAAGGGGGAGCATTGAAGTTGAACATGAAGGTGGATCTGTAGTAGCAGATCTACATCGAGATGAAGAGTTTGTTGAATCCCACTATGTTCAGCCACAAGTGGATGATGTCAACGAAGAAAGTGCAGAAGTAGCAAAGAGAGAGCACGAATATTCTTGTGAACCCCACTGTACACAGCTACAATTGGACGAAGAGTTGATGATACCAACAACATGGCTTGGTGACGATGATATGATGAATCCAGCAACAGAGCTTGTTGAAAAATATGTGATGATTCTAGCAACACAGCTTGCTAATGAAGACTTGATGATTCCAGCAACAAATTTTGTTGATGATGATTTCTTGATTCCAGCAACGGAGCTTGCTGATGAAGACTTGATGATACCAGCAACATGGCTTGCTAACAAAGATATGATGAATCAGGTAACAAATATTGCTAATGATGTTCTGATGAATCTAGGAATAGACCTTGCTGATGATGTTTTGATGAATCCATCAATAGAGCTTTTCGATGATATGGTGATTCCAACAACAAAGTTTGCTAATGAGCATATGATGAATCCAGCAATAGATTTTGCTGATGATGTTGATGGAAACTTTGATAATGAATTTTTGGCTAATGATGACTGGTTGCAGATGATGCAACAAAAACATGATATTGACATAATGTTATTTGGTGAGATAAACCCATTGAAGTTAGTGGAATACAACCTATTTGCAGCATTACAGGTTAGTGGGAAAGAGACAAAGACTGAGACAAAAATAGAGATAAAGATAGTCTGCAAAGGGAAAAGAGAAATAGAGAAAGAAGCAGAGATAGAAGCAAAGAAAGAAGTCTACAAAGGGAAAGCACACACAGAGATAGAGAAAGAAGAAGAAAGAGAAACACAACAGGATAAAGCTCTCACTGCGGAGAAGAAATACCAGAACGAATGTCATTCTGCAAATATTTTTAATTCTAACATTGATTTTCAGTGTGCAGTTAAACAAACAGATTACGAAGAAGAGCTAAAGTTTATTGAAACATGGCTTGCAGTGCCATGTCTAGTTGAGGTCTACATAGAAGCTGTAGATATGAATGTTGAAGACAACATGCATGATGAAAACTTGAATGAAATTTTCATGCATTGGACTTATGAAGAGATAAGATATTATTCTAATCCTATGTTGCAACAGATGGATGATGAAAAGTGCACTACAGAAGACAATATGTGGCAACAACCCACATTTCTTGAAGAAATTGAGGACATGCTTAGACAACATGGAATAGTAAAAGACCTACACCAGCAAATCAAGAAATTGAGGTTTGAAGGATACAACAAAGAAAAAAATCTGAAACAATTTAGAGGCTATAGAATCTGGAAAAAGAGAAGAAGAAAACTAAATCTAGTTGAAAGTCAATTTTTAAATTGTAAACCTCGCTGAGACATAGACTAGCAGGTACCTTAATTAATTTTTTATGTGGTTGAAATTAAAGGGGACTGTTAAAGAATGTAATCCTAACCACGTGCTAGGTGTCGAAACCATCAGTCCAAGTGTCTAGTTTAGTTTCTAATTAGTTCATTTTAGTCGAGTTTAACTTCAGTCATTTATTGTTGATGTTTCCAATATAATCTTATTTAAGTAATTCGTAATGTTGTGAAGAGAAATCCTCTACTCCACTTCTTTTCAGTTTTTCAATTCTTGTCATTTATTTGGGAGAATCAATTAATTTGCAGTAAAGACACAGATTATGTTGCATGCCAGATATTATTCTTGTTTATTTATTTATTTAGATATTTATCTTTTACTTGTTAATTTAAATATTTATTTTTTATTTATCTATTTTATGCTTGTTACAAAATATAATGTTTTGTCATAACTGAGTTGGTGACTATTGTAATTCTTTCGAGATAACCCATCTATAGAGAAAAACACAAATCATAGGTCCCAGAGATTTGTGATTCTCTAAATGTAATTTTTCATACTTAATAATTAAAAAACATAATTAATAATTAAAAAAAATGAAAAACTATTTTTATTAATAGTAGAAAAATTAGTTTGTTAAGAAAAAATTACATTTATATTACTAAACATATCAAATTTATTAACCATCAATAAATTTATTAATAATAAGCTTGTCGGTAAGCAAGATTTGAATTATGGAGAGGATAGTAACTTTCTTAAATCTAACAATGTTATGTCCTATTAACAATTGAATACTAATATATATATATACATATATAATTTTAAAATATTGTATTTTTTCTTACGATTTATTGACACTTCAAAATATATATATATATATATATATATATATATATATATATAATATTTTGAAGTATTATATTCTCTTTTATATATATTTTTGTTAATATGAATGACCACTTTTTGGCATTAAACCTTTACTTACTCAAGACATTTGGGAGAATTACATTGACATGCTGCTCAAGGGCATCTAGCATGTCAAATTTTATTTAATTACCTTTACATAGATTAAAACAAAACCCCATAGCCTATCGATACTCTTATTTTCCGAGAACATTATATACAAATAAATTGGAACAAAATTCGTGGACACTTGTAACAAGTTACCAATATTTGCAAAATTAATTAATCAAAAGGATTTTTTAGGTGCTTGAGGTCAACATATTGCAGTAGTTCCATTTCCACGATATCTAGCTCTATACCTTGTAACTTCTAGTCAAAACTGATACTGCAGAGTATGTGAATCTCATCATATAAACATAAAATTACCTATTGCAAAGTCACAATTATGTCAAAGGAATCAGAATCAAAGGCACTTTGCTGATATAAAATTACATAGTTTAGAATTGATAGTTGCATCTTCGCTTTTGCAGTGGTCACATACAAATGACGTTGATGAGTCAAAACATGAAAGGATTGAATCCATGGGACAAGAACACTAAATCCAAAGTGCAGAGTCAAATGTAAAGCCGAATGTGAAAAGAAAAGAGGCATGTTGGAGTTGCCTAGGAAAATCCCAGTACACATAAGATTGTGGGAGGATGACCGTATAACATTAGTGGAGGCTGTAAGACCAAATAGAGAGAAAAATCCTATATAATTTTCACTCCCCAACACTGACAGAGCTATAAAAGGGGACGGGGAAGTGATAAAATTTTTCCAAATTCTGGCAAAACCAAGGAAAAAGAAAATTGAGACGTTTACCTCAGGCCGACACTCTTGTTACCAGAACATCACACACCTCCAAACACACCAACATTGGGCCAACACTCTTGTTACTAGAACTTCCCACTACCAATTCCTTTGAGCTTAGTAAGAGGATTTGTTTCTCCCACCAATTTATCTACGTCGTATTTTGAGAGCCACTTACGATCTTTGAATTACCCATTATGTATATTAATGTGATGAGATAGTGCGATCATCCCAAAAAAATATGAGAAGATTCCTTCCTCATATGCCATGAGCTCATGATTAAGAGGCAAACTAATATTTGGCAGTATGACTAAATGAGGAATGCTTGTAGAGATGAAACCTTTACGAACCATAAGTTCTTGATTTAGGGTGGGAATGATCATCATAAGAGCCATTAATTGTGGCATGCCTGCATGAAACCAGCATCCAAAAAATTAATACTATGGATTAAGTTCTTATATAATCCATTCATATCAGGATGGCGAGTTGATGGACTGGTAAAATACTTGTGAAACTTTAGCTCTATAAAAAAATGAATCCTTGGGAGTCAGCATCCTCCTCAGCTCTTCAGTACCTGCATACATTAAATATTGCATAAATTATGCCAAAAATTGAGTTTTGAAAACTCCATGTGACTGGATGATGCCACCATTCAATTTCCTCTTCAACTACTCTCAACAATCCTGAACCACCTAATAGACAAAATCCCCACTGTGGATTGTTTTCTTTCCAGATACAAGCACAATATTACACACATGTAAATCGACGATATCCTAAACACATGTAATGCTTTTGATTCCATATTGTGACAGAAACATCTTGTGACTATATGTATTTGAGAACAATGGGCACGATTAGTTTGTTGATCGCCACTTATGCTTGCACTGCTCATTTCAAAAAACAATAATCACACTATGGAGTGAGCCTTCATGCAATTTGTTACACAGATTTGAAGCGGATCCAATTCATACATCAAACTTCATTAACTTACACCTTACCTATATCCACCTTTTCTACTATAATGTAACTTGGATCGATCAAGCTAATAGTTGTTGAGGTGAGGTTTAACATGTAGGTGAAAACGTAGCGCACTAAAGAGGAACGCATTGCTAGAAAACCATTGTTGATAAAAAAAAAAGTCTTATAAAGGTAAATGTAGCGCCACAAGTGTATGCGTAGCACCTTCAGTGAATGTGTAGTGTCACAAAGGTATGAGTAGTGCCTTCAGTGAATCTGTAGCGTCTCAAAGGTATGTGCAGCGCCTCTAGCGAATGCTTAGCGTCTCAAAGGTATTTCCATACTCTCCTTGGTTAAAATATATAGTTATGTAAAACATGCACAACATGAAATAGAGGCAGTATATTAAATGAAATTTATCATTCCAGTATGCTAGTCATTTCACCATCTTAAAACATAACCAATTCAATACAAAAAATAATGATAGAAAACACCCGAAAATAGAGGTTTCTTGGTTTTCTTCTTCATTTTTGGACCTTAATGGCTCGATATGCATAAATCCATTTCTTATCAAAAAAACACATACATAGAGTCTTTGTCACATAGAGCTCTTTGTTTCACTCTCTTCCTCTCTGTCTCTATATCATACTCTCCTATCTCCCTTTTTTTCTAAATTACAACCCAGAATATCGATCTAATTAATAGCTTCCTTTCACAAGTGAAGGACTTACTATTTTTGTGAAAAATCCTTAATGATCTAACTACTTGGCTTCATCTCCTCGCAGAGAGGATCAACTTGCCACTTATCCCTATTTCTACTCAGAATTTAACAACAAATAACTACTTACGTAAATTGAAATTAATAAGAATCTAAGTAATCAATTTCCTCTAAAACCTCGTTAGCCACAATAGGTGAACACACAATCACATTGCTGGTTAGGTCTAGATGCTCCTGCATCACACTCGTATGGGTGAAAAGTATTGAACTCTAGTTCATCAATTCTGCCATTGTAAAACATGTAACTTCTAGCTCTACAGTATTCATCCATGTAAATACTCGATGCTTCCCCTACAAGATGCTTCACCCACTTGATAAAATATCTCAAATAAATTCCCGTATTTTTCATGTGGCTTACTTCTCTATGCTTATCATCACACTTCATTGCTAATTTGATCTTACCAGGCTTCCATATCTTATTTTCCAGTCTGCCATTACATTCACCTGTATCACTCTTGAAATTCAATCTTATTTTTTTCTTTTGTCCTCTATATATTCTCTTGGAATTTTTATGTATGAGTTTCCACAATTCATCAATTTCTTTATCCAATTCACTTGTCAAATGAAAAATACTATTCTTCTGCAACTGTATGTGTTCTTTCATAACAACATCATAATCCATGTGCCAATATTTTAAGACATAAAAATGCCTTCTCCATTGATGCCCTGCAACATTTCCAATTCCTTATTCTGGATTCTAATTCTCAACTTCATCACCTCTTACTTCAATTTGCAGTATACCTACAATCCCAAAAATTTCTTGAAGACTAATAACTCTTCCTGCTTTTTTAGGTACTTGGGATACCTCCTCTTCTAGTAACTTAATTGATGCATCATTCATCACTATGGCATCATATTCATCTACATATTTTTCTTTACTGATGGACATACCATTGGAATAATCTTCTTCTAAAATGTTACTTTCAACCTCTTCTTCATCAACAAATCTATGCTTTATAATAGCATTCTTGTTACCATCATCCCTTGAAACCATCTCTGGTTCAACAGTTACATACTATAAATTCAACATCATTCCATCCTTATGAGACATTCTGATCTCATTCCTCTTTACTTCAATCTCATCTTTAGAGTCAATTCCCTATTTCAAATTCTCATATATATATATATATATATATATATATATTATTTAGATAAAAAAATTCACCAAAAATTAATAAATGAAAATTCATCTCCAAATTTATTTAAAAAATGAAATGATGATGTAGTTTAGTATATTTTTCCAAAAATATAATAAATTACAAAATTATTACATTTTAAATAATTAAAAAAACATTACTATATTATAATCAAATCTTTTAGTTGAAATTCATAAAAAATTAACCATATACACCAGACACTTGATATTAATTCTTGAATGCAACCCTCGGTGGATACTTAACAAGGATAATAGTTGCGGTGGAGCATAGTCCACGCCTCTACCTATAATTAATTAATGTTATCCCCACAAATATTTCTAGATAGTGAAATCTCTCTGCACACCCTCCCTCCATAGAGTGTCCTCCACACAACAACCTTTCCACAACTTCCCTCACACACGCCTTCTCCATAGAGATACATCTGCATTCAATAACACCTTTCAATCAACTATCGGCATTCAAAGTTTTTATTAATTGGCGTGGGTCCCAAATAAAATAGGGAGTAATAAAATTATATATATATATAAACACACACACATTATTCATTCGATTTAACATTATTAAATCATCATCGTGATACTTGTGTCGGAAGTTGGTTTTCTTGTTTTAAATGACAACATAATTATTTTAAATATGTGAATAAGGATCGTGTGTAGAAGGAAAATGTGTAGAGTAAGGAACATAAGCCTTCGCACTAACTATAGAGTGTATGTGATCCTAACCGCATTATAAAATGTTCTTTGGACACTTGTAATTACTTGTTTGACACATCTTGTGTCTAATTGGCTAGCCCAAAGCATTGCATTTTAACTTTCCTATAACCCATGATATATAAGGGTTGATATATATATATATATATATATATATATATATATATATATATATATATATCAACCCTTATATTTAACATTATTAAATAATTCTTGTTACAATTGGGCCGGAGGTGGGTTTCTTTGCTTCAAAATGAAAACAAAACACTTTCAAATATGTGCGATAGGACACACATGTATGGAGCAAGGAACATAAAACTCTGCACTCACACTAGAATATCCGTCGTCATCACCCCATTTTCAAATGCATATTGGACACTTGTAATTACTTGTTTGATATGAAGTGTGTCTGTGTGGCCAATCCAAATCCTTTCATTTTCTCTTTCCCTTACCCAATCACATACCAGGAATTAATTGATTCTCACTATACAAATATTTCGACATAGTGAAATCTTTGCACACAAGAATTTTTTCTTTGCACACAATCCCTCCACAAAATGTTCTCTACACAACCACCTCTTCACAACTTCCTCCACACATGCTCTTTAAAATAGCTAAATATGCATTCAATAAAACCTTTCAGTTACTCATTTACATTTGAAGCTGTTATTAATTGATGTGGGTCACACATATCATGTGGAGGAGGAATTTATTGTAAAAAAAAAAAAATCCTAAATAATAATTAAAAAATGTATTTTATATTTATTATTTTAATAAAAATCATCTTATATATCAATTATTACATTTAACATTATTAAATAGTCATTGTAAAATTTTGGTGAGAGGTGGGTTATCTTGCTTCAAATTGAAAACATAACAATTTTGAATTTGTGTGCAACGATGGTGTGCAGAAGGAAGATCTGTGGAGAAAGGAACATAAAACTTCACACTCACACTAGAATGAACATGGTCCTCACCATAATTTTAAAATGTGTATTGCACACTTTCCATTACTTGGTTGACACATACTATGTCTAAGCAGCCTATCCCAAGCTTTGAATTTTCTCTTTCCCATAACTGATCTGAATATTAATGCTAACTCTTGCATTATTATTGGAGAAAAACTATTCCACTTGTAAACCAAATCAACATATCTATATTTTGGCATTACTTCTTGGATACATTGTTTTCATGTGGATACACAGATATCAAACTATCCCCATTGAAAACGGATTGGAAAAGTGTGACACATACCATCCACCCAAGATGAATATAAGTTCACTGTGTGAAGCTAAATTCATCCACATCATTATATTTTCCTACTAGAATGAGTGTGGTCCTTACCTGTTCTCAAATATGTATTGAATATTTAATATTACTTTTCTGACATGTATTGTTCCTAAGTGGCGAGTCCAAACATTTGCATGGTAAGCCATCTCAATGTTTGTTACAGCTTTCACATTATTGTTGGAGACAGGCAGTCTAAATTTTTTCCATATGGATGTGTTGATATGAAACAGTCCCCATCAAAAATGGTTGAGAAGAGTGCGAGAAATGTGAATAAGTGTAGAGAAATTCCATTGTTAAAGGGAATCTTTCAAGCTTTCGTTATGTGGATCTTCGCATTTTGGAGATAGACTCGAAATGTAAACATAATGGTTTCAAATATTTGCAAAATTATGGTGTATGAAAAAATAAACATAAACATCCACGTAGACATAATTTTGACTAGCATATGCACTACATTCTCATAGAATTTTTGATACATGCCTGATATACTTTTATAAAAAAATAATTTTACTACGAGGTTTTTGACTTCTCAATGGTGTTTCTATTAAATCGTGGATGATAGTAGTAGTGAATTGGCTTCTCAATGAAATTTCTATTATCACTTTATCATGATCAAACCTAGTTCAAACTCATTTTCTATGGTAGGGTTATGTTCCTTATGAGATCTATAACTGTGATATTAAATCAATGGCAAGCTATGGAGTAAACATAGAACGAAGGACACAAACAATATTATTTTTAATATTCTAATTGTAAATAATGCATATCTCCATATTAACAAATATCTCTTTATTTATCCACATGTACAAAAGTGCAGAGGAAGTTCATTGTGTGGAGGGAAATTTCATTATCGAGACCTCTATGCTTCACACTAAATTCATTTATTCATAATATTTTACTATTAAATAATGCATACTTTCCATACGATATTATTGGTGATATTTTAGTTATAAATAATTCATATATCCATATTTATTTTTGCAGGAACAACCCTCCATACATCTCATCCTTTTATAGGTATCAATAGTCAGTTACATGCACCCACATTAATTCTCATGCCATTGAGCATAAGCTTTGCTTATGGTTACCTTTATGAAATTAGGCACATATTCAAAAGTGCGAAAAAATTCCATTGTTCATAGGAAGATTTCAAGCTTTCATCATCTGGATCTTTGTACTACGCACTAAAGGCATTCATTGCTAATATTATAGTATGAAATAATCCATATTTTTCATTCACAATAATACCAAGGTAAGCGGTGGACCCATACGAAATTATAGGTAGTATTTTAATTGTAAGAAATGATTTTATTGGTAATATTTTAGTATTAATAATCCATATTTGTTATTAAAAATATTTTAATTATAAATAATACATATCTCTATATTAATAAGTATCACTGGTCAATTGAGTAAAGGTGATGCAGAGTCTAGACAAAATTTTGATCAATGAAATTATGATTTTCTTCTTGACGTCCCAAATCGTTCTCATGCACATAGCATAACAATATTTATTGGAGATTTTTTTGGCCTTCCCACCCAATTCTTTCCCGAGCCTATGAAAATCAGTTTCAACCGCATAAATTCTCGTATCATTGAACAAAAAAATTGTTTATGGTTATATTTCTAAAATTACGCACATGTGCGGAAGTTCGAAGGAAGTTCATTGTCCCAAAGAAGTTTTCAATATTTTATTATTCAAATCTCTGCACTCCACACTCCACATGAAAGTATTTTGAATATTTTTTCTCAAAATGCTTGCATGCATAAGCAAATTTTCTCAGTGTCACACAATCACTTGATATCGAATATACAATATCAATTTTCATTTATCAAATTTAATATCACGTATTGTACGCGTTATTTATTCACTATAACATTAGTGTTTATAATATATTTTATTACATAATTATTGTAATTACAACAACTAACATAAAAAATCGCGGGAATAGTTTGGTACTATAGTGTGTCAGAAAAGACAAATGTGTTATATCCAAAAACATTGGCGTAATGGTAATGTTTACGAAGATGCGAAAACTTGGAAATCACACTTAGCATTGAATAATTAGTTAATGCTTGGAAATCATATTAATATATTTTTAGGAAATTGACATGTCCTTTAAATTATTAATAAAATCTACTCTTATGCATTGTACAATGATTACTATTTTAAAATATATCAATAGAATCCTCTCTATCGATATTTCAAAATAATTTCTTTGATATTTATTCGACGAATTGAAGAATACATAATTATTTTAAAATAGTGACTTCAGTTAGATATGCTATTGATGTTGGTGCTAGTGATCCAAATTTTGTATCTACATGTCACCAGTATAATGATTAACCATAAATGGCGAGTATGTAGAGGAAGAAAAATCTACAACTTAGACATAGGTTCGAGGCCAACTGATAGTTATGAGAATGGACATTGATGCAGGAGCATCCTGCTGAAATGTTATTTGTTATTTAGGAGACTTAAGGGTCTTATGTTTTCAAGAGATTTGGTTCTCTAAATGTATTTTTAAATACTTTGAATGATTTAGAGTAGGATTTAATTATTATTGTGAGCATAATTGTAATTTTTCTCGAAAGATGGAGAACATGAGAGAATTAGGGATTAAGAGACTTGAAAATTTATTGTAATTCCTAGATTAGGAATTGGTTTCATGAGTTTATGGGATTAGAGAGTATCCTTAGGGATAAAAGAGAGATTTTAGGAATTAATGAGGACATAGAATAATTAGTGATATTTTGAGTAAACTAGGGATCTAAACCAAAATTGGTTTAGAATCCATTTGTATATAAACCTCAAAGACATAGAAAAAGAATAGATCGAGAGGAAGGATGAGATAGATAGAATCAAGACACAGATAGAGATAGAGAGCTACATAATTGAGGTAATCAAACCAAAAGGGTCAAAGTTTTGTAGATTTTATGAATAATATATTTTAGCTTTGTGTGCAATTCTAGTTCTAACATTGAGTTGGGTCTGTAATCCTTTGAAGTTTTGAATTAGTATTTATTGGTAATGTTTTCTGTTTTGAGTTAAATTTGGGAATATTTTTGGTTACACGTTATTAGCCAAAATTACTATATGAAGTTTCGATTGAAACTGGAAAAATTATATGGTTAACTTTCAAGGAAAATCCATGTTTTAATTGTTTAAGACAATCTGATTTTGTTGAAATCGGAAGAGTTGAAGGCATAGAAAAATTGTGGATACGAATTGGAACCCACACTAAGAGGAACATTCTCTATCTATACATTTTAATTAAAATGATGAAGGGTTGAAGGTTTCAATAAATTCTAATGGTCTCGGTGCTTGATAAATTTGAAAGCGAATTTATGAAAATATGTGTTTTTGTGAGGGATAATTCTACGGGAGCGTAAATCTGGAGAATTTTAAGGAATGGAATAACTGAATACGTAGAGAGTCCAAGAAACATAGAACCCATTGAATTGTGATCTGACATATTCACATTTTGCAGGAATTAAATATTCAGCCAGATTTGAATCTATAGAAGAGAGATTTG
The DNA here is from genome assembly GCA_034641835.2 of Pinus albicaulis. Classification (NCBI taxonomy): domain Eukaryota; kingdom Viridiplantae; phylum Streptophyta; class Pinopsida; order Pinales; family Pinaceae; genus Pinus; species Pinus albicaulis. The sequence goes on from CM076574.1 coordinate 484,657,766, forward strand.
GAAGCTGTAAAACCGTCCATTAAGAAGAATCGACATATATCACATTAGAATATACATGTTATATAAATCCTAAAATGGATGTGACATACTATGGATCTGATTTTATAATCTAAATCGACCATCTAGCAATTGATTTATCTGATGACCCTCATGTAAAAATCTCTGATCCAAGGGTTTTCGCATAATTATATGCAGGTGTTTTAAACTGAAGTTTGGATGTGACAGTTTATAGAAAGGTATTTAATGTGTTTTGGATCCGAAACAGAAGAAGCTATGTGAACCTCGATAAGTGGGCTAACAACAGAGAGTTAAATATGTACAAAGGTTTATGTTATTTCATGGGATGAGATGAACGAAATTTCAACAAGTATAAGTGATATTTCATTAATACCAGTATGCTATAATTTTCTAGTCCAAATTGTGTAGTTATAAGAGAAAATCCCAAAAGGAAAACTCTTTCGATAAAGATTTTATAAAGTGAAGAAATGGATGGGTAGAGTTTCCATGTAAGTTTAATTTAAAAGTTTAAAGTTTAATTAAAAATGGATTTAATGATGATTAAATGCTTCTGCATACACATAGAAGGGTGAATAGTTTGTAAGAAAAGGAGTATCACCATAGAAACTTACATGGAAAAGATCTAAATTCCGGGGACATGAATTGACATACATTGGACATGTACTTTTATATGCATGATGTGGGTATAGAAGCAGCTTTGGCTACATCAAAGTGGTATCATAGAAATCCCTCTTTGAAATTGAGAAATAAACACATAAATTATTTTTCTCATTTAGACACAGATTGATGGTTCCAACAGTGAATTAAATGCGTTGCAGAAAGGGACTCTGCGTGGAGCTGAACGAAGATATTGTTTTGTTGAAGTCGAAATTGATGTGGACCGAGGTCTTGATTGAAAGCCAAGATTGATTGTTGGGATAGCAACTCTATGTTTAAAGAATTCATAATGGAAGCATGGAGATAAAACTATAGAACTAGATTCACAAGAAATGGTAAAGGCCAGCAAGTAATGAGATCCTAAAGACGAGTGATGTGGAAAAATGGTATGCATGAGTTTTTATTAATTGATGATATTTTAAATATTGAATAGATAAATGGAGTGCAAAAGTTGCATGTTTGCAAGATAAAACCAGCCGAGACATAATTTTAATTACAAAGCTATGAAAGTTTGCAGTGGTTGAATGAACGGTAAAGTTTGACAGAAGACTATAACAGTAAAACTGTAGGAACAACTTCTGAATGTTCTTGAGATTGTAGTAGAACTTTATTCCAGCTGAGGCTTGGAATAGATAAGGACAAATATTCCTGAAGAGAAGTGAGTGTAGTAACCAGTGGTAGAGAAGGATTGCTTAGTACAAGTTCCAGGGAAAAGAGGACTTGGAAATCAGACAGAGGAGAGGTTTGGTGAAGGGATCAACTCAGAAGGAATTTAATTGGTTGCAAGGATAGAAACTCACACATAAGTGAAGATGACTATGGGAAGTCATAGAGAAGGTTCAGAGGAAACCTACAAGATGAAGGAGAAGGGTGCTAAAACAATCTGCAAGAACCAGATGAGTCAAGAGGAGCTTGAGAAAGAGTTGGCTGAGATAAGAAAAGAACTCAATGAGTTAACAATGTTGCTAAAGGAAAACCAAAGAGAAGGTTTGGTGATGGGTCTTAAAGGAAAATACAATGAAGTGGTCTAAGTTACAAATAAGAATACGACAAAGACAAGTGGAGTGGTTGGTTTAAAAATTCAAAGAAATAGAAATGGAAGTTTCCATTTTTCGACCAGAACAGGGTGAAATTCTGGGTGAAGAGGACAATGAGAAATATTTCATGGCCTATTGGAATAGTCTAGAACAATTTGAAGATATGTTGACAAGGGAAGAAAATGAGGCTATGGAGCCTTGTGTTTTTAAAACTCATAGTTTGTATGTGTTTGCAGGATGTGCAGAAGATTATGGACAGTTTGATGAAACTGTCATGAAAATGAATACAACTCTTGAGGTGAAGTATGATGGATAATTCCTTTTAGAGGATGAATATACTGATTTATTGCAGCAGAAAGAATTCATAGATGAATTTCTATTTGGTGTAAGATAGCTAGTTAAATTTGTTATGGAGCAAAAGCATAATGAAAATGTCGCAGTGATATTCCAAAGAGGTAAACAAATGAATTTATTTAATGAAATTGATGAAAGAATTTTTTAATGTGATGATACAAAAAATAGGATAACTCGGGAGGATTTACAGAAGAAGAATGAAATTGGGAATGAAGGTTGTGATGAAATGCTGGAAATATTTCACACAAAAAATGGAGTTCTTGAAAAGATGGCTCAAGGAACCAGAAAGAGGAAATGTTGCAAAACTTGATAAAGAAGAAATTGTAGAGTTAAGTAAATATTTTAACTCTTTAATTGATAATATGGCTATAGGTACATAATAAAATGTTGATAAATATGAAGCTGAAATCAGAGGAATTATGCAGAAGATATTGAATAATGAGAAAATTTTCAACTGGCATTGTCGATAGAAATGTTCCAAAAAAGTAAAGGAAACCAGAGATGCAACTACATAATGGGAAAGAAGGATAAATGGTATAAGTGACAAGAGCAGCAAGTGAGTATGTAGTTAATAGAGGAGCTGAGGAAGCTTGAGAAAATTATAGATGTTCTACTGAGGAAAGAGAAGCTGAAAGGAGTGGACCTACAACAAAATGAAATTCCTGGAGAAGGACAAATTTATTTTTTAAAAGGAGCAGTGATGTTTGAATCATCAGTTGAGGCAACTAAGCCTTATGATTTTGAAATTAAAATATTTGTGTATGTTTGCAGATAATGTCATGGCAGAGAGAGAGAATTTGAGTTTTTATAAAGCTCATACACAATTAGAGGAACATATTATTTTTCAACATAATGCTAAAGTTGAAAACAGAGAAGGTTTGGCTCACGGTAATGATCAAAAGCAAGAGGATGCAGCAAAGGATGTAAAGTATTCAAATGATATGCTTGAGGAAGTTCAGATGGAGACCACTGAGGATTTTTTGATTCATATAGAAGACTTGGAACATAAAAAGGATTGAATGACAAAAGCATCAAACAAAAATATTCAGTTATGTGATTTTAAAACTGACAATTTGGGGATGATTGCAGGTTTTTAAAATTTTGCAGGTGATAGATAGTCACTGGAACCTATCATAACGATGAAGGAAGAAAGAGAAATGTACACAAACATTTCAAAGAGTCAAGATTAGAATTGTATTATTATGTAAGATAAACCTATGTTATCTGATGAATTTAGTCAAGGGAAAGCATATGTACATATGGTTAAAGAATTAAATTTGCTGGAGAATTGGCTGAAAGCATCAGTAAAGAAGATAGAACCTGATGAAGACTACAAAGGATTTGCAACAATGGAAGAAATTGTTACTATAGTCAGGGAATTGAAAAGCAATTTATTTTTTAAAAATAAATTTGCAAAACAAAAATTGAATATTGCAGAGGGAAATATACTTAAAGATATTCAAGAAGTTTGGCAGGCAACAATATCTAAAAAGATATTTGGATTAATCTCAAAAATGATAGCAGAATTTGAAGAAAAAGAAGGCAGCAAGAGTTTTGAAACTCATACACAAGGAAAAGGACAACAACAAAAAAATAATTTGCACAGAGAAATATAATATTTTATGAAGCTTACAGGAAATGAACATAAGGAAAGGAGCTATAGACAAAGACTTAGGTGGATAAAAATCTAGACTGTAACAAACATCAAAGGAAAAACAAATGGAGTGTTGCAAACAAAGATATGGAAACTAGGAGAAGCAAGGAAAGATAGAAAAAATCTTAAATAACAGTTGAAAGAAGCAAGGAAATACTAAAGAACGGAGTCTGAATCCTGGAGGTAGCAATTCATTGAGACTTGTAGCTGTTGCGTTATTACAGAAAAGCAACAGACCTCATAGACAGGAGTCTATGAAAATTTTCTACACGGGGAGTCTGATGCAGAAGCATCTTTCTCAAATATTATTGGTAATTTAGTAGACTTAAGGGGTCTTATATTTTAAAGAAGTTTGGTTCTCTAAATGTATTTTTAAATACTTTGAGCTATTTATAATAGGATTTAATTAATATTGTGAGCATAATTGTAAATGTTCTCCAAAGATGAGGAACATGAGAGGATTAGGGATTGAGAGATTTGAGAAATTATTGTAATTCCTAGATTATGAATTAGTTTCATGAGTTTATGGGATTAGAGAGGATCCTTAGGGATAAAAGAGATATTTTAGGAATTAATGAGGACTTAGAAGAATTAGGGATTTGTTGAGTAAAATAGGGCTCTAAACCAAAATTGGTTTAGAATCCTGTTGGAACACCTAATCTTCCATGGGTAGGTGTGGAATGCAAAAAGTCACAATGGATTCCAAGTGACCTTGGAATGTGAAACCAAGAGTCACACCATTGTACTATAAATGTACATAATGTATAATGGAAAAATAAGAGAGCTACAAGCTTATCATTCGTTGTGTGTTGAGTTTCTTGTTGTCTGTGTTTATTCTTCTCATACACCATGTGTGTGTTTAACATGGTGTTTAACATGGTATCAAAGATGATACATTCATAACCAGCTCAACCTTGAGTGAGCCATTTGTGTTTATGGCATGTGCATATCTGCATTTTTTCAGCATTTCGAGATTTTATGCAACAAACATTTTGCCGCATTCAAAAAGTGGTTTTGGAGAAGGATTAGCTTTCAGAAATTGGCTGCATTCAAAAATTTTGTCTTCAAGAAGAGCAATATTTGGGGGGCATTCTGCAGGTTTTCTCACTGCACATTATTATGCAATTTTTGCTGCATACTTTTGAATTTATGCACCAGTTTTAGAGAGCTGCTGGAAAAATTGTTTAAAATTGGTTTCTAAAGAAGTTTATGAGTTTTTTAGAGGAAAATATTTCTGAGCTTTTTACTACAAAATTTCTTGCAAAATTATTCTGCTAAAAAGTTCTTGAAAATTTTATTGCTCCAGCTGCATATCTGTGAAATTATGTTGTTTCTAAAAAATCAATTCCTTGTTCTTTGGTGTATAATTAATTAAAAGATAATAAAAATAAAAAATAAAAAATAAAAAATTTTCAAACCCTGGGCAGCTCGGCCCTTAGCCCATTCAACCTTCCTCATGATTTTCACTGCACCCCCTTCCAGCCACGCTATCCCTCAAGATCACACTCTGTGCTCCCACTTCCCTCAACCCTACACTTCCCATGCTCACTCTGTGCACCCTCTTTCCTAAGCTGTTAGCCAAACCCCCTCACCTTACAGCTCACGCCCTCTGGCCCCTTCCTCTCAGCCTCCCTCCTTTCCCTGCAGCCTCACACTGCCCCCTCCCCTGTGGCCTCACGACCCTCCTCCACTCAACGCACCTAGTTATCCCTACAATACCCAACCTTGTCGCTGCGTTAGCCCTCACTCACCCCAACGCCTACGCTACCTCACCTTACACGACCTCCCCCTTGCTTCATACAGATCCTCACCACCTGTGCTCTATGCCCTCCCCTTTCGGCCTTTCGGCCCCCATTCCAACCCCCTCCCATCGTTCAACCCGCCCCCTCTCTATAGCATTACACCTCCCCCCTCCCTACAGCTCCAATCCCCTCAATCCATTCTACCATACGCCCTACACTACGCCTCCCTCTGCGCCATACCCGACCGACATCTCCCTCCCCCTTAACGCACTTTCAAAAAAAAAAATTTGATTATTCTTTTTACATTAAAAGCCCCCCACTCCAGTTTAATTATTAATCCCCATTTTAATTAATCTTTTTTTTAATCTCCAATTTAATTAATTCCTAATTTTTCCCTCCCTTTTTTTTTTAAATTAATCCCCTTTTTAAATCTACAAATAATTAATTAAAAAAAATAAAAATAAAAATAAATTCAGATACACCTTTCCCCAAATCTACTTTCCCCAGATAAACCCTCCCCCAGTAGTCAACTCCCCTAGTAAAAACCTTCCCCTACTATTACCTACCCCAATAAACACCTCCCCCAGTTTTAGCTTTGTTTTCCCTAATTTTTTATTTTTTTTAACTTAAAAATAAAATAAAATAGAGAGAGAGGAAGAAGAGGAAATAAACAGCAGGGAGAGAAAATGGAAATGGCATATCAGTAAATGGACAGTACACATAGACAAGAAAAGTGCATATTACATTATATGATTTGCGGCATTGATATAAGGGTGATTTTCTGAAAGAGATTGGCATGTGAAGACGAGTTGTTATTGGTTAAAAACAACTCTTTTGAAGAAGAAAAATCAGCTGCCTCAAAGGCTTCTTGCACTATGTTTTTGCTAAATTTTTTGCAGAAATATTGTATTGAACTGAAATTGATTTTCATCTTCATCCATAGTTGCAATCAAGACTTGAAGTGTAAATTTGAGTTGTTGAAAAAATTATTGATTTTCCTCCATAATTTGAGGAGAAGATTTTGTACTTTGGGAATTCCTCGGAGTCATTTGTAATTTTTGAAAGGAAGTTGAATCACATTGTAAATGGGTGCATTTTCAGTTGAAGCCGACACCCTTTATTTTTTAGCCTAAATTGCTGAAATGGCTAAAATCAATGAGGCATTAGAGTTTTTGAATAACCTCATTCATTCAAATGTTGATGATGTGATAAAAATGAGCAAGAATGCTCTTTTTAAAATTCAAATGTGTTTGCTAGATGTACATGAGAAGATTGAGTTTTTACAGTTGGAATCTCAGCTTCAACAAGATGATCTTCAAAAAAAGAGTCACCATTCTGAACTTGTTTCTGTTCAAAAGATTGAGAAGGACTCTCATAAGAAGAAAGAAGATAATGATGCAGTTGATTCCCATTCAGTTCCTTGTACAAGAGCAGATTTAAATGCAGATGCAACAACTTAGCCTGCACTTCTCAAACGCATCATCAGACCTTGGGAAGAGCTTGTCCACAACAAGCACCGAACTGGTCTTGGATATGACAAGGATGTGTCCTTTCATATTCCAGACTACACCAAGCCCATCATATTTCAGAGTGCCAGATTCCTGTATGACAGTTCACCTATAGCTATTCTAGATCCTGTTCCGCTTCCACAACAACAACAAATTGAAAAATGCCAACACTATGACCAAGTTGGTCATATGAAAGATCACTTTTTTTTATCTTCATCCATGCAAGCACTGTGGTCTACGCACCCATTCTTCAGACATATGCTTCAGAAAGAAGTCTCCTACAAGAATAAAGATTCATCTTGGATGGATCGCTTCTTGGCCATGGGAATCAACATCCAAGAAGATGTTTAAGACACATGTCAGAACTTGTTCCTTAATATTGAGCAAACTTGCAGTTGATTTTTCGCCATCATCTCACCTTTTCCATGACAGGGGGGAAAATGGTGGTCATGTACAAGCTTCGATGTCAGATCAAGCGAGCCTGAGCCACAATCTCTCATTCCATGTTCAAAGTTGTAGCCAGAGACAGAGCAGTTCAAGCGAGCTTGAGCCACTATTCATTATTCCAGATTCAGAGATGTAGCCAGAGACACGGATGCCCATGAGTATGCCTTCGGTTGGTGGAAAGCCTTAAACCATCATCTTTGGTTGGTGGACAGCCTTAAACCATCACAGGTTTTAGACCTCCCTTATTTTAGGTTGAAGGTGTCCCTTTCATATATGAGGGACACTTCCTCTAGCAGAAGCCTTCAGCTTCTACCAGCTTTGGTTGAGTTCTAGGAAATGCTTCAAGAATTCCAGATTTGTTGGTCATCCTTAAACCATCACAGGTAGTAGACCTCCCTTCTTTTAGGTTGAAGGTCTCCCTTTTTTATGAGGGAGAATTCCTCTAGCAGAAGCTTTTAGCTTCTTTCCAGTTTTGGAAGAGTCCCTAGAACTGCAACAAGTTTTGCATTCTAGTGTTGGCGATCATCCTTAAACCAACTCTTTTTTCCAACATTTTAGAGAGTTTATTCAACCCAAGTGTTTCCATGTATACTTTTCATATTTGTATTACAACTCTCTTCTTGGACTCACACATACCCCTTCAGATTAAGGGGGGGAATGTTGGAACACCTAATCCTCCATGGGTAGGTGTGGAATGCGAAAAGTCACAATGGAGTCCAAGTGAGCTTGGAATGTGAAACCAAGAGTCACACCATTGTACTATAAATTTACATCATGTATAATGGAAAAATAAGAGAGCTACACACTTATCATTCATTATGTGTTGAGCTTCTTTTTGTGTGTGTTTATTCTTCTCATACACCATGTGTGTGTTTAACATGGTGTTTAACAAATCCATTTGTATATAAACCTCAAAGTCATAAAAAAAGAATATATCAAGAAGAAGGATGAGATAGATAGAATCGAGAGACAGATAGAGACAAAGAGCTGAATAATTGAGGTAATCAAAATGAAAGGGTCAAAGGTTTGTAGATTTTATGAATAATAGATTTTAGCTTTCTGTGAAATTTCAGTTCTGATATTGAGTTGGGTCTGAAATCCTTTGAAGTTTTGGATTGGTATTTACTAGTAATGTTTTCTATTTTGAGTTAAATTTCAACATATTTTATGTTATGCATTATTAGCTAAAATGACTATATGAAGTTTTGATTCAAACTAGATAAATTGTATGGCTAACTTTAATGGAAAATCCTTTTTTTTATTGTTTAAGAGAATCTGTGTTCGTTGAAACTGGAAGACTTGAAGGCATAGCAAAATCGTGGTGAAATCATACGAATTGGAACCCAAACCAAGAGGAATATTCTCTATCTTTGTGTTTTAATTAAAATGATGAAGGGTTGAAGGTTTCAATAAATTTTGAAGGTCTCAGTGCTTGATAAATTTGAAAGTGAATTTATGCAAATCCGTGTTTTTGTGAGGGATAATTCTGCAGGAGCGTAAATCTAGAGAACTTGAAGGAATGGAATAACTTGATGCGTAGAGAGTCCAAGAAAAATCGAATCCATTGTGTTGTGATTTGACATATTCACAGTTTGTAGGAATTAAATATTTAGCCAGATCTGAATCTATTGAACAGAGATTTGGAAGATGGAAAATTGTCCATTAATAATAATTGATAGATATCGCATTAGATAATGCACGTTATATAAATCCTAAAATGGATGCGATATATTATAAATACGATTTTATAATCTAAATTGACCATCCAAAAGTTTATTTATCTGACGACCCTCATGTCAAAATCTCTTATCCAAGGGATTTTGCATAATTAGATGTAGGTGTTTTAAACTTAAGTTTGCATGCGATAGTTTATAGAAATGGATTTAATGTGTTTGGATACGAAACCGAAGAAGCTACGGGAACCTCGATAAGTGGGCTAATAATAGAGAGTTAAATTTGTACAAAGGTTTATGTTATTTCGTGGGATTGAGATGAATGAAATTTCAACAAGTATAAGTGATATTTCATTAATACCAGTATGTTATAATTCTTTAGTCCAAAGTTTATAGTTATAAGAGAAAATCCCGAAAGGAAAAATCTTTCGATAAATATTTTATAAAGTGAAGAAATGGATGGGTAGAGTTTCCATGTAAGTTTAATTCAAAAGTTTAAAGTTTAATTAAAAAGGGTTTTAATAATGATGAAATGCTTCCGCATAAGGATAGAATGGTGAATACTTTGTAAGAAAATGAGTTTCACCATAGAAGCTTACATGGAAAATATTTAAATTCTGGGGACATGAATTTACATACATCAGACATGTATTTTTATATGCATGATGTGGGTATAAAAGTAGCTTTGGCTACGTCAGAAATGATTTTGTTTCTTCAATTCTAAGTTGAATATATTTCAAAGGTTATTTCTTGACAAAAGAGTTGGATTTTATCTGGAATTTGTTTTGTATCTTTAAAGTTCTGTTAGGATGTTAAAGTCAGGAGTTTACAATAAAAGTATTAATTATTTAGGAATTCTTATAATATGTTTGGAATGCTAGATTTTTAGATTAACACAATGAAAGAAACCATACAAAGTAATAACTTTTAACCTAATTTACTTATTTCAATTAAAATATTCCATTTAATATTTGGAAAATGTGAGAAAGGAAATAAGGAATCCAAGACATGAATTAACATTTAAGGTATGAAATCACATCGTCTTCAATAAAGTAACAACTTTTTCATAACAAAGCAAGTCTATATTTTCAATGTACTGAACATGCATTGGTTCACTGAATAAACTTTTCTTTATTTATGGAATAGAGTTTTATTTATTTTCATAAGATATTTAGTTAATCAAAATAGAATGTGGTTTATGATATTAATAAAATAGTATCTCGATATTGATTTATAAAGTGTGTAAAATAGATCAATCATGGAATGCAATCATATCAATTTGAGTATGTCAAGTTCAAATTTAAGTAAAATGTACATGATCTAAAGTAATATTTTCCACAACAGTATTTTATGATTAAATATTAGGAAAATAATTAGTACTCATATTTATGATGACGATTCGAATACCATTAAAATTGGTAGTAGTTAAATGTCGTCTCAGAACATACATATAAATTTGAGATTTAGATGACTTATCACCTTTGAAGTATTGTATGTAGGCATGGTTCTTGTCAAATCAATTTGTTAATGTTTATTTTGTTCGCGAACCAATAGTAAGTTATAGGAAACTTAGTTGTTTTTTGTTTTTTTTTTGGAAACTTTTAAGTTTCTTAATGTTTTTCATTATTACTAGCAATGAAAAAATGGCCCAAATAAATAATGGTAGTTGCATGGAGGACGAGGTAGATGTAGCGAGACAATATATCTTAACGGTCACCCAAGATATTTTAATGCTTAGTCAAGATATTTCTAATTCTAGTGCATATAATATTGGAACATCAAAAAATGCTTAGGCCATTCGAACATAGACTAGATGTCATAAGAAAATTGCTAGAAGAGCTCTTGAAGAACATGAAAATATAAGTTAGTTTTCCATTCTAGAAGCATAATCACTCGAAGTGTTAATGTCTTGAAGCAATGGTTAATTACTAAAAAATTGTTAACAATTTATATTATTTGTTGATCAAATTGTGTAGTTCAGTACATGCTAAAGGCTATGTATTATAATATTATTGACAGATTTAAAGAAGAATCACATATCAAAATATTTTTCATTACAAAGGTATGTATAGATTCAATAGTTTTTATAATTTATATCATAATTTTCTTATTCGATTTAGAAATTTATTTCAGCTCTATATGAAAATGATTTATTTAGATATTTCTTTAAATATTGCATGAAATGTCTGTTTGAATATAAAAAAGACTATATTGGTCGAGACTATAAAAAAATAATACTGTTATTTTAAATTCCATTAATTTAAAGTAATGTCAGTGGAAAATGATTAACCAAGATGCATTCTTCTAAGGTACCCAATTTACGTTATTTTCTAATTTATAGAACTCGCAAATTTGATAAATCAATGGAACAATGTACGAAATGAGATTTAAAGAAAGAAAACACGACAGAGCATATTTCATTGGAATATGTTCATTGCAACAAAATAGATCATTGGAATACATTCTTGCACAATTCCATATTAGCATTTGTATTAGTGGAAGATATCTCCTTGTTTTCTATATTGATTACATTTCTAATATTGTTCTCATAAGTATAGTATTTTAATTCACTATGTGAAATAACATCCCTGACATTGAGTAAAACGAAAGAGTTATTCGACATAAATGCAATTACTAAACCAAAAAATCCAAGGCAATGTTAGTATTCTTATGAATGAATGCAACAAGAAGCATTTATTTACTATGTTTCTTCATGATGTAAAGAAATAAAACCACCGTTGTATACATATAAGTATGTTTTGATGGTATATATTAATTGTGCCACGTGTCTCAAAATTAGGCCAGATGTAAATAACATATGTTGTGTCATTTCAATAATAATCTTTCGGGCTCCACGCCCCTCAGAATACATTGTATTTAAGTTTTTTCATTTTCATGTATGATGCAATTTAATTGATGGAAATAAAGGAAGTGAGAGCCTTCCTTGCAAACTATTAAATCAAGCAAAGTTTTATTGATAGTTCTAGCACGTGTAATTGTTGTACTACATTTTTCACATATAATCATGAATGGATTCATATATGAACTAATCATTATCAAGTATCCTTAGAAGAACTAGAAAATTGATATAGAGCGCATAGGCTTAGTAACAAGAAATCGAATGTCATTTTACTTATTTTCCTTTTTCTATATTTATCTATAAACAATATATTGTACTTTACCATGCATATTTCACATATAGAGGACAGCATGTTTCTTATATTTTCAATTTTCTTACGTATTTTCAATGGAAATATGAACAATTATTGTGAAGTTCAGAAAACTCTTTCTTTTTTTCTAACTATATTTTTAGCAAGATCAACCGAAAAACATTGTTTTTTATTATCTTTGAATTGAAACACATGCTGAAACAAATTTATCGTATTCTTTAACATGTTACATATGTAGCATTTGTAAATCAATACATGAAAACCATATAATAAAAAAAGTATGACGATTTTCTAAACTTTGGGGTATACATATGTACGCATATGTTTGGGGTATACATATGTACGCATATGTAACTTGATTTGTATTTCAGTGAAAATTGATTTTTTCTATTGGAAAAAAAAACAAATTGACAATAATTTTGTAACAATAAAAGATTCAAACAAATCAAAGATTATTGTTTTCCTGTTGTATTATACATTGTCAACTTTTATTTCTAGTACATATTGTATTTCTGTGTGCATTACTGAAGTTTAAATAGTAGCAATTATTCCAATTGGAAAGGCATCATCATTACGTGACATATTTTCAATCAACATATTTTGAAAGAATTAGTACTTTGGACAACAAGACAAACGTTTTGTACACTACTGAAAATATTTAGATAAATAGTTTTTCATAATCACCAATGTCATATTTATGCTTTGAAATTAATTTTAAATATCTATTATAAAAAACAACATGTTTGAAATAATTTTTGACTCATGATATTCAATTAACTGTATTGGCACAAGATATGTTATTGTAATTTTCGCTTTCTTATATTTTAAGTCTGCATGGAGTATTTTTTTTTTCTTGTTTTCTTTGTCCAAAAATGGTCGATATGTAACCAAGACAATGCCATGAAAATTATTCCGAGATATATTTTAATTGATATCTTCGATCGACAGTGGCATAGACACAATATTTTTGGCTTAGTCATGAGCATTGAATATGAATAACTTAAAAAAAAATAACAAGAAGAAAAAAAAAGGAATAAGAAATGCTATGCATAGTTAATTAAACATCGACATAAGTACTCATTTTCCATTATTTCTTCACTCATTCCTATTTCTCTCATTTTCTATGTTTTCATTTTTTTTAGTACTCTTGTTTTTTTATCTCTACACTTTTGTCCATCTCTACTACGACATCGTTTCAATTCAATACCTTTTTCCTATTTACAAATAATACACTGAAATCACTTCTTAAAAGAAAACTATAAATAAAAGTGAGTAAGAACTATCGAACTAAAAGAAATAAGATTACCCAAAGTCATTACTAGTGTACATAACATTTAAATAGATTTTAGATTTAGGAAATACAATTTTTTTTTATGGAAATGTTCAAAGTAATTTTTTTCTTGTAATTTTTGTCTTTGATCTTAATTTGTAAGTGTCAAAGGTTTACTGGAAATTCAAAAAGTATTTTATTTTAGTTATAGTACATTACAATTATGGCTAAAATAAAAACACTATGAGATATGTAGTGAAAATATAATCAATGTACAATAAATAGAAGAGAAACATGCCTCTTAGCACAGTTATCATTGTCATTAACATTATATAGCTTACTTGTGTTCATTTATGCTTTTATGAAAATACGAATTGGATCAAATTTACATAAATAATTTAAAAAAAAGAAAATCTAATTTCGTAGCACATAATTAATTCATATGTAAGAACTATACCATAGTAATGCATCTAAATGTGTTTAGTATTTTCAAATTATGTAGTATGCTAACTTTGTACATCATAGTTGCAAGATTTTATTGTATATTGTATAAACATTCTAAGTACTCACATATAGAACAAAAATGCACTATGTATATGTCAATAATGCTACATGTTATGAAATTTCTCTCCAAATGAGCTTTCAAAGATAATCCTTCATGGTGTGGAACTATTAAAGCAATAGCATACAACCAAGACTAGGATTATATTTGTAACTTGATCATCCGAGGAGAAATTTTACATGCATTCATAACATGTATTCTAAGAAGAGTCCATGATGAACACTTGATGAATGGCTCTATGGAAAACACAACTGTCAACCAAAACTAGTTTTTAAAATTTTCACCTTACCTTATAAATATTGAACATGCATATTAGATAGTCAACAGAGTTTGACATGAAGATATGGAAAATTGTTGTAAAAAATTAATCGATCGTCAATCGATATTTTCCACGAGGAAGGTGTTATATTTTATAGAAAAAAAAGAAGTTATCAACACATATCATTCATGAAAAAATTGTTACTAATAATAAAAAACTGTCAATAAATAAATTTTCTCCCATGTATGGTTGTGCAATGTGAAGAATATTGTTCTTAGAAATTATATAATTATAGTCAGATGTGAAAGTGTCATAAATGAATAAATATGTTGAAATATCTTTGAAATATTCATTTGGTGTGGAATATGGAAAAATGAGAATGAGCACTAGTCGAAAGAATGACATCACCCCACCCCAACCCTCCTTATGGCACACAATCATAGCTCCTCACAACAAAAGCTTCAAACAATGAAGTGTGGTTAAACTAACCAAAGATGGTTAGTTCAAAGTAGATGTTTAGTAAGGATTGAATGTAGTTATGGTATTATATATTGTGTAATAACAAGTCTTCTTTAAATATTTGTTTGTAACAGAAGTGTAGTGCATGGTAACTTGACAATATCCTCCTCGAATATCTATGGAGGCTGATTTTTTCATATATAGCAAAGGGGAACATGAGGAAAGAGAAAGAAACATGGTTATACGAACTGAAAGTTTTGAATATAGGCCATTGTTTTTTCGGAAGTATGTTCTTGATAGGTATTTTATCGCTGAAGTATACAAGAAATATCTTCATTAACTACATAGATTTGAACATAAAGGCAAAAATAATTTAGAGCTCTTCAACAACATGTCTCAGGGACTAAAGCCACTTATTTTTTCCTGGAGTACAATACTATAAACTAAATTCATTAAATAGTGACAACGTCATCAAGCTTACATTTTATTATTTCTTTTCCCAATGGTGCTAAAATTAACGTGTTTGCAAGTCCTTTGAAAAGGTGGGGTGACAAGGTGGCACTAAAAAAAATGTCAATCAATCTTATTATTTTTTCTTTATAGGAATAGAGACGAAATTAAATTTTCATAGATTTAACTATGCACAAGAGAAGTTGGATCGATTTATTATTTTATAGATATATGGATCTTTGCAGATGAGGGGTATGTGTGGGAGAATGAGGATGCAGATAAAATGGCACTTATACGAATGGACCTATTTTCATTCCTTTCATCCAATATTGAGTGGATATCACAACCTATTTCTTAGCCAAATAGTTTGACACTCATTTCCATTATGCCATGCTTATATGAAGATGAAACATGGATATCTATGATCAATTTTATTAACAAATTGCATAACAAACAATTAAAATTTCTATCATATCACAATGAAAGCTATCCACAAAATCTTTTTTTCTCCAAACATGATCCCTTCACACAACGTCCTCTATACAACCACCTCCATAGAGCTTCCTCCGCACACTCTTCCTTAACACAAGTATATTTCTACTCAATATTTTCTTTTGATCAAGTCTTAAAATTTGAAGTTGTTACTAATTGATGTGGGTCCCAGATGTCATGGGGTTCTTGAGAAGTACATTCCTAAAAATAATTAAGAAATATATTTTTCATTTATTATTTTAATAAAAAACATGCTATATATAACAATCACTGGATTTAAAATTATGAAATAATAGTTGTTACAATTAGGTTTCAGGTGGATTATATTTCTTCAAGATGAAAACATAATTCTTTCAAATATGTGCGGAAGGATGTTGTGTGGAAGGAAAATGTTTGGAGCGAGGAACATAAACCTTTGGACTAACACACGTTTGCACTTTGACGAAGGATAATCACTAAAAATACCATTCATACAAGCTTCAATGATCGTGTTGAATGAAATGAAAAATATACAAAACCTTATTTTATTCATAAGGACTCGAATTTGAACGTCTTAAAATTATCATTATCTTTTATTGTACACAATTACCTATGTGTTGGAGAATTAACATAATTTCATTGTGGAGAGATAAATTCATCCACGTGATTGCATTTCCCCCCTATAATGACCACATTCCTCACCCCATTTCCAAATTTGTATTCGAAAAATGGTATTACTAGTTTCACATGTAGTGTGCCTAAAACGATATCCCAAAGCCTTGTATTTCTCTTTCCCACAGCCCATATCGATGTATGCACTAGATTTTTCATTATTATTGGAGATAACTAGTTCAAGTGTAAACCTAATTGATGTATCTAAACTTTTGAATTACTTATTGTAAACATCGTTTCCACATGGATGCCTTGATCTAGAATTTTCCCCATAAAAATTGGTTTAGAAGAGTTTCACACATGTGTAGATGTGCAAAAAAAATTACATTGTGCAACATTATCGCTAAAAATACCATACACACAAGCTGAATATGAGTTGATTAGGTGGAGCTAAATTCATCCAAAACATTGCATTTCCCCGCTAGAATGATTGCAATCCTCAACCCGCATTGAAATGACTATTGGACACTTCGTACTACTTGTTTGACATGTACTATGTCTAAATTACCAATCCAAACCCTCATATGGTAAACCATCTTGCTTTTTGTGCCATATTTTGCATTATTATTGGAGACAAATAGTTGACAGTGCATCCACATGCATGACTTTATCTAGAACCACGCCAGTAAAAAATAGTTCAGAAGAGTATGGCACATATGTAGAAATGTAGAGAAAATCCATTTTGCGGAGGAATATTTTAATTTTTCATTGTGTGGATATTCACATTCCGAAATGAAATTGGAACATAATAATTTCAATTATGTGTGGATGGCGTGTGAAGCAAGAAAGATAAACATCTACATTGATATAATCCTGAATAAGGTATGTACTACATGCTCACAAAAATTTTAGTACATGCCTAGTACTCTTTTATACTAAAGAAATTATAATATGATATTATTTACTTGTCAACAATATTTCTGTTAAATCATGGATGGTGGTTGTAGTGCATTGTCTTATCAATGGGATTTCTATTAGTTTATTATCATGATTAGATCTATTTCAAAATTATTTTGTATCGTAAATTTTGGTTCTTTATGACATCAATGACTATGATATTAAATTAGTGACGAAGTGTGTAGTGCATGTAGGCCTATTAATGAATTCCATTCTAGGGGTGTGAAATGTGTAGTAAATGCGAAGGGGGGTGAATAATTATTGTGGGAATTTAAAATTATTTCTTTCACTTGGGATCATTTTAGGACACCGAGAAGTACGTTAGAAATCTACGTAGATGAGCATGAAAAGAAAAAACATAAGTAACACCAAAAGCACATAAATTCTTCAAAATTTTGTTTATTTTCATGACAAGGAAAGCTACAACTTGTTGTTACAATATTATCTAGCTAGGACTAGTAGGAAGCAGTTGATCCCTGATTTATCAGCTACAACTGAAAGGAGCTACCACCCCTACTCTTTTATTAGGTACTTGTGAAAGGGATTACAAAACCTACTCATTATCAACTAGAACTAAAAGGGACAACTACCTCTACTCATTTATTAGCCACCATTGCAAGGAACTAATGACCCTGGAATGAAAGCTACCACATTCTACTCCTTTTTATCCATCTTTCTTCCATTTTCAAATGCAGATAAATAGTTTTATATCTTCATAAATAAGTTTCTCTCAATCACTTACAATAGACTCCATTAATACCATATTTAATCTTCGATCACTGAACAAATCACCAAAACACTAACAACATCAAAAACACATAATCTTCACATTTCCTCATAGACTCTTACATTTTCCATGCATGCATACATATATTACAAAAAAAAATTCCTCGACTTATTCAACTTTTAGTTAAATTCAAGCATTAATTCATGCATGATTTTCTCAATTTTGTCCTTCTTAAGTCTTTATTCATTGATCTATAGTCTCTTCAAAAAAGTATTTGAGCTTAATCTCCTTAATTTTCGATTTGTAACTTTAGCAAAGTTCACCTCTTCTCATGATTTCTTGAATTGTATGTGTTGTCTAGATGTTAAGTCGGTTTAAACATTATTTTTGCATCTACAAAACTAAAAATCTATCTTTTCATGATATTTTGACCTCAATATCTGAGTTAAAATACTTACATATACTCAAGGAGTCAATTATGACACATTACATGGTTTATTAGTGAATTTAGATGTAGTTTTAACTATATTTGTTCGCTAAATATATACAAAATGCTACAATTTCCACCACTAGCTTCCATGCCATCAAATATATCCTTTACGAGAATGCATCTATGTTATCTAACTCTTATCCACCAATCGAACCAACAGTTTTTACCTTCAACGTTGTCCTTGAGAGGTAAACTTCTTACCTCAACGCGTTGTGTGATATAGGTCTCAATCCTTGGTCATTATTGCACATGAAACCTTGTGTCGACACTTAATATCTAGTGCCTGACATGTTTCTACAATGACTCTTTTGTTCCCCCCCCCCCAATTAAATCTTCCAAGCTCCATTGAGTAGGAGCATTTTTCAGTTGCATATGCCCACAATATCATGGAAAAATCATAACAGTTCCAGATTAAGTTGGCTCTAACACCTGCCCTTTCAGTCTGCCAGTTCATTTGTGCATTGCCATAGAAGATTCGTGGTCCTACTAGAAGGATGATCTCATGTTAATATCAAATGTTCCATGTGTTTTCCTATGATTGGTACACATGTCACCAAAAAATAGCCCACTTGGGTTCCTAAAATTTTAAAAGACACTTACCATCTATCCACATCCCATTGGTTCATATTACTGCTCACATCATAATCCACCTCCGCATCTATTTTTCTGCTACAGTACAATCACATTGTGGCACCTTCCTAATCAAGAGAAGAGATAAAGAGGGTCTTGGATCGTTGGTTTTGTGCCATTTAAATCAAGTTGTATCACTAATACCTTTCCCCCTTTTAAATCAATGGAAAACAAACCAACATGCTCCCCTTGCAACCTTATTCCCCTGTCAACAATCATCCTTCGTCTTGTTGATCCTACGGACCTAGTAGATTCATATTGATTTGTTGAAGGTATACCAACTTCCTTTTTTCCTCTTTAATGAAGAGCTGGTGGAGGGAGGAAAGAGGAGTAAATTCCAATATTTTCCTAAAATACTCAAAATGTTTTCTTGGGAGAGATTTGGTGAAAATATCAGCCACATCTTATTTTGTAGGAACATACTTTAGCTTCAAAATTGGATCGGAAACATCCTCTTTCAAGAAATTGTATTTGATTGGAATATATTTTGTATT
The DNA here is from genome assembly GCA_034641835.2 of Pinus albicaulis. Lineage (NCBI taxonomy): Eukaryota > Viridiplantae > Streptophyta > Pinopsida > Pinales > Pinaceae > Pinus > Pinus albicaulis. Next base: position 484,677,407 of record CM076574.1, read on the forward strand.
TGACTGATAAACATAATTATTTGAAATGTTGATCGAACTTGTACTGTCACAAACAATAGGAATAGGTTTATCATAAAATTCTTAGACATCTTGCAAGGTCTGCTTCATCCATAATATTATACTTTAGATGTAAATAAATAGATATAAGCTTTCTTCTTATTGAACCATGCAACTAAGCATTCTCCAAGAAAGAATGCACCACCACTAGTGCTCTTTCGATCATCAACATCACCTACCCAATCAACATTAGTATATATAGCGAGGGGAAAATATTTACCTCTGGGGTAACAAAATACATAGTCCATAACAACTCTAAGATATTTAAGAATCCTTTTGGCAACTAGAATATGGATTTTTCTACAGGTTTCTTGAAACATCCCAACAATTCCTACTTCCTATATAATCTCTATTCTTGAAGCTAACAAATATAATAGGCTTCCAGTGATAGATTTCTATAAATTCTAGTTAGCATCAGGTGATTCATCAGACTTGCTAATATTGCAACCTGTAACTTTTGATGTGCTCACTGACAAGAATTCCTCCATGCCAAATTTATTCAATACTTTCTTTGTGAAACAAAAATCCCTTTGGTTGTATGTATAACCTGTACCAAAGGAATAATGAAGCTCTCCAAGCATAGAAACCTCAAATTCATGCTTCATTTATATTTTAAATTCGAATCTTAGAACATCTGAATCACTTGAAAAAATAATATCATCAACATATACAACCACCACTACGATTTTTCCATCCTTACATTTGATATATAAATTATTGTGAGTTTCCCCTATTTTAAATCCTCGCTTGAGCAGGTAGTAGTCCAACTTGGAATACCACACCCTAGACGATTGGCTGAGACCCTCCAAGGCCTTCTTTAGCTTTTAAACATAATCTTGTTTCCCTCTCATATGAAACCCATCTCTCTTCTCGAAGTAAACTTGTTCCTATATTTATCCATTTTGAAAGGAAAATTTGGCAGGTATTTGATATATTTTTAATTTCTTAAAATAGGAAAAATTCCAAAAAAATTATGACTACCTTTAAATGAGGAACATGAGAAACTATTTCATCAAAATCTAGACATTCAATATAAGAGTAACCTTTGCATAGCAACCTTGAAATTTTTCTTACCATGTCTCCATGGTTATTTAACTTATTTCTAAACAACCACTTAGTGCCAATGAAATTCTTGTTTTTTGGTTTAGGAGAAAGTTCCCATCTCTGATTTTCTATATTTGGTCCAATTATTCATGCGTATCGTTTATAAATTTTTTATATTAACAATATTCTTCAACATCGTTTGGTTCCTCCCTGGAAAACAAGGTTGCACGACCCTACACAAGGGGATTTAATTGTAACACCCTCCTCCCACATTTATCCAAGTTAACCAGTTCGTTGGGGTAAACATGTGACAAGAGGCTACCATGACCTGATTGAAATTCTTAGGCCACCTTACGGAAGTAAAACTGAAAAAACACAATCAAATTAATCATCCACGAAGCTAAGAGAACCTCCAGGAGCTATGCCACCTTTCTAGGTGACCAACACCCGAGGAAACTCAACAATTCAATCTCCTATATCCCCAGTCACTCCCTTTCCAAGCCCTCCAAGAGGCTCTAGGTCCCAATAAATCCAATGATCCCACCTAAGTGTGATTGTGCCCTTTTTCTTCTAGTGCTATGCTAGTGACTACGAGATATAAAGGTAACATTTAGGGCTAGGACCTAGTCACTTCCCATAACATAATGAAATATATAGAAAAAAAATTAAACATAGAGACAATGATGCTAATGAAAATTATTAAACAGAGAATTGGCTGGACCCCTACTACCCATGACAAAAATTTCATCAAACATGTCACAAAGATGCATTCTATAGGTCATAGTAACAAACATTACCATAGGGGTGTTATACTTATCTAAGAATTACTAATAAGTGATGACACCTTATATTATTAGCTACATTTGCATATATTATGTCATATACTCATTTCTAATTCATTTACAATTCAAACATGATGAGAACCATTCCTATTGACTATCAGAAAAAATAACCATAACCAACATATAAAAAACATAAATAATAATGATATAATAGTCATTAATGCCAAATATAAGCCTGCACATTTACACTAAATATAGTGAGGAAAGAACCTCTTATTAATGAATACAAAATCTGACCTAGTATGGGACTACCACGTTCCACCCAACCATAGATTGATTAAGCCAAGTCTACTTTAAGGAAAAATCACCCTCGTGCCATATTCCAAGCATGAATGTGGGACTCATAACTAATCGCAAAGAAACAAATAAGCATGGATGCTACCAAACTTCTCCACCTACACTGTGCGTAATTTTACTTCCTCCTAGTCTCTAAAATTTACTCCACTCTATAGCTCAATCCAGGGATCAATAGGCCATACTGAAGACACCACCCTTCAGTCTTTACTGTAAACCCCAATCGATCACTAGGCCTTAAGGAGGGAACACACCTCGAGGATTTATTGTATATCCAGCCATTCACTTGTGAAGTATTCCAAGGCCCATTGAGTAACACAATAGTTGGGTTTAGAACAACACACAGTCCAGTTTAGGGGTTACCAGGCCAATGGGTTTATATTCATCCATAGTCTGGTTCAGGGGTAACTAGGCCATATGTGTTTCCTTTCATTGATCCACCTCACTCAGTTTCAAATCCATCTAGGAATCTAGCTCAACCAAAACACGAGAACCCCATGACACCATGGCTATTTTGAAATCGCAAGGCAAGGTTGAAGAATAGTATCACACCTAGAAAAGCCCATGAAAATGAGAACAAGATAACCGAGAACACACATGCAAAACCATGAATTCCAAATCTAGCAAGGAATTCACACATGAAATAGATACCTGCAAGTAAACCCATTATAGCTGATTGATCATGCTCTTCATTTATTTATCTTTTCTTCCTCTTTTCCTTCTTTTCATTTCTTGATCCAATGTTCAAGTTCTTCAAGAAAACACTAAGTGTTCAAGAGTGAGAGAGAGAGAGAAAGAGAGAGGAGAGAAATAGCTCCAAAACTGAACTGACAAAATCTAACAGCTGATCGTCATAACTATTTTTATCAATTAGGTCTCTATTTTTTTCATTTTCCATTATTTCCTTTATTTTCCTCCTCACATCCAAAAATATGACATTTGACCTTCCTTTTCTCCTAATTTCCATTATTTTCATAAATAAAATGCCAATTAATGCCACTTTTCCTTTATATATCATTTTCCATTTCCTTTGGCAATTTTCTTAGCCATAGTAAACCAAATGAGCATCCACACTAGGATGTTTTTTCCCAAAAACTAAGCTTTGAATAAGTATCCCATAGCTGTGGTTATTATTTTTCCTTGATTAGTTTTTATTACAGGGAATGTTCACCAGAGTTCTTACAGAACCCTCCCCCTTGGTGGGAGAAATTTCCTTGATGTTTAATGAAACCTATAACCTACATGAATATTAGAAGATAAACATATTTCCCATGGAGATTTATAGCTTATATCATTGCAATATTTACAATGATCAACCTGCTGAGAAGCAAACCAACATGACAACAAAAATGGTATGAAATCATACCTTTTATTGGAGATTTATAACACAACTCATGGCGGTATTTTCATCCATATACATGTGTACATAACCCAAAAATCACACAAAAACATATATGAAGGAAATTCACTCAACCAGACAATACATAAGGATACATAGCTCACATTTAATCTTCCTTCTCCTATATAGCTTCATCGGGCCCAAATGTTTTCCACTATACCTTAATATGCTCGATTGTTTGAATCCAGAGCATGAGTGTCTTTCTCTGCAATATAAAATAAGGTTCTTAATGGAATTATCCATTTGGATTGACCTACAATATAGAAAATTCAATCACATGATCAACATATTTAACATACTTCTTAAGAAATGACACATTTAAAGCATCATGGAATTCCACTATCATAGGTAGTGCGTGTCAATAGGCTATTGGCCCAATTGTTTTAGGAATATTGAAAGGTCCACAAAACTTAGATGCCATCTTGGCACATGATCCATTTTGCAAGGATATCTTCTATTTCTTGATCTGTAATTACACCTATTGCGCAACCTGAAACTCCTTAAACAACATGTTCTGATCTACATATAGTTTCTTCATATCCTATGCTGCCTTTAGATTCTTCTTGATTACCTACATTTAATTTTCCATTTATGTTAATGTGTCTTGTCCAATCAATACATTATTCACTGGATCACTCCAAATGGTGGAATTATTACAACTTCGCCCACACAATGCCTCAAACAAACTCATCGTCAGTGACTCTTGGTAACCATTCTTGTAATAAAACTCAAACAATGGAAGGTACTCTTCCCATATCCTATGTTGATGCATCACATAAAACCTCAAAATATCATCTAATATCATGTTGAAACTCTCTGTTTGTCCATATTTCTACAGATGATAAGTTTTACTAAAGGAAAACTCTGTACAAAATATTGCAAGTATATCCTTCCATAACATCGAACTGAACTTTGCACCCCTATCTAACACAATATTCTTCGGAAAATCATGCAATCTGACCACATCTCTATTGAACACATGTGCCCCATAACTATTTGTATACATAATATTCAGTCGAATGAACTGTGCTACCTTAGTCAACCTTTCCACCACAACCATGATGAAACCATGTTGTCTAGATGTCCTTGGAAAAATTGTGATGAAATCCATGGAAATGACTTCCCATTTCCACTCTGGAATCATAATCAGCTATAGTAATCCACCTAGATGTTTACACTCTACCTCTACATATTGAATGTCAAAACATGAAGCCATAAAATCTACCACATCCCTATTTAGATTCAGGCAATAATAAAATTTATTAATCATTGTAAATGTTTTTTGGTATCTTGTGTAACTTGAATATGGTTTCACACGAAAATTCCTCAAGATAATATTCTTGAGCTCACTAATATATGGTACATATATCATGTCCCTAAATCTCACTACGCCATCTACTAAGAGATTATAGTCCACTATGCACCTGTACCTGCACCACTACACGTACCTATCAATTTACCTGTACTCTATTATAACCTATGTCTAATCTCTCTATTATTTCCATCGTGCTGACCTTCGTGGAACATATGAAACAATAATTTTTTCTGATAGGAACTCATATTTGTAACCTGATTTACTTGTATCTACCTCCTAAGGGCATCTACATCCTTGTCCTCTTTTACTTTGATGTACGTGACATCAAAGTTGAACTCGCTAATCATGACCAACCATCTAGATTGTTTGGAATTCATATTTGGTTGGTCAAAAAAATATATCAACCCAGTGCCATCAGTCATCAGTACAAACCTCCTACCAATAAGATAGTGCCTCCACATCTTCAATTCATGAATGATTACTCTAAAATGAAGATCATGTATTGGATAGTTTTTTTAGTAATCATTCAGTTTCTGTGACTCATAACATACTACTAGTTCTTCTTTCACAAGAAATCCACCAATTCACCTCTTGCAATCATATGTTCATACCACAAATTTTCTCTGTGGATCTGCAATATTTAGTACTGGATAATTCCTCTTTCCATTAAAATTTCTTACCTTTCCTTTGCAATGATGTGATGGGATATGAAATCTATGATAAGTTCTTGATGAACCTTCGGTAATAACATGGTAACCCCATAAGCAAGCTTTTCTCATCCAAAATCCTACAATCTTCCCACTCCATGATAGCCCTTACCTTCTCTGGGTCTATTGTTATGCCTTCATTGGAAGTAACATGTCCCAACTAATGTACCTATGTCTGAAAGAAACTAAATTTTCTAATATTAGCATACAACTAATGTTCTCTTAGCGATCTTAACACCATTGTTAGATTTTCGACATTCTCTTCCTCATTTTTATAGTATACCAATATACCATCAATGGATACAATAATGAACTTGTCTAGATAAGGAGACATCACACTATTCATCAAGCACATAAAAGTAGTTGGATAATTATTCAAACCAAAAGGAGCTACGAAAAAATCATAGTGTACATAGCTGGTCCAGAATGTTGTCTTATGAATTTCATCATGTTAAATGTGTACCTGATGATATCCTAATCTCAAATAAATATTTGAGATCACCCTTTTTCCCTTCAAATGATCAAATAATTCATCAATCCTCAGCAAAAGATACTTAAATTTTTATAACCACCTTGTTTAATTTCCTGTAATAGATGAAAAACATCAGAGTACCATCGTTCTTCTTCACGAAAATGAATAGTGCACCCCATGGTGATACACTTGGTCTAATGTATCCCTTGTCAACCACTTACTTCAACTGCAACTTCAGCTCTACTAACTCTAGAGTGCTCATCCTGTATGGTGCCTTTAATGTTGGTGCTTCCCTTGGTACCAACACAATAGAAATTAAACCTCTATATCGGGCATAAAATATGATATCTCTACTAGAAACACATCCTGAAATTTCTAAAAGATCAGGTACCTACTCAATATATTCGCATCCTCAACATCCCTACCTTTATCACTAGAAATGGGCAATGCAAATAACCCACACCCTTTTCTGTAATTTCACTTTTCCTGCATAGTAGTCACCATCATAACTGGTGTTTCTTTCTTATTACCTTGTAAGATTCTCTGGAGTCCATTGTCATCCAAGCACTGAATAGGTTTGTCATAGAATTCAACTTTTGTCCTTTGAAGATATAACCAATCAATACTACAAATCATACTATATGATCCCAGTGGAAATATATTAAAATTTGTTCAAGTAGGCATACAATTCAACTCAAATGTAGAAGATCTTACCCAATAATGAACTCTCTTCTTGGTACATATAGCCAATTTCACTAACCAATATTATACATTCACTTATTTATTCCAGCCATACTTATCCACTGAGTGAAGTCTAACATAAATATAGTTAGATCTAGGGTCAATAAAAATAGAAACATATTGATAAAAAAATATTACTGTCAATCTCAATGATAGATGCAAGATAATCTACCCACCTATTATCCAGCACTACATAGATACAAGGAATGCTCTGCTCAACATCACCAATAGTCTGTGCATGTTGTGCACTACAGATATGATGCCTACCACCTTCATTCTGCATACAATCCTTCTTAAGATTCTCCTTACCACATGTACAACTCTTGATTCATCATGTACCATTACCTCTATTCTGTTGTTCTGACACATGTTTCTATCTGCATTGATTGAACTTCTTATCCAGTGCAACATTATCTCTCTCCTCTGCATTCTTAATTTTTTCTTTTTTTGGCTTCCATTAAGCTTTACCTATATCTTTCCCTTTCCATCCTTACTGAGATTCATTCATATCATTTTAATGCTCATAACAATGCTGCAGTTTCCCAATAATTTCTTCAAGTGATCGAGGTTTATCATACTCAATCTGATATGTAAATGGTAATGGAAATCCACTGAAAAACCTCTGAACTTTATGCTTTTCATCTATAATATACAATAAAAACCTCAGCAGCTCTAGGAACTTGGTTGTATACTCCTCATATGTCATCTATCGCATTTTAAGCTCATATTTAGGCCTCTTCAACTCTCCATAAAAATTAGGTGGCTTCAATTTCTTAAACTCATATCAAAAGTATCGCCTGTCACTCCTAATGTAAGGTTGATATCGATAACAATAATAGTGTTCGTCAGAACTATAATTAGAACATTACTTGTGTCCATCACCTCTCCCATATGGAGTATCCAAGAATCTACTATATTTTATCATTTCATATTTATATGAACTATGACCCCCATAAGACCTACTACAATATTTTAAATTATTCCCATCCTCATGTCCATAGTTGATCTAAAGTGGTCCTTGTCATTGCAATTCACACAAACTCTGAATAATTACTGCATTAACTTCTCCTTGTTTTCCCTGTGTCTCCATGATTCTTCCATTATCTGCTTTGGTACTCCTTATTTCTTCCTTCAAACTCCTTAATGTCTCTTCTATGTCATAATAGTTCCCAAAACCGCACTGGTCATTTGATTCATAGGTATAATATTTGTAGTCTACCATCTTGCTAGTCATCTTGATCTCTTCTTACAAGGCATACTATGTCAGCTAAACCAAATCATAAACAAACCAATGTACCCTATTATAATATAGGGAGTATATTTGTTTGCACGACCGAATATAGTAACATCATATATATATATATATATATATATATGTGTGTGTGTGTGTGTGTGTGTGTGTGTGTGTGTGTGTGTGTGTGTGTGTATGTATGTATGTATATATGTATGTATATGTATATATAGATATATAATAAAGTCAACATATAATCATCATTTCAACCATTATCTAGTTACAGTGCATGATACCACAACTATAACACCACTAGACACAATGCATTCATAAAAAAATATGTATGACACACATGCATACACAATCCATACAATCATTGACATCCATAGCCAATGCATAACTAACATAAACTCATGAAAAACACATCCAACAACAATGTCATTAACTTTCACATGGTGACACCACTGCAATAATAATAAACATCATGCTTACATATCAAATAAATATACTACAAGAATAAGAACACATATTAAATCGACATGAAAGCATGACCACCACACCACCCATCTAGTCCAAAGGGTGAAGCATGCACTAACACCACTCTGTAACACCCTCCTCCCACATTTACCCAAGTTAATTTTTTTGTTGGGGTTAACATGTGACAAGAGGCTACTATTATTTTATTCAACCTCCTAGGTCACCTTATGTAAGTAGAACCAACAAAAAAAAACCAAAATGATCATCCACAAAATGAACAAAAACTCCACAAGCTACCTCACCATTCCAGGTGACCAAGCTGTCAGGAAACTGAACAATTCAAGATCCAATATCCCAAGTCACTCCCTTACAGATCTGTACAAGCAATTATGGGTCCCAGTTATTGTCGTGAGCCTGCCTGAGTGCGACCATGGAATTTTCTGTCGGGGCTATTACAATGACTATGAGATTTATGGCTGAATTCCAGGGCTAAGACCTGGTCACTTCCGATAACTTCGTGAAATTTACAGAAATGAAATGAAACATAGAGGAAATGATGCCAATGAAAATTATTGAACATGTTCTTCACTAGACCCCTACTACCCATGAAATGAATTTCATCAAACTTGTCAAAAAGATGCATTCTACATGTCATAATAACATATCTGGGCATATCGGTCTTATGCTTCTCTAGGAATCACTAAAAAACATTGATTCATTATATCATTAGTTGCATTACTATCTATTAGATCATATATTCATTAGTCACTCATTTACAATTTGAACTCAATGAGAACCATGCCTTTTTCATTTTCATAAAACATAACCATAACCAGTATATAAACAACATAAAAAATGAGGATACAATAGCCATAAATGCCAAATATAATATGTTAGGTCCCTATAAGACTAGTGTATCCCCTTATTGTTATTGTTAGTGTATCTCACTTATTTTTATTGTTGTACCAATGTAGTCCCCATAGTATTATTATTGTGCCCCATAGAAGCCCACTATTTTTATTGTTGTGACCTTACATTACTATTGTTATGTCGACCCTAATTATATTGTGACTCCTTAGAATGATATATATATATATATATTCCATTTGAATCATCTAAGAATTTTTCATTTGTGTAATGTAAAGGAGGTTTGCCCCCAAAGAGGCTTATTTCTATGTGGTTGATCTATCTTTTCTTCTATTTTGTGAGGTGGTTGCATAAAATTTGGTATCAAAGCTTTGAATTCTAGGGTTTTTCTTCATAAATAAGGTCATCTTGGAGCTTTCTCTTTCACATTTTTTATATGAAGCTTTAGAAGCTAAGATTGAAACAACATGGATTCAAAATCACGATGAAATTTGTGCTCGAATTTTAGATCTTGGTTTGCTATATTTTCAAAGACATGATCGAGGGAAGTTAGGGTTTTTGTAGGCTTTAAAATTCAGTCTCAAACAAGTGACCTAGGGAAAATCATCATAATAGTTGTTTTAGGCATTAGATTTGAATTCTTTAAAAAGTAGTAAAAAGTTAATGTATTTTAGTTTTTTTTGTATCAATTTTAGTGTTGAAGGTCGATACAGTGACATGTGGAACTCCATAAAAAAAATTTCTACTATACCATTCTATAATCAAGTCATCCTTGGATATCCAACATAGATTTACCTTGAAGAATCCAGACTATCTCTGACCTATGGCATTGGAAAGAAGCTCCATAGGGCTACTACAAGATTGATGTTAAAATATTGGGGATGTTAAACCAAAAAGATACATTAGGTTCAATACCGAGATCCTAAAAAGTAAGAAAAATGTGTGTATTTTTGCTTCAAAATTACATAAATTTTGTTTGAAAAATCAGTTTGAAGTGATTCCAAGGGCATATTGAAACATAGATATCAAAATTTTTGTTCCAAAATTGTTACAAAAAATAATTGTACATGCATTAAGCCCTCATAACTCACTACTATGACACATTTAGATGAGTAATTGTAACATGATATATCAAAATTTACAATACCAAGTGCAACAAATTTCGCTCTCGTAAAGAGTAATAGAAAATGAAATAGAAGAAGGAATGGAAGATTTTAAGGACGGATTAAAAATGGAGATGGATGATTTTAAATTATACATGGAAGGTAATATGGATGACAAGGAATCTAGGATGGATGGTTTGGAAGAATACATGAAAGCAGGCATGGAAGATTTGAATGAAGGTTTGACAAAGTTGTTGCAAGAAAGGCTTCTTAGTGCTGACAAGGAAATCCATGAAAATCATGATGTGTAAAAAAGAAATATGAATTGTGATTTTAGAAACTCTAATTATGGGTTTAAGTAACACAACATTCCAAAGATATATATGAGTAATTTTTATGGAAAGGATATGGTAACATGGATACTACAAATGGATCAATATTTTGATCTCCATGATGTGTAGCACTCACAACCAATACACATTGAAACTTTATATTTAGAAACCAATAATTTTTTATGGTATTGAGGGATTTTATCTTGTAAACCACTTGTCTCTTCTTCAATTTTTTACGGAGTAAATGATAGCACATTATCAAGTTACAAAGAGAATAATCTTATTTCGCTAATTGATAAATCTGAAACAAAAGGGTTCAATGGCAAAGCAAATTCAGGACCTCCAATAATTGAATGTCAAGGTAGAAGATATTCCAAAGGATCATAGTATTGATGTATTCATAGGTACTTTAAAGGATAACATCAAACATTAGGTTCTCCTTTGGGAACCTTACTAATTGGAGAAGGCATTCATGGTGGCAAGAAAATTTGAAAGAAAAATTATGGCAACAAGGAAGTCTACCAATCACAATTACAGAGATGGAAATGTTACTACTCCTATACTTCCACAACCTACAAGGTTGAAACCAAAATAATAGGAGGAAAAAAGAGAAAAAGGGTTTGGTTATATTTCTAATAGAAAATACACTAAATTTCATAAGTTCGCTCAGAAGAAATTATTTTACATAGATTGTGAAGAGGTAGAAGAAAAGGAAAAAGAAACATCAAAAGAGGAGGGTGTACATCAGGAACCAACCCTAGAGAAGGAAGTAGTAAATCCAACCATATCTTGTAATGCATTGGTGGGAATTACCATTCCTCAAACTCGCAAGATAGAAGGATATATATAAAAATAATAATAGTGTTGATTGATTTGGGTAGTACCTATAATTTTATTCATTGTAAGATATTCAAGGAATTGAATTATTTCCTATATCCAACACCAGAGTGTCAAGTGATTTTTGAAAATGGAGGAACTGTAAACCACCTAGGAAAGTGTTATAATATCAAGCTAACCATGGGGGAATATGTATTGAATATTCCAATGCTTTCTATTACAATGGGTAGTGTTGATGTTATACTAGGAATACAATGGTTACATTCTTTGGAGACTATAGATTTTAATTTTCAAGAAATTTTCTTGAATTTTGTTTGGGAAGGAAAAGAATTTTAATTATGGGGTATTGTGGGGAAACCAATAAATATAATCAGCTCTAATTTCATGAAAAATATTCTGAAGAAATAAAAATGAGGCAAAATTTCACAATTATGCTCACTACATGTTCAAACATTGAAATCATCTATTTTTCCAGATCTCAAAAAAGTATTGGACAATCATTCTAAGATATTTGAGACTCAGAAAGGCATCCCACCTATTTGTGACCATGATCATGCTATTCATTTGATTCCAAAAATTTTTCATCCAGACACTAGGCCTTACATAAATCATTATTCCCAAAAGAGTGAGATTGAACATATGGTTGCAGAAATGTTAGAATATGGTATAATTCAACCTAGTCGAAGTTATTTCTATGCTTCATTAGAATTTTCGCATAATAAGGATGGATCATGGTGCATGTGTTTGGATTATAGGGAGCTCAAAAAACTCACTATTAAGGATAAATTTCTTGTTCCTATCATTGATGATTTATTTGATGAATTACATGGAGAAATTTATTTCACCAAGTTGGATCTTCGTTCATGATATCATCAAAAAAGAATGAAGATAGAAGACATTGTGAAAAAAACATATACAACTCATGAGTGTCATTATGAATTTATGGTCATGCCTTTTGGCTTACTAATGAACCTTCTACCTTTCAAGCTTTGATAAATTCCATTTTCAAACCCTTCCTTAGAAAATTTGTGTTAGTATTTTTCAATGATATACTAATCTACAAAAATTCTTGGAAGGATCACGTTCAACATGTTGACAGGGTGCTCAAACTATTGAAGGATAAAATATTATTTGCAAACCTATAAATGTTTCTTTGGAGTACAAGAGGTGGAATGTTTGGGTCATATTTTATGTCCAGAGGGTGTTAGGGTAGACCTTAACACAATTAAATCCATTAAGGAATGGAAAATCCCCACAATCATAAAGCATCTACTAAGATTTCTTGGGTTGACATGGTTTGATCGCAAGTTTGTTAAGAATTATGGGAGAATAGAAACACCTCTAACAACATTACGAAATAAATAAGAATTTTCTTGGACTCTAGAAGAAACTAACGCCTTTGAACATCTTAAAGAGAAAATGTGTCAAGCACCAGTCTTAGCTATGTTAGACTTCACAAATTTTTTTATTGTGGAATGTGATGCCTCATGAAATGGAATTGGTGTTGTTTTAATTGAAGAAGGAATACCCATTTCTTTTCAAAGTTGTGAAATCAAAGTAAAGTATTTAGAAAAACCTATTTCTCACAAGGAAATGTTGGCACTACTACATGCACTTGAGAAAAAAATACTTTACCTAATGGGAAGACACGTCAAGTTAAAAATATATCATGATAGTATTAAATAATTTTTAGAATAAATATTATCTTGAGAAGAGCAGAAAAAATGTTTCACAAAATTTTTGGGTTTAGTCATCGAAATCATCTACAAAAAAGGGAGGAAAAATGTTGTTGCAGATGCACTATCAAGAAAGGATGAGGATGTGGAATAATTTCATTGTAGAATTTCTATTATCGAACTAGATTAGATAAATGAAGCAATATATGGATGGAAGAATGAAGAAGAAGTGTGGGAACTCATTCAAAAGTTGCAGCACGATCCCAGTACATTTGGCACATTTATCTAGAAAATTAATTCATCATGGTACATAGGTCACTTATATCTTTCTAAGAATTCCCAACTCAAACAAAATATTCCTTTGGAATTGCACACCTCTCTCTTAGGAGGTCAGTTAGGAATTTTTAAAAAGTATTGTAGTGTTAAGAAGGAATCCTTTTGGGATGGCCTTAAATCTGATATTCAAAATTTTGTGGCAGAATGCTTGGTTTGCTAAGAAAATAAGGTTGAGAGAATCAAGACCCCAGGTTTTTTACAACATTTATCCATTCGATGTCAATGTTGGGATGAGACTTCAATGTATTTGATCACAAGTTTACCCCAAGTTCAACAAAAAGAGTGTCATTATGGTGGTAGTTGAAATACATGCCAAGTATGCACACTTTTGTGCATTATTGCATCCATTTAAAGCCAATATAGTTTCTATTGCATTTATTGAAAAAATTCAAAAGATGCATGGAAACCCAAAGATTTTGTAAGTGAAAAAGTTCCCATTTTCACTGGAATTTTTTGGACAAAATTATTGTCTTGTATGGCTACTCAATTAGCAAATAACCATCTTATTATCCTCAATCTGATGGGAAAACTGATATAGTGATAAAACATTTGGAAGGATATATTTGTTTCTTTGTATCTGATAAAGACACACAATGGGTCAAGTGGTTACCTATGGATGAATGGTGGTATAACACTTCCTTCCATACTCCAGCAAAAATGACCCATTTATGGCACTTTATGGATATCATCAACCATCCATCACATCATATTTATCAGAAAAGTATAAGGTTCAAGCTATGGAAGATCAAATTGAGCATAAAAAATAAGTTCTCAAACTCTTAAAGGTTAACCTAACTATGTCGTGGAATCAAATAAAACAACATGGAGATCAACATCGCAGCAAAAGAATTTTTGATGTACACGACTGGATATTTTGATGGTTACAACCATAGAAAAAAATGTCCCTCAAGCAAGTTAATAAGGATAATAAATTATCACCAAAGTATTATGGTCGTTAAAAGGTGTTGCAAAATATTGGCACTGTGGCATACAAATTGGAGCATCTAGCATCTTCATGAGTGAACCTATTTTTCCATGTTTCATGGTTAAAGAAGGTTATAAGTGACAAATTCCTAGTTCAAATAGTATTTCTAGAACTTGACAAGGAAGGAAAAATGTTATTGGAACCTGAATGAGTCACGAAAAAAATAACTTTACAACTATGAAATCATTCAATTTCAGAGTATCTCATCACGTAGAAGAGCTTTCCCGCTGAAGGTTCCTCATGTGAAGATGAGAATTTAATATAGAAGCATCCAGAACTACTCAAGCATTAAGGACAACAATATTTTTGAAGGAGAGGTGCATTTTAGGTCCCTATATGACTAGGGTATCCCCTTATTGTTATTTTTAGTGTATCTACCTTATTGTTATTGTTGTACCCCTGTAGTCCCCATAGTCTTAATATTGTTCCCCATAGAATCCCACTATTTTTATTTTTGTGCCCTTACATTACTTGTTTTATGTCGGCTCTGATTATATTGTGACCCATTACACTCTTATATTTATAAAGGAGTTTTTTTCATTTGAATCATCCAAGAATTGTTCATTTATGTAATGTAACAGGGGTTTCCCCCTCGAAGAGGATGATTTATAAGTCATTGATCTATCTATTCTTCTATTTTGTGACTTGGTTGCATAACATAATATAATCTATTTACACTTGAGATACCATGGAAATAATATCTTATTAATGAATGAAAAAACCAATATGATATGTCACTATCATGTTCCACCCGACCATAGATTAGCTGAGCCAAATCTGTCCTCATCCAATCACCCCCTTTCCATATTCGAAGGATGAATGTGGGACTCATAACGAATCGAAAAGAACCAAATCAGCATGGATGCTACTGTATTTCTCCACCTACACCATGGGGAATTTTATTGCCTCCTAGTATTTAATATTTAACACAATCCATAGTCTAATCGAAGGTTCACTAATCCATACTCAAGATACCACCCTCAAAGATTTATCGCAATCCACACGGGATCTCTAGGCCTAACCGAGGGAACACACCTCTAGGCTTTACCATATATCCCACCATTCACTAGTCGTGGATTTGAAGGCCCACTGAGGTAAACAATATTTGGCTTTAGGGCAGCCCATAGACTGGTTCATGGTTGACTAGGCTAATGCCTTTACCATGATCCACAATTCGGTACATGGATCACCAGGCCATGTTTTCTTCCTTTCAGAGATCCACCTAACTTAGTTTTAGATTAGGGGAATTTTCAGGCCTAAAAGGGGAATCTTAAGGAAATTATAAAGTAGCAGTGGAAATAATAAAATAAGATTAGACTAGATCATCAAATTTTAGAGGGAAAAAAGAAAAAAATATTTTTTCAACTCATATTTTCAACTTATCTCCCGATGGGTTTAATCAAATTTCGAGTGGCAACACTCTTTGGATGCATAATTTGATTCCCCATCCAAGAGATGCCCATGTTGAATACTTTTGATGGACCCTGCTACATTAAAAAAGAGAAATACATGAAAAATGTATCACAATTTTCATGAATTTCTCATTTTTCATGTAGCGAGGTCCATTGAAACTATGCAACATGGGTAATCCTCAGATGAGGAATTAAATTTTTCTTCCAAAAAGTACTCTCACTTGAAATTTGAGTAAAACCTTTGGGAGATAAGTTGAAAATACGAATTGAAAAAGTAGTTTCATTATGTTATTGTTTTTGTAATATATTTTTTTTTTAACTCCAAAAATGGTTAATCATCCCCCCATGTTTTACATCATCATATAGAATCCCATTGATTATTATAAAGTGTTATGCAACCAACTCAAAAAATACAAGAAAAAATAGATCAACGATGTAAAAATTATCCTCTTCGAGGGTGTAACCTTTTTTACATTACATAAAAAAAAAATTGTTCAATGACTGAAATGAAAAAAACTCATTTCTATATATAGGATTCTAGGGGGTCATTAATAGTAATAATGTAAGGGCACAAATAAACAACAATGCGCTTCTATGGGGTGCAATAATAATAATATGGGGACTACATGGGAACAACAATAAGAATAAGGGGGTTACACTAAAAATAAAAATAAGTGGATACCCTAGTATTATAGGGAACTAACATGCCCCTCTCCTTCGAAAAAGTGTTTTCCTCAACGCTGAAGTGGCATCTTCGGGGGGTAATTTCTTCCACTAGATGAGACACTCTAAAATTGATTGATTTTGTAGCTGTCAAGTTCTTGTTTTCGTGATTGCTTCAGGTTCCAATATCATTTTCATTCCTCATAAATTTCTAGAAATATTGTTTGAACTCGGATCTTGTCACCTATAACCTTCTTTAACCATGAAACATGGAAAACTAGGTGCACTCAGGAAGATGCATGAACCTCCAATTTGTATGACATAGTACCAATATTTTGCAACACCTTGTAAGGACCATAGTACTTTGGTCATAATTTATTATCCTTCATAATTTTCTTGAGGTAAATTTGTTTGTATGGTTCTAGGTGTAAAAATACAGAGTCACCTACATCAAAAATTCTTTCGCTCTGATGCTAATTTGGTTGTTGTTTCATCTAATTTTGCGCCAAAGTGAGGTTATCCTTTAAGAGTTGCGGAAATTTTTTTTGATGATCGATGTGATATTCCACTGCTTGAACCTTATAATTTTCTTTGAAGCCATAAAGTTCCATAAATGAGGTGATTTTTGCTGTCGTATGGATGGAAGTGTTATACCACCATTCATCCACTTGACCCATTGTGTTTTTTTGTTAGATACAAAGAAAAAAATATATCCTTCCAAAAAAAATTTCATTGTCTCTCTTTTCCCATCATATTGAGGATGATATGATGAGCTATGAGCTCATTGAGAACCCAAACAAAAAAATAATTTTACTTAAAAATTTCTAGTGAAAATGAGATCTCTGTTGCTTACAATAATGTTTAGGTTTCCACATAGCTTTTGAATTGTTTCCATAAATGAAGTAGCAATTGTCCCACTTTAACTGCATGAGATAATGCACTAAAGTGTGCAGACTTGGTAGGTATATCAACTGCCACCATGATGACACTCTTTCCTTCGAACATGCGTAAACCTGTGATAAAACCCATTGAAGCCACTTCCCAACGTTGACTTGGAATGGATAAAGGTTGTAACATATCGGGGTCTTAATTGTCTCAACTTTATTATGTTATCAAAGCAAATATTTCGCCAAAAAATTTTAAACATTATATTTAAATCCATCCCAAAATAATTCCTTCTTGACCGTATGGTACATTTTTAAATATATTGAGTGCCCTCCTAGGGGAGAGGAGTGCAATTCCAAAAGAATATTTTTTTTGAGTTGGGAATTCTTTCAAAGATATAAGCGATATTTTTACTTTAATGAATCATTTTTCTGGCTAAAAATATGTACTGGGATCTTGTTGCAATTTTGAATGATTGTCCATAGTTATTCATCATTCTTCCATTCATCCCTTGCTTCAGTGCCTAATCTGGTTGGGTAATAGAAATGGAAGAAAGAAATGCTTCCACGTACTCATACTTTCTTGAGAATGTATCTGCAATAACACTTTGCTTCCTTTTTTTGTAGATGATTTCAAAGTCATAACCCAACATCTTTGTGACCCATTTGTGTTTCTCTTCTAAAGATAATCCTTTCTCCAAAAAGTATTTAGGACTATCATGATATGTTTTTACCTTGAAGTGTCTTACCATTAGGTAAGGTCAACGTTTATTTAATTCATGTAGTATTTGCAACATTTAATTCTCATAAATACGTTTGTGTAAATATTTTCCTTTGATTTGATGACTTTCAAAAGAAATGGGTCTTCCTTATTGGATTAAAACAATACTAATTCCATTTCCCAAGGCATCACATTAAAAAATAAAGGTTTTTGTGAAGTATGGTGTAGCTAAGACTGATTCCTGGAACATTGCCTCTTTAATATGATCGCAACCCTTCGATGCTTCTAGAGTCGAATAAAATTCATCTTTCTTTAGTAATTCTTTTAGAGGTGTTACTATTCTCCCCTAATTCTTAACAAACTTGCGATAATACCCTTTCTACATGATAAACACTCACAAATTATTTATGGTTGTGAGGATTTTCGATTGCTTAATGTATTTAATTTTGTTAGGGTATACCTTAACACCCTCATAAGATACAACATGACTCGGATATTCCACCTCCTATACTCCAAAGAAATGTTTGGAGGTTTTTTCATATAAGTGTTTCTTCTCCAATAGTTTGAGCACCCTATCAACATGTTGAACATAATCCTTCCAAGACTTTATGTAGATTAGAATATCATCAAAGAATACTAACACAAAGTTTCAAACGAAGGGTTTGTAAATGGAATTCATCAAACCTTGAAATGTAGAAGGTGCATTGGTAAGGCCGAAAGGCATGACCAAAAATTCATAATGAAAATCATCAGTTCTAAATGTTTTTTTCAAAATATCTTTAGTCTTCATTCTAATTTGATGATATTCTGAACGAAGATCCAACTAGGTGAAGTAAATTACTTCATGTAATTCATCTAATAATTCATCGATGACAAGAATGGGAAATTTATCTCTAATAATGATCTTGCTAAGATCCCTATAATTTGGACAGATGCACCATGATCCATCCTTCTTGTGCACAAATACTATAAGACTAGAGAAATAACTTTGAATAGGTTGAATTACATCAGCATTTAGCATTAATATAACCATATGTTCAGTTTCACTGTTTTGGGCATAGGGATATTTGTAAGGCCAAATGGATGGAGGAAAACTTATTGGAATTAAATGAGTATCACGATCATGCTCATGAATAGGTGTGAGGCATTTTGTAGTCTTAAATAATTTGGAATTATTGTCGATGATTTTTTGGGGATTTGGACAAATAGATGATTTCGATGTTTGAACCTCTAGTGAGAATAAATGTGCAATTACGACTCATTATTATTTATTTAAAATATTTATCACGCCATTAGAGATGATTCTCTTTCCTAATTTCCATGTGATACCTCTTAATTCAACTTCCTTCCTTCCCTAAAAAATTTCAAGAAAAGTTCTTAAAAATTAAAATCTAGTGTACCTAGATATTGTGACCATTGAAATCCTAGTACAACATCAACACCACCCATTGGAATGGAAAGCATTGGACTATTAAATACATATTCTCCCATGGGTATCTTGATATTATGGAAATTTCGAGAGGAATTTATACTTCCTCCATTTTAAAACATCACCTCACACTCTGGTGCTGGATATAGGAATCAATTCAATTCCTTGGATATCTTATAATGAATAAAATTATGTGTATTGTTTGAATCAATCAACACTATTAAATTTTTATTCTTGATATGTCTTTCTATATTGAGATTTTGAGGAGTGGTAATAACTTCCAATGTATTACAAGATATAGTGAGATTTGTTTCTTATTTTTGTAGGGTTGCTTCTTGGTGTATATCCTATTCTTTTGAAGTTTCTTTTTCTTCTTTTTCCTTTCCTTCCTCCATTTGACAATATATGTAAAATACTTTCTTCTCAGCACACTTACGACCACTAGTAGAAAGTGATGAAATTAGTGACTAGGTGACTAAAAACATTAGTCACCGCAATTATTTCAACTGAATTATTACTAAATTTGAGCAACTTAAGTGACTAAACTAAAGCTTACTAACTTAAATCACTAATTAGTCTAGGGATAAAATATAGGACTAGATAATAAGTGACTAAACTAAAAATGACTAACTTAAATGAATAATTTACTCTATGATTAAAATAATAACTAGATAATAAGTGACAAGATTAATAATGATTAACGTAAATGACTATTATAGTTCAAGAATAAAAATATGACCACATAACAAATACAAAAAGTATATGAATTAGTCATTTATGTTATTAATTTTTAATTATGGTCCCCTTTCCTTGATGTCCTTATTTTGCCATAGTAAAGGCCATGGGACCCATTATTATTATGAAAATCGTAGTAAATGCCCATTTCCTAGCTAGAGGTCTTGTTGATAGAAATTGAGAATGAGAAATATTAATTTAGGGACTAAGGGCCTTGTTTTCCTCTCCTAGCCATAACATAAATTCTAATTTCGATATGTGGTGAGAATTAATCCTATGGTACCCATATCCCAACTTAACACCACAGATTCATTAGAGAATATCTAGGTGGTTTTTAAGTCTAGCTCATTTCCCTTGACAGTAAAAATATCTTTGTAAGGCCTAATGCCATTGTTTACCTCTCCTACCCATGGTACATTCCTTAAATCCTATACAGGTTGTGAGAAAATTCCTAATGTAATTGATATCTTATATACTCCTAAGATTATTTAGAGAGGATCTATGTGGTTGTTCAATCCCAAATTCATAGCCCTTGAGCATGAGAAACTTTATTTTAGAAATAAAGGTCTTTTTCTCCTTCCCTCATACTAACTATTATCATGCAAAGAATAATAATGGTGCCCATATTCGTAGTCTAAGGCCCTTTTCACGTCCATTGGTAAAGGCCTTGAGATTTATTCCTACTGTGAAAAATGTGGTAATGTTGTGTGAATATAGGTAGAGATAAAAGCCCCAATATAAATTTATCCATTGGTCATAACCTCTCATAATGCTAAATCTGGGAAACTAGCCTCATTGTCATAGGTGGAAGCTTAGTCCAAAAAAACTAATAACACTCAAAACTTTTGGAGAGGGCATGTTATCATACATTTTTATATCTATATTAAAACAAGAAAAACCCACATAATTACACCGAAGGCATTCTTTTAGGCAACAAATGCCCATCGGCCTTCGTCGTA
This sequence comes from Pinus albicaulis, assembly GCA_034641835.2. NCBI lineage: Eukaryota > Viridiplantae > Streptophyta > Pinopsida > Pinales > Pinaceae > Pinus > Pinus albicaulis. The sequence continues at coordinate 484,698,925 of CM076574.1, forward strand.
TGTATGTTGAAGGCCAATCCGAGATAGCCATGTGTCTTTTAAGCTGGCAAATATTTTCACTGCCAGTTTTCCATTGTGCAAGTTCTCGTCTCCAGGTGAATGGCGTGGCTAGATGATGTGATGATCTCATCTTCCACATGCAGTTTCAAGCATTTAATCCTTCTTTCATGTTCTTGTAAATGAGTTGTTGCTCCCAGTAAATAATCTTCACTATTTCGCAGAATTTTTACAAGAAGCACTTATTATATAGTTTAGCACAAAAACATAGATTTAGCAGTCAGTGGATGTATTTCTACAGTAGTCTAGCTTCGGGAATATGGACCGTCAATGCTAACAAAATTATATCTATAGTATGTAGTGGAGGAATTGATCCCTATAAAATCATATTTGCACAAGACAAAAATAAGCAAGTTTATCTCTGTGTGGACAAGGTTATTATTGCATTGGCTTCAAGGGTTTTCTTGATTATTTAAATCTTCAAGAAAAATGTTCCATTCCTGTGAATTTTCCTTCTACTATATATATTTTTGTTATTACCCAGGCTCATTTGGTTCTTTTTTTTCTCAAAATCTCACAAAATCTTCAATATTGTTATGAAATTATGAAAGGGATGGTAGTAGATTTGTTGTGTCTAACATTGTTCCCAGACTTAAAGTCCGTGGCTAGCCCAGTCACAATAATAGAATTCGTTTCCATTGGAAATGCAGTCTTACTCAGGGGCACCAATATATCGAAATATATAAATAAGGTGAATGTAGTAGTAATCTATATGCACCATTGGAATTTAGGCCAACTTGTATGCAATTGCCTCTCTCCTTGCAGAAATTCAAGGAAAAAAAAATTGAAACGAGACTCTTAGCATGAATTTTCATCTTGACTCCAAGGACTTGACTCCAAGGAGATTCAATAGAAAAGGCATTGCACCTCAAAAAAATATTATGTCGTAATGATCCTATTTTTAGCACCTCGTAACAAAACATTTCATTTAAAATGTTGTTTTCTTTTCGGCTTGAAAGATTCGACATCTCCACACCAATAACAATCCCCTTGTCGTGTGTTGCACGAAGCTCAGCTCAGCTCAAGGAAGGCCTCCAATACGACAAGTCCTTCCAACTCACATTAAGTGATGGAATTAAAACATTTAAACAAATATTTAAACTTTGATACAACATATCAGCAAAATGGTTGCAACTCTTACGGGACATAGCATGAAGCACAAGTTGCTCAAGGGTAACATAGAAGCATTTAAAAATCAGAGTGAATGTTTAAGTATCCCAAATTTCCACACATTGTTTAGGTGGTTGTAGCAGTCATCCAAACATAAGTTCGTTTAACAATTTTATGAATAACAAAAAATTGATAGCGAATATGATCAAGAAAAAATAAGATGTATTAATAAAATTGATATATATATATATATATATATATATATATATATATATATATATATATATATATATATATATATAATAAATAATAATTACAAATAGATAGCAAAATAAACAATGGAAATAAAATTTTATATTTAGTTACTAATCAATAATAATCAATATATTAATAAAATTGATATTTCTATATATATTACATAATAATAAATAATATTTACAAATTGATAGCCAAAATGATCGAGTAATAAAATTATATATTTAGTTAATAATAAAAAATATTTTATGGAAGATATAGATTTGCTTTTTTATAATCAACGCTCAAACAAAATAACCATTTAAAAATTAACAAGAAATCCTTTTGTGAGGTATATTAAAAGTTAACACTAAAATATTAATAATTACCATATTAAATGTCAAAAATTCATAACATTTCTAATCAATATTCCACCAAAAATCATAAAACATGATTTTAAAAAAAAATCCTCATATATTTTACTATAATAAGAAAGATTGAACTGCCTTAACTTGTCAGATTAGACTTTAATTTAATTTCGGTCATGATTCATTATAACTAACCTAGATCCGTCTTCGCCATGGATAGTTTTTAATGCCAATTTATCATTTTAAATATGTTAAATATGTCTAAGATTAATGTAGTCATTTTAATTTTAAATTTGGGCGGTTACCTCAATTTGTTAATATGGTAGAGTCTCCAAATAACTTGAAAGATGAAAAATGATGAAATACAAATTTAAGGGGAGGTTCCTCTTGTGCCCTTCATCATATTTACATGAGGTGTCATATAATTCCACATGGTACCTACTCCGCTAAAGGTCATTTATAGAGTGGACAAATACACTTGGGGATATAGTAAATGGCTTCACTAGGTTTCGTCCTACTTTGGAAAGGAATAAACAGAATCCAACATGGATAGTCTCATATATTTATATAAACAATGATGTGAAGGTTATATATTGTGATTTTTTACTTAAACCAAAAATTGTGTGGTTTTCTAAAACGTCGTGGCGTTTCTCAAAAGTTTGTGCCACAATCCTAAGAATTTCCAGGCTATGGAACTGATGAGATTTTAACGAGTTTTGGATTTTCTTTTTCTCATTTATGTTTCATCGGTGAGGAGGGATTGTAGTAATCATCAGTGATTGTAGAGATATTTAGACAATCATAATCATCACCATAAAGGATTTTTTAGTGGATCTAGTGTTAAATTTGAGTTTCCAACTTGTGTTGAATCTTCCATTCACATGTTAAAGGAGAAATGACAGAAGGAGGAGGAGAAAAAAGAGGAATATTGGTACAATTATCATAATAACATCATATATATGGGCAGATTTTTATTCGACCATCACCACACACACACACACACACAGATGCAATTTTTGAATGTTTTTAAAAGTATGCTCCCTCCCATTCTAAACAATATCAGTCCATTATGGTCAATGATGTCATGCCTCACAAGATAAATTACAAAAACATTTAAGGACAAGAACTAAATAAATGAGAAAGTGCCTCTTTCAAAACAATATTATATTTTTATTTCCATTATTTTAGGTAATAATGCCTAATATAATGTCACTTGCATACTCATGCCACTTAGAATTATTACACCAAAATGAAATTTTAATAAATTCAAAAGCTAATAAATAAGGCCAACTATGTTGAATATTTATTTAGCACAAAAATTATCATTTGGGTTGGGCAAGTTTCCTTTATGACATCTCAGTGAACTCCTAACCTATAACAAGAGATAAATCCTGAAACGATAAAGGTTGCGATGATTTTTTACATTTATTCAATCCTTCTTGTAACAACCTATGTAAGAAAAAAAAATTTACGCGTTTCCAAATAAGAGCGTTCAATGCCCCATCAAATATGAAAGTATTGTAAGAATACCATCCCAAAGAGTGGCCTTGTATAGTGAACTCACATCGAACATTTTGTAGGAACCTTCAACGTTATGGAAGTTGGAGATTCAAACTCCCCTCTCCAGCATTGCAAAGTCTATAGAGAAGTCGATGAGCTTACAACGGATCATGATTGGTCCCATTATTGAATATTCATTCAAGTAGCATAAGTTCAATCTGAGAAATTTTCCATAAGAATTTTATTTTATGCAGCCATTGAGAGCATTGGAATCAAGAAAATTCTCAGAAATGAAGTCATTTCTTGAGTGATTTTGCGTAGGTTGGAGATTCAGACTTCCCTCTTTAGAATTCCAAAGTCTATAGAGAATTTGAAGCACTTACAATGGATTGTGGTTGGTCCTATTACTAAATATTTATTCAAGTAGGACAAGGTCAATCTCACAAAATCGCCATAATAATTTTCTCTTATATAGTCATTTAGACCATTGGACTTCAGAAAATTCTCAAAGTCGTTTCATATGTGATTTGATATCCTAACCAATATAAAACACATTGTCTTGAAAAAGTGTATTAAATTGGATATATTTCCATATTCTTTTGTTAATTTAAACAATCTCCAACAGGTTGAGCTATTTGAGTGCCAAGCTTTGAAGGGGCTACCAAATTCCTTAGGTAAGTTAAAAAACATACAAAAAATTTGGTTGATTATGTGGCAAGCTTTTGAGAGTCTGCGAGAGTACTTTGGTGATTTAACCAAACTCTAATATATTCAAAGATCTAATTTGTTAACTTTTAAGAATCTTCTAAAATATTTCGTAATTTAACCAACCTCCAATATGTCAAGCTATCCTGGTGCCCTGTTTTTTAAAGGTTGTGAGATTCCTTTTGTAAATTAATTAAACTACAACACCTTGATTTAGAGTCTTCCAGTAATTTAACCATGCCAAACAAAACACTAGGAAATATAAGCATGCTTGAGTATATAAATTTCTATGAATATATAGAAATTTAATTATTCCCTCCATAAGTGGCATATCAAAGGTCGCTTAAAATGTTATATATGAGAGGTACAAATTTATAATAAATACCAAGTGTAATTAAAGAGTTAGGATATAATTTGAATGTTTTGGATATAGGCACTTTACTAGACATGTTTCCATATGTAACTTAAATAACTTGAAAAAATTGTAGCTCTACGTGTGTAAGGAACTGAAATGTTTGTCGGCTTCACTAAGTGACTAAAAGAACATGAAGGAATTGCAACTTCATAAATGTAACAAATTGAAATGCTTGTCACCTTCTCATGGACTGTTGGCCTAGGTAACTAAGTTTAGGGTAACTGGTTGTCCATTGATACACATACTATAATTTGAGGAGATGAAAGGAGAAATCGAAACATTGACTAATTTGGACTCTTCCATTCATGATTGCATACTTCCACGGCTCTAATTTTTAGAGGTTATAGGGACAGGGATATTAGAGGTATCATTTGCTGGAGTTTTTTTGCTTTAACCTTTGCAATCTTACAGTGTCTTAAAGTAATAGTGTGCATGAGGTTGGAACATTTCCTTCTACACTAGTAAATTTATTATTTTTGGTTTGTGATAATTTTACAAAAATAACATACGATATGTCATATTCCAAAACATCAAAACCTCACAATCGTTCGTTGTAATAAATTGAAGGGTTGCCATGTATGGAATCATTGTTATCTTTTAGGTATTTTAGCATAAGTGGGTATGTTAGGCTGAAGAAACACTAGGATTGGTGCAAGTGTCAAAACTTCAATGATTGTCCATTAGTGGTTGTTCTAAGTTAGAATAGGTGGAAGGAATCCAACATTGTATTTCAATACAGAATTTGTATGTTGGATATTGTCCCAAACTACAAAAAACAATTTTAAACATGTGAGGTGTTAGATGCTATTTAATCACATCGAAGGCATGTTCCAAGGGATTGGTTCTATTTGGGCCTTCATCACTTTTCCATATACACTTGGAGTAACTTTCCACTTATCCCACAAATATGTTAAAGCATGACTTGTATTTAATAATTCATGAGATATATACTATGTTATATCATGACAATAAAAGGATATATATGGAAATAATTTTAGCTTAAAACCCATTTTGGAATGGATGAATCTTTATTTTATTCATTAATCGTTGTATAAATTATATTTTATCTTTATCAATCATATCTATGGATTTGGAAGTATTCGTGTTATTCTTCCATTCCCATTTGATATCGCCAATATTTATTTAATTAAGTAAGGAAAATATTTCTAAGACATGTCATGATTAATCTATTTAAAATGGTGATTTATTTTATGTCTTCACCGGAATTTTTTCAACCACTTCCCATTTCAATTTTGGAAAAGAAAATGTAAGGAAACTTACATAGGAGTTATATGAAGGTTATTGTTGTAAATAAAATATGTAAAGGCACTTTCGATGTCTGAAATCTTATGAAAGCATGATCACCACACTACCAATCTAGTCCAAAGGGTGAAGCATGCACTAACACCACTCTGTAACACCCTCCTCCCACATTTACCCAAGTTAATTTTTTTGTTGGGGTTAACATGTGACAAGAGGCTACTATGATTTTATTCAACCTCCTAGGTCACCTTATGTAAGTTGAACCAACAAAAAAAAACCAAAATGATCATCCAAAAAAAGAATAAAAACTCCACAAGCTACCTCACCGTTCCAGGTGACCATGCTGTCAGGAAACTGAACAATTCAAGATCCAAAATTTCGAGTCACTCCCTTACAAATCTGTACAAGAAATTATGGGTCCCAGTCATTGCCATGAGCCTTCCTGAGTGCGACCATGGAATTTTCTGTCGGGGCTATTACAATGACTATGAGATTTATGGCTGAATTCCAGGGCTAAGATCTGGTCACTTCCGATAACTTCGTGAAATTTACAGAAATGAAATGAAACATAGAGGAAATGATGCCAATGAAAATTATTGAACATTTTCTTCATTAGACCCCTACTACCCATGACATGAATTTCATCAAACTTGTCAAAAAGATGCATTCTACATGTCATAATAACATATCTAGGCATATCGGTCTTATGCTTCTCTAGGAACCACTAAAAAACATTGATTCATTATATCATTAGCTGCATTACCATCTATTAGATCATATATTCATTAGTCACTCATTTACAATTCAAACTCAATGAGAACCATGCATTTTTCATTTTCATAAAACATAACCATAACCAGTATATAAACAACATAAAAAATGAGGATACAATAGCCATAAATGCCAAATATAATATGTTAGGTCCCTATAAGACTAGTGTATCCCCTTATTGTTATTGTTAGTGTATCTCACTTATTTTTATTGTTGTACCAATGTAGTCCCCATAGTATTATTATTGTGCCCCATAGAAGCCCATTATTTTTATCGTTATGCCCTTACATTATTATTGTTATGTCGACCCTGATTATATTGTGACTCCTTAGAATCATATATATATATATATATATATATATATATATATATAAAATATATTTTTCCATTTGAATCATCTAAGTATTGTTCATTTGTCTAATGTAGAGGAGGTTTGCCCCCCAAAGAGGCTGATTTCTATGTGGTTGATCTATTTTTTCTTCTATTTTGTGAGGTGGTTGCATAAAATTTGGTATCAAAGATTTGGATTCTAGGGTTTTTCTTCATAAATAAGGTCATCTTGGAGCTTTCTCTTTGAAATTTTTTATATGAAGCTTTAGAAGCTAAAATTGAAACAACATGGATTCAAAATCACGATGAAATTCGTGCTTGAATTTTAGATCTTGGTTTTCTATATTTTCAAAGACATGATTGAGGGAAGTTAGGGTTTTTGTAGGCTTCAAAATTCAGTCTCAAACAAGTGACCTAGGGAAAATCATCATAACAGAGGCATCAGATTTGAATTCTTTAAAAAGTAGTAGAAATTTAATGTATTTTAGTTTTTTTTGTATCAATTTTAGTGTTGAAGTTCGATACAGTGACATGTGGAACTCCATAAAAGTTTTCTCTACTATACCATTCTATAATCAGGTCATCCTCGGATATCCGACATAAATTTACCTTGAAGAATCCAGACTATCTCTGACCTGTGGCATTGGAAAGAAGCACCAGAGGGCTACTACAAGATTGATGTTAAAATATTTGGAAGATACCAAGTGCAAAATATTTGGAAAATACCAAGTGCAACAAATTTTTCTCTCACAAAGAGTAATAGAAAACGAAATAAAAGAAGGAATGGAAGATTTTAAGGATGGATTAAAAATGGAGATGGATTATTTTAAATTATACATGGAAATTAATATGGATGACAGGGAATCTAATATGGATGGTTTGGAAGAAGACATGAAAACAGGCATGGAAGATTTGAATGAAGGTTTGACAAAGTTGTTGCAAGAAAGGCTTTTTAGTGGTGACAAGGAAATCCATGAAAATCATGATGTGTAAAAAAGAAATATGAATTGTGATTTTAGAAACTCTAAATATGGGTTTAAGAAACACAACATTCCAAAGATATATATGAGTAATTTTTATGGAAAGCATATGGTAAAATGGATACGACAAATGGATCAATATTTTGATCTCCATGATGTGTAGCACTCACAACCAGTACACATTGAAACTTTATATTTAGAAACCAATAATTTTTTTATGGTATTGAGGGAATTTCTCTTGGAAACCACTTGTCTCTTGGTCAATTTTTTACAGAGTAAATGATATCACATTATCAAGTTACAAAGAGAATAATCTTATTTCGCTAATTGATAAATCTCAAACAAAAGGGTTCAATGGAAAAGCACATTCAGGACCTCCAATAATTGAATATCAAGGTAGAAGATATTCCAAAGGAGCATAGTATTGATGTATTCATGGGTACTTTAAAGGATAACATCAAACATTAGGTTCTCCTTTGGGAACCTTATTAATTGGAGAAGGCATTCATGGTGGCAAGAAAATTTGAAAGAAAAATTATGTCAACAAGGAAGTCTACCAATCACAATTACAGAGATGGAAATGTTACTGCTCCGATACTTCCACAAACTACAAGGTTGAAACCAAAATAATAGGAGGAAAAAAGAGAAAAAGGGTTTGGTTATAGTTCTCATATAAAATACACTAAATTTCATAAGTTCGCTCAGAAGAAATTATTTTACATAGATTGTGAAGAGGTAGAAGAAAAGGAAAAAGAAACATCAAAAGAGGAGGGTGTACATCAGGAACCAACCCTAGAGAAGGAAGTAGTAAATCCAACCATATCTTGTAATGCATTGGTGGGAATTACCATTCCTCAAACTCGCAGGATAGAAGGATATATATATAAAATAATAATAGTGTTGATTGATTTGGGTAGTACCTATAATTTTATTCATTGTAAGATAGCCAAGGAATTGAATTATTTCCTATATCCAACACCAGAGTGTCAAGTGATTTTTACAAACGGAGGAACTGTAAACCACCTAGGAAAGTGTTATAATATCAAGCTAACCATGGGGGAATATGTATTGAATATTCCAATGCTTTCTATTACAATGGGTAGTGTTGATGTTGTACTAGGAGTACAATGGTTACACTCTTTGGGGTCTATAGATTTTAATTTTCAAGAAATTTTATTGAATTTTGTTTGGGAAGGAAAAGAAGTTTAATTATGGGGTATTGTGGGGAAAAAAATAAATATAATCAGCTCTAATTTCATGAAAAATATTCTGAAGAAATAAAAATGAGGCAAAATTTCACAATTATGCTCACTACATGTTCAAACATTGAAATCATCTATTTTTCCAGATCTCAAAAAAGTATTGGACAATCATTCTAAGATATTTGAGACTGAGGAAGGAATCCCACCTATTTGTGACCATGATCATGCTATTCATTTGATTACAGTAAGTTTTCATCCAGACACCAGGCCTTACATAAATCATTATTCCCAAAAGAGTGAGATTGAACATATGGTTGCATAAATGTTAGAAGATGGTATAATTCAACCTAGTCGAAGTTATTTCTATGCTCCATTAGAATTTGCGCATAAGAAGGATGGATCATGGTGCATGTGTTTGGATTATAGGGAGCTCAAAAAGCTCACTATTAAGGATAAATTTCTTGTTCATATCATTGATGAATTATTTGGTGAATTACATGGAGAAATTTATTTCACCAAGTTGGATCTTCTTTCATGATATCATCAAATAAGAATGAAGATAGAAGACATTGTGAAAAAAACATATACAACTCATGAGTGTCATTATGAATTTCTGGTCATGCCTTTTGGCTTACTAATGAACCTTCTACCTTTCAAGGTTTGATAAATTCCATTTTCAAACCCTTCCTTAGAAAATTTGTGTTAGTATTTTTCCATGATATACTAATCTACAACAAGTCTTGGAAGGATCACGTTCAACATGTAATATCTTCATTTATACCCTAAAACTCTAGGCTTTTTAATACGTTCCATACCCTAATTCCATTACTTGCAGTCAAATACACTCTATGGTTGGTTATCTTTAGTTTTATTACATTTTATATTATTAAAGATTATTACGCAATCATTTACTGATGAATGTTTTCTAATATTAATTGTCTCAGGGTTTCATTACCGAAAGTCTTCACAAGTAAAACTAGTTGCTACAAGTTGAGTACGGAAAGAGATTGTTGTAGGTGAAAATATGAATATTATGATAAAATGGTGAGGAATATCACAATTCTGAGACTTACATAACACTCAGAACACCATTTTTCAGATAACCCAGAAACCATTCCGCAAAATTCATCACCCAAAGGGGATGAAGGCTAAAAAAATTGTTAAGAACAGTTTTAAGTGCATAAACGTGTTGAACGGATTACGGTTTGACAAATTCAGTTCACTCACATTGGTAGCTAAGATTGGTCCAGTTCATTGGTTCATTTCATGATCTAGAAGATCCTTATTTATCCCAAATTCAATGCTCTTCCACCATACATAGCCTTGATTCATTATTTTATTTATTTTCCATAGCAACCTCTTTGATTAGTTTCAACAGTAAAAACTTGACAAAGCATGTTTTCATACAAAGAAACTTCCATGGTTTTGTACTTAGCACAACAACCAACATTCCATGGGATATCTTGGTTAATAAAATTCCAACAATGGAGTGAGGTTTTCCCAAAAACAAAGTCAATCCAAACATAAGCTATTCGAACGCCATATGGAGAAATTAAAATGGACATGTGTTTTTTTTCTGGTATGTTCATTTGGAATGTTATTAAAAATTTTGTTTCATCAACAACATGGTCTAAAAGGGAGGGCAGCGATCATATCAAAGATGGAATCATGGTGTTGTAGAGCAGGAGGAGCAATATATAGCAACAGGAAGTAGCAAACAGATGTAATCTTTCTTATGTTATGAATACAATGGATATTTTGATGCATTTGTCGTTAGAATTCATTTTTTTCTAAACTGTAACAAAAATTTTTGATTCTGTACTTTAATTTATGTAACTAATTTTTATTTTTATGTTTTAATCAATTTTCCTTAATTTGGGCCTGCTCTAGGAGTGGCAAGTACCCATCACAACTGGAAACAATTTCGTTAGCCTATTTAGATCAGAGAATTTACATTTGAAGTGTGAATTTCATTGAGAGATTATTATGTGAAATATAGCATCATTCTGTACTTAAAATTTTTTTTTGTAGATTTAAAATAAAAAATTCCAGAATTTATTCTTCAAACATTCAAGATTGTTACTTGAAACAAGAATGATTTCCTTCAAAAATGCAGAATATTAATTTTTTTTGTAACTTGGGAATGATATCGAAACAATAGATCAATACTCTATCCATTTGATATGAGATCGATAGCATTATATATTTGTGGGAAGTGTTTTAAAGATGCACACTTAATGCATATTAAATCTAATTGGTTTGGGAGTTAATTATTTGAGAGAAAAAGGAAGTAAATATTTCCTGAAGGTTTGGTTGTGATAATTTTAATTCAGAACACTTTACTTACTCTTATCTAGAGTGAGTTTAGTGTGAATTCAATTTCATAGGGAATGGAGGAATTGAATTTGCATATGGCTTGACTTATTTTAATATTTTGTTTAGATTATGAATTCCATTATTCTGAAAAGGTTGAGAGAATTGCATTATCTTTAATCGTGATTATTGTATTTATGAATTAGAACAAGATTTTATTTCTAAATTAAATACCATGATGTTATTAGTGTGGGAAATTGAGTGCAAGTTGTGCATATTTCTTTTGAAACATTTATCTCACGGGATTTAGCTTAGCAATTACATCTGTTTTTAATTAAGAACTTTCTTGCTTTTCATAGCATAATCAATTTTTTGTAAAGAACAAGTTTGAGTATGAATATGATTGTGCAAGTAGAGAATTCGAGTTGGGTAGGAATAGGCATTGAGATTTCCATTTCCATAATTTAAATTGGATTTAGTTTTCATAGTATGGTTTACTTTAAATCATTTCATTCAAGAGCATCTTTTTGAGTTATTAAATTATTTTAGGATAATTTACATCTATTCTTGCATGATTTTTCGTTGAAAGTAAATAGATGCTTGGTCTCTTTAATATCTGGAAGTTTAAATGCTCGCTTAAGATTTGTAGTTGGAGTGAATTTCATTGAGCCTTTGGTTTTAATAATATTTTCATTCAATTGCAAAGAATTAGAATAAGGATTGAGTCAAGTATATTTCTTTCATATTGCTTATGTTTTCTAAGAATGCGATGAGTGCTAGTATTGCTTATTTTCCATCATTTTGTACTTAACGATGATTATTAAGGAAACTTATATACTATGAAATTAAGTTGAACCAAAATGAAGTAAAACTCGTGTTTAGGAGTCCCATATTGACAATTAAATATTAATATGTTTAATTCGCTAATTAAAACTATCAACATTTTCATGTCGTTGTCGGGGAGTTGTATTTTAGTTCAGGTAATATTTTATTATAGAGTATCAAGGGTATTGCAGGGCAGTCAGAGGGTGGAGAGGGTACAGTGAGATGTGAGTGAAGAGCCATGCATCCATTATGGTGGGGTTTTTCCAAAGTCTGAACGCTTTTTCTTATCTTTGAACTTTTATTTCCTCTCCTTTATGCATACAAGTAGAAGTAGGTCTTAGAATAGCTCGAAACATTCAGTGAGACATTTAATTTTATAATTTTTTTTCTTTAAATAGATTAAATAGTACTATGATCTGGAATTTTCCCCAACACATCGTTCCCTTCCTTTTTTATATTTTCGCAAGTGTGGTGAGCTTTATTTTAGCCAATAGATTTTAAATTTATTTATATTCAATTTCATATCATATTTTGGAGTGTTGTAAGAACCCTTGTTACTAATATGTGTGTGGAGACAGGGACTATCAATCAACCGGATGGAATTTCAAATGATGACAAGTATGAAAGACCTCTCTCAAGCCCTAGCATTTGTTGGGCTCTTTATCTCTACCTCTCAGGAAGAGAAATTTTTGACAATAGTCAAGAACTTGTTCATTTCCCCACCACCCAAAGAGGATTTGGAAGTCTCTTTTGATATCCATTACCAATCATCTAAGGAGACGAATGAATCATGCACTATAATCAATGGAGAACATCCACTCGAACCTGAGATCGAGGAGTTCTGGACATGTCTATTAGAACATCTGGAATTTAATCATGATACTACTCACCCTAAGGATGACAATTGACGTAACATGGAAGTAGAGGATGTGCCACATGGGCCAAATCAAGAAATGAACCAAGACCACCATGATTACATCGAACATTGGTTTTGAGAAATGACTCAAGTAGGGCATCATTCTCCTCTTCTAAAAATATTGTTTTCATATAATTTACATTTGTTGGTTTTTCATGCTCATGCACACTTCCAAGTTTATATGTTAAATTTGATCATGATTATATCTGTGTACCTGATCCGCACATGGCTTCATTGGAAGTTCCCTTTCACTTGAAGGAGGACATATTTTCTTCAATGTAGTAGGAAAGTGAGTATTGCAATAAATAAATAAATAAGAATAGTAAAGAGAAAAATAAGGTCTTTTGTGAAAACCAACTTGTTTGGCGCAACTCGAAAGGGATTTTTCTTGAAAACCAAGTAACTAGCGGGAAAGGTTCCCAATAAAGTTTGTAAATTTGTATGAGTTCTTCAAATTATGTATTTTTCACGTGATTATGTTTTTAATCAAGTTGCTTGATGTGGGATTCCTTAAGGCCCACCTTCAAACGATCCTTATCCCATCGACATGATCATACTATTGGGACCAAGGTTAGTGTTAGATAAGGTACCTAGGAACCTGAATGCCTTAATGGCATGTATCCTTGTCATCTACTAAGGAAATACATGAATGTTTCTTGGTGGATGAAGTTTGTAGCCCATTCGACTTCAAAAAATCTATTCATCGCAAGTACAATGTACCTAGTGCCTTGATTCCCATTAACATCAAAGGTGGGATATCTCGCATTGGTTATTGACCCTCCTCAATGGTTTGTAATCTAATTATTATTTCTTATGTTCGATATCAACGCCACTCATTCACATATGAAATATTGCACAATGGATTGTAGTAGATGAAAACCATGTATTTTGAGATATCAACACAAGTTTGCAGCAGTTTGGTTATTTTTAGCTTCATTTCCCTTTCTTGTAGCAGTTGTCTTATTTCAAAGAAGGTTTCCATATGGTAGCTTCATCGTCATTTGTAGCAGTCACCTTCCTTATTTGTTTGGGGACATACAACTCCTTAGGCATTGGGGAGGAGGGGAGCTTCATTTTTCAACCTTCTTTACGATCTTTAGTTCAGGCTTCTCCAATAGATCCATATCAATATACACCTCATCTCCAGCCATTCAATCTCAAGAAAAACAGTCATTCCAACTCCAGCTTTCATTCGTGCTCCATTTCATCTTCCACTTCATCCTACAACAACAACTACATCGAAAGTAAAGATAACCTGAGGTAAAGTTGGCTTAAGATTCGTTAATTTATTAGAGATTGAAGAAATATTTGGTGATTAACCACCACATATTCCATTTTCCATATACCCTCCATTTGGAAATTCCTTATTCATTATAGAATGCATGCTACTCTAATAAAGTCACAGTCATGAAAATAAAAGATATTGGTTAATATAATAAAATAAGGAACTATAGTGCCTTCCCCTCCTACATTCGCAAATATTTTCAACTGAATGTATTCAATAAAGGATGAAATAATTTCTCTCCTTCATAAAGGAACCATCCATAAGCATTGGCCTCACAAGTGTAGCATATGAAACCACCTCATCTCGTCCACCATTTCCATCATCACCTATCATCTCATTCATCATCGCCTCCTACCATATCTATTGCTTATTATCCATTTGTATCACTCTAAAAATTAAATATATGGGAGTCAAATAAGAATGGGGTTGCTCCAGAAGAACCGACACCCTCAAATCTTCACGTAGTGTTTCTCCATAAGAAAAAAACCTTCCCAAAGCTACAATGCCATAAAAACCTATATAAGAGAAAATTTTTTGTTTTCATGAGGAAATGGAAAACCTCAGGAATGGGGTGATTTTGGGCCTCAAATATTCCCATGTTTTCATCATGTAATATCATTGTTCATACCATAAAATCCTAGGTTTCTTAATCCGCTCCTTACCCTAATTCCATAACTTTCCATAAAATACACTCTATGGTTGGTTATCATTAGTTTTCTTAGATTTTATATGATTGAAGATTATTATACCATGATTTACTAATGGAAAGTTCCTAATATTAATTGTCACAGGGTTTCGTTGCTAAAATTCTTCATCAGTCAAACTAGTTGCTACAAGTTGAGTAAGCAACAAGATTGTTGTAGGTGAAAATATGATGTCTATGATAAAATGGTGAGGAATATTGACATTCTAATATGTCCTTTGTGCTCAAAATACCATGTTTCATATAACCCAGAAACCATTCGGTGAAATTCATCACCAAAAGGGGATGAAGACTAAAACAATAATTAAGTAAACTTTTAAGTGCAAAAATGTGTTGAACGGAATACAGTTTGAAAAATTTGGTTTAGTCACGTCAGTAGCTATGATTGGTCTAGTTCATTGATCCATTTCATGATCTAGAAGTTCCTTATTTAGCCCTACTTCAATGCTCTTACACCATACATAGCCTTGATCCATTTTTTTATTTATTTTCCATAAACACCTCTCTAACTAGTTGCAACAGTAAAAAATTGACAAAGCATTTATGAAAAAATAACAACTTCCATGGTTATGCTTTTAGAAAAACAGTAAGCATTCCATGGGATACCTTGGTTAATAAAATTCCAATGATGGAGAGCGGTTTCCCCATAAACAACATCAATCCAACAATAAGCTATTCAAAGTCCATATCGAGAAATTAAAAATTACATGTGTTTGTTTGTTGTTATGCTCATTTGGAATGTAATAAAAAACTTGGTTTATCCATTGCATGGTATAAAAGGAAGGGCAGTGAGGATATTAAGGATGGGATCATGGTGTGGTAGAGCAGGAGGAACAATATATGGTAGTGGGAAGTAGCGAACAGATGTAATATTTCTTGTGATATGAATACAATAGAGATTTTGATGCATTTGTTGTTAGAATTCATGTTTTTCTGAAAATTAAGATAAAATTTTTATTTCATACGTAAAGTTCTGTCAGTGATTTTTTTTTATATTTTTTAATCGATTTGAGCTAATTTGGGCTTCCTCCAGGAGTGGCAAGGGCCCACCACAACTAGAAAAAATTCTGTTAGCCTATTTATATCATAGAATTTAGATTTGAAGTGTGAATTTCATCGAGAGATTGTTGTGTGAAATATAGCATCATTCTGTACTTAAAATCTCTTTTGTAGATTTAAAATTAAAAATTCCAGAATTCATTCTTCAACCATTCAGGATTGTTATTTGAAACACAAATGATTTCATTAAAAATTGAAGACAGTTAATTTTTTTTGTAACCTAGGAATGGTATCTAAAATATAGCTCAATACTTTGTTCATTAGATATGAGATCCATAACGCTATAGCATTGTGGAAAATTTTTTAGAGACACACACTAAATGAATATTAAATCTAATTGGTTTTGGAGTTAATTTATTTGAGAGAAAAACAAAGTAAATATTTCCTGAAGGTTTGGTTCTTATCATTTTAATTTAGATCATTTTAATTACTCTTATCTAGACTATGTCTGGTGTGAATTCGATTTCATAGTGAATGGAGGAGTTCAGCTTGCATATGGTTTGACTTATTTTAATATTTTGTTTAGATTATGAATTCCATTATTTTGAAAAGTTTGAGAAAATTTCATATTTACCGAATCTTGATTATTGTAGTTATGAATTAGAGCAAGATTTCATTTCTGAATTAAATACAACGATGTTATTAGTGTGGGAAATTGAGTGTTAGTTGTGTGTATTTCTTCTGAAACATTTCTCTCCCTCGAATTAACTTAGCAATTATATCTCTTTTTAATTAAGACCATTTTTACTTTTCATAGCATAAGCATTCCTTTGTAAAGAACAAGTTCGAGTATGAATTCGATTGTGCAAGTAGAGAATTTGAGTTGGGTAGCAATAGGTGTTGAGAATTCCATTTCAAAAATTTGAATTGGATTTAGTTTTCATAGTATGTTTTACTTTAAATCATTTCATTCAAGAGTAGAACTTTGGGTTATTAAATTATCTTAAGATAATTTAGATTTATTCTTGTATAATATCTCATTGCAAGTAAATGGATTCTTGGTCTCTTTAATAGCTGGAATTTTGAATCCTCGCTTAAGATTTGGAGTTGGAGTGAATTTCATTGAGCCTTTGGTTTTAGTAAGATTGTCTTTCAATTCTAGAGAATTAGAATAACGATTGAGCTAATTATATTTCTTTCAGATAACTTATGTTTTCTAAGAATGAGATGAGTGCTAGTATTGTTTATTTTCCGTCATTGTGTACTCAACGATCATTATTAAGGATAATTGTATAGTCTAACCTTAATTTTTTCCAAAACATAGTAAAAATCGTGTTTACGAGTCCCATATTGACAATTAAATATTAAGAGGTTTAATTCACCAATTTAAAATCTCAACACAGTTGTATAGAGAGAAATTGATATCCTTTGAAGGAGTAGAATTTTATGCTTAATTTCACTCATTAGTAATATAGTGGTGAAATAGGTTGGAAAGTATATGGCACTCTCACCTTGAATTTCCACAACAATTTATATTGAATTTAAATTATCAATGGTGAATAAATTTTGAAATACCTATTGGATACATGTATAAGATTTTTTTTTGTTGAACAACTTAAATATGAGTTGTGGGGTTGTATAGACATAATTTTATCTTCTTTGAAGGGGTGGAACTTTCTCCTTACTTCCACCAACTAGTAATATAGTAGTGAGATAGGCTGGAAAGCTTATGACACTTTTACCATGAATTTACACAACAATGTGAGTGTTCGATGATGTATTCAGTCATTAAAAAATTTTAATCAAGAGGCACACATTAAGGTAAACACATTAATCCTTAGTAAAAATTAATTTCACAAAAGGGGGACACCCTATATTTAAAAGTTATCTTCATCACCATATAGATGTTCACCTCAATTAACCATACATATTTCAAGGGAAAGTTTTCTGGCACCCTCAAAATTATGTGAGGTACCGAGGTAGAAATTTTTTGGAAACCTACACATCACGAGAATAATAAAGTAATTGAAATTAAATATAATGGATTAAATGTTAAAATATAATCATAATGAATGATTTAGAATTTTTTTGGTGAAATTTAAATTATATATAATTTAAGAAAAATAATTATCATAATAGAATAATATTAAAATTAGTATATATGAAAATAAAAAATCTAAATTAGCTATATATTTTAATAGTAATAAAACATAAAGGGAAAATATTTAAAAAAAAAAAATAAGAATAAAAATTTACAATATAATATAAACACTAAAGGAGAGGTGAGCATAAATTAAATTTAATGTAATTAATAATAAAATAAGTAATATTCATGAAAATATTTAATGTAGAAGAAATATGGTGTTGTAATCTCTAACAAACACTTGAAATTGAGGAAAATAATGAGGGGAAAAGGCATAAATTGACACCTACTTAAAACAAACCAAAGAAAAACATGGGAACCAAAAAAAAAATTAATCAAAAGTGATATAAAAGAAAAGTTATAAAATATGAGTTGTGTAATAGAAATTACACTTTTCTAATTTAATAGGAAATTTAATTCATCAGAGCCTTGAATAAAACTTGACATATTGATATATCTAACATGCCTAAATTTCACACTTAAAAGAAGTTATTTTCCCCTAAACTTACTCAATAATATTATACTTTTTTTAGTAAATTTCTTCTTTCAGCAAAGAAGGATAAAATATCCATTAAATTACTATTATAATAAATGAAGTCCTAATTAGCTCACTATATAAATTTTCAATACTATTCATATTACCTTTTTCTATTTTCAAAATAATTATTTTTTCCTTATTTTATTAGGGATGTTGTTACGAAACTAGCTCAAAAAATAGAACAAAAGAGAGATCAATGCCTTAGAAATAAGCCACATTGAGGGGGAAACCTCCTTTCCATTACATAAATGAACTTGGATGATACAAATAATAAAACCTCCTTTCTATATATAGGAGTCCATGGGGTGACAATATAATCCTATCTAACCTAACAATAATAATGTAATGGCACAATAATAACAATATGGGGGTTACAGGGGTACAATAATATCAAGAAGGGGACTACACTAACAACAATAAGGGAGTACATTATTAATATAGGGACCTAACATTCCCCTCTCCTTCAAAAAAGTGTTGTCCTCACTACTTGAGTAGCTTTGGATGCTTCTGTATAAAATTCTCATCCTCCCATATAGAATCTTCAGTTTGTAAGTTCTTCCACTTGATGAGATACTCATAAATTCGTCAGTTTCGTAGCTGTCGAGTTCTTGTTTTCGTTACTACTTCAGGTTCCAATATGATTTTTCCTTCCTCATCAATTTCTGCGAATATTGTTTGAACTATAATTTTTTCACCTATAACCTTATTTAAGAACAAAACATGGAAAACTTGATGCACTCAATAAGAACTAAAAAGCTCCAATTTGTATGCCATAGTATCAATATTTTGCAATACCTTGTAAGGACCATAATACCTTGGTGGTAATTTATTATCCTTATTATCTTTCTTAAGGGATATTTGTTTTTATGGTTGTATCCGTAAAAATACCTATTCTCCTACATCAAGACTTCTCTTTCTGCGATGTTGATCTGCTTGTTGTTTCATTCGGTTTGTGCCAAATGTAGGTTATACTTTAAGAGTTGGAGAACTTGTTTTCAAAAATCCTGAGTGTCGTCCTAGGGGAGAAGTGTGCAATTCCAAAAAAATATTTTGTTTTAGTTAAGAATTATTACAAAGATATAAGCGATCTTTTCACCATAAGGAATATTTTTTCCAACTAAATATATTAGATGTAGAAGGATATTGCTGCAATTTTTTAATGAGTGTCCACACTTCTTCTTCCTTTTTCCATTCATCCCTTGCTTTGATTATCCAATCTGGTTGGATAATATAAATGGCACAAATCAATGCTTCCACCTCTTCATCAGTTCTTGAGAGTGCATCTGCAACAACATTCAGCTTCCCTTTTTTATAGATGATTTCAAATTCATAACCCAACTCTTTGTCACCCATTTTGCTGCTCTTTTGAAGATAGTATTTGTTTCAAAAGGTATTTAAGACTATCATGGTCATTTTTTACCTAGAAGTTTCTTCCCATTAGGTAAGGTCGCCATTTCTTTAGTGAATGTAGTATTTCAAACATTTCCTTCTCATAAATATATTTCAGTAAATAATTCCGTTTGATTGAATAAATTTCAAAAGAAATGGGTCTTCCTTCGTGCCTTAAGACAACACCAATTCCATTTCCCGAGGCATCAATCACATTCCACAATAAAGTTTTTTGTGAAGTGTGGTATAGCTAAGACTGGTGCTAGGCACATTACCTCTTTAAAATTTTCAAAGGCCTTACTTGCTTCAGGAGTCGATGAAAATTCCTCTTTCTTCAATAATTTTGTTAGAGGTGCTTCTATTCTCCCATAATTCTTAAAAAAGTTGCGATAATACCCTGTTAACCCAAGAAATCCTTGCAACGAGTTTATTATTGTGGGGACTTTCCATTCCTTAATGGATTATATTTTCTTAGGGTCTACTTTAACAGCCTCGTGAGATATAATATGACCTAGATATTCCACCTCTTGTACTCCAAAGAAACATTTGGAGGATTTTGCATATAATTTTTTCTCCTCCAATAGTTTGAGCACCCTGTCAACATGTTGAACATGATCCTTCCAAGACCTGTTGTATATTAGTATATGATCAAAAAATAATAACAATTTTTTTCTAAGGAAGGGTTTCAAAATGCAATTCATCAACTCTTGAAATGTAAAGGTGCATTGGTAAGGCCAAAAGGCATGACCAAAAATTCATAATGACCATCATGAGTTTGAAATGTTTTTTTTTTCGAAATTTCTTCAATCTTTATTCTAATTTGATGATATCCTGAATGAAGATCCAACTTGGTAAAATAAATTTCTCCATGTAATTCATTCAATAATTTATAAATCACATGAAGGCAAAATTTATATTTAATAGTGATCTTATTGAGCTCCCTCTAATATAGAAACATGGACAAGGATCCATCCTTCTTATGGACCAATACTACTGGAGCAGAGAAAGAAATTTGGCTCAGTTGAATTATACCAACCTCTAACATTTTTCCAATCATATGTTCAACTTCACTCTTTTGGACCTAAGGATATCTATAAGTCCTGATGTTTGGAGGAAAAATTCCTGGAACAAATGAATAGCATGATCATGATTAGGAATAGGTTGGAGTCCTTTGTGTGTTTTAAACACTTTGTAATGATTTTCCAACACAATTAGGAGATCTAGAGAAATAGATGATTTTGATGTTGGAACTTCTTGTGAGCATAATTGTGCAATTACGTCTCGTTGTTATTTTTTCAAAAGATTTGACATGACATTAGAGATTATTATCTTTCTCGGCTTCCCTGCAATACCCTGTAATTAAACTTCCTTTCCTTCTGAAAGCAAATTCAAGAAAAACTCTTCAAAATTAGAAGCTACCATCCCTAAAGATTGTAACCATTGGACTCCTATAACAACAACAACACCTTCCCTTGGAATGGAAACCATTGGAATATTCAATACATATTCCCCCATGGTTAGCTTGATATTATGCATTTTCCATAGAAATTTATAGTTCCTCCATTTGCAACTACCACTAAAAATTCTTGTGCTATTTATAGGAAGAAATTCAATTCCTTGGCTACCTTACAATGAATAAAATTATGGGTACTATTAGAGTCAATCACACTATTACCTTTTTATTCTTGATATGTCCTTCTATATTGAGAGTTTGAGGAGTGCTAATTCCTTCCAATGCATTACAGGATATGGTCAGACTAATTTCTTCTTTCTCTAGGTTTGGTTCCTAGTGTATATCCTCTTCTTTTGAAGTTTCTTGTTCATTTATTCCTCCTCTTCACAATCTATGTAAAATAATTTCTTCTCAGCACACATATGATCTTTAGTGTATTTTCTATCACAACTGTATCAAAGCCATTTTTCTCTTTTTTCTTCCAATTGTTGTGGTGTCAACCTTTTAGGTTGTGAAATTCTAGGAGTAGCAACACTTCCATATTTATATATGTGAGTGGTAGGGTTCCTTGTCGCCATAATTTTACATTCAATTTTTCTTGCCAACATGAATGCCTCTTCCAACGAATCAGGTTGCCAAAGGTGAACCCCATGTTGGATGTTATCCTTTAAAGTCCCTATGAAGGCATCAATCATGTGTTCCTCCAGAATATCGGCTACCCTTATATTCAATTTTTGGAAGTCTTGAATGTGCTACACCATTGAACCCTTTTGTTTTATATTTATCAATTGGGTAAAGAAGGTGTTTCTCTTTGTATCCTCATAATCTGCTATCATTTCCTCCATAAAAATTGACCAAGTGACATTTTTTTTATGAGCGCAAAGCCATCGATACAATAAAAATGTACATTGTTCTAAATGTAAAGTTCCAATTGTACCTTTTGTGTGTTTTTCACATTATGGAGATCAAAATAATTCTCCATTTGTTGTATCCATGTTACAAGATCATTTCCATCAAAATTCCTCATATCCATCATTGGAATATTGTGCGTCTTCCATCCAACATTAGATTTTATTAAATTATGACTAAAAATTATTTTGTTCTCATCATGAGTTTCCTCTACTATCTTTTCTCCATCAGGAATCATTTCCTTTATCAAAATTTTCAAACCTTCCTTCAAACCTTCCATGTCTTATTTTAGATCATTCTTCATGTCTTCCATGTTCTCTTTCATTTTTTCATCAATTTCATCCATTTTAGCTTCGATTCCATCTATCTTAGCTTCCATTACATTTATCTTAGCTTTCATGTGTTTCTTAAAACCATTGATCTTAGGTTCCATGCCTTTCTTCAAAACTTACATTTAATTTTTTGATGCTCTTTACGAGAGAAAAATTTGGCGCACTTTCTCTTTTAATTTTAATATATCATGTTGCATGTCTTCCTCTTCATGAGTCATATTTGAGTATTTTGAGGGCTTAATGGGTGTTGAATTATTTTTAGATGGCATTCTGGAACCAAATACTAATATCTCTGCTTCAATATGCCCTTGGAATCACTTCAAGCTGATTTTTCAAACAAGACTTATGCAATTTGAAAAAAAAAATACACACCTTTTTCTTGCTTTTGAGGAGCTTGATATTTAAACTGAATTATCTCTGTGATTTCAGAACTTCAATATCTAAAATTTGGTCCAGTAGTATCCCTCCAAATATTCTTTCGAATTCCACAGGTTTGACCTTATTTGGATTCTTCAAGTTAAATTTATGCCCAATCTCCCACAACGACCTAATTATGGAATAGTTCAGTAGAGAGAAATTGTATGGACTACCACGTGTCACTGTTTCCTCCTTTGGCTCTAAAATTGATAAAAGGGAAACAAAATTTTGTGAACTATCAGACACTATTTACAAAATTCAAATCTGATGCTTAGAGAGAGTTATGGCGATTTTCCCAAGTTCACCTCTTTTAGATGAAATTCTTCGGCCTCCAAAAATCCTAACTTCCACAGATCATATCTTTGAAAATATTGCGACCCAAGATCTGAAATTTTTACACGACGTTCCTCTGGATTTCAAATTTTCATAGTAAAACTTTCAGCTTCTAAACCTTCGTGAAAAAAAGTTATAGTGAAACTTCCATGATGACCTGTTTGTAGTAGCAAAACCCTAGAATTCAAATCTTTAATACTAAATGTTATGAAACCAAGTCCAAAAATAGAAGAAAGGAGAGATCAACGCCCTAGAAACAAGCCACTTCGAGGGAGAAACCTCCTTTCCATTACATAAATGAACAATTCTTGGATGATACAAATGAAAAAATATTCTTTATATATAGGAGTCCATGGGGTCACAATATAATCCTAGCCAACCTAAAAATAATAATGTAAGGGAAAAATAATAACAATATGGGGGTTACATAGGTACAACAACAACAATAAGGGTTATCAACTAACAATAATAAGGGACTACACTAGTAATATAGGGACCTAACAGATGCTTTCATTTTTTTTCACTCCTAGATCACCCCTTTTAACCTTAGTTTAGTTGGCATGCCTGCTATATCTGTTAATACTAAGTTCACCCCCTTTGATTAGTTAAAACTACTAGGTTTATGTAACCATGGTCTCAATCATAGTATTTATCCAAACATTAATAATAGACTTATTCCTATTATTGATTATATGTTTAAACTTTTTAAAGCTATGTAAGTGGTTATCGAAAATATGGTTAGCCATAACAAATATCGTTAAGTTTTATTGAAACCGTTATACTAATACCATGTATCGATTATCAATGAATCACAAATATCCACCCTTTTTTCCATTCTAACCCTTAGGTGAATGAATATACCATATGTCTGCATTTCTTGAATATTATCCCTATTCATCTGTTTAAACCTTTGGCATATGTTTTGATTTTATTCATGTAGGATATACTATATCATAAGGATCATCCCCATACATTACATATTGCAGAAAGTTTCATATGCCACACGAGTCTAAAACATGTAAAACTACAAGACTTAGCTGGCTTATGCACTTTCAATGGTCAGGATTATTTTGGTAACATTTAACAACGTATGATTACTAAGGTTTATCAAAATGGATAAAACTACCTCTATCACTTCATCTATTTCTAATTTGTTATGTCTATCGTAGCCAAGGCACCACTCTACTTGCTATAATGTGTCGTAGTTCTTGGCTTGGTTCTTGGTCATATGGCTTTCATTACACCTGTAGGTTTCATAATGAGCCATGTTTAGCAACAAGGAGTTCACTTGTCACTTCAATTTATATATGTATGCCATTACTCTGAAGGATTCCCTCAATTAATTGTACTTAAATTTCATCTTTACTGTAAGAATCCCTAATGCTTTCATTCATTATTACAATTCCATTGCAGGGATTTAATGGGCTTAGTTTGAACTATGGTGCACATCTGAAATCTAGAAGATTGATTATTTCAACAATTGATTAAAGATGTTCTTATGTGAATGAATGAATGAAACTGAGTATTATTATGCCTTAAACATAAACATGGGAACAACAAATAGGTATAAACAACAGAAATAATAGACGCAAAAACAACAAACATTAATTATGACATTCATCCCTCCTCGACTATGTCTCTCAGTCTCCTTCTAGGTGGGCGTCTATTCTATTAGGAAGGCTTCAAATAGTTTCTTTACATGAAAATTTTTCCAACTTATATGTTCACGTAGGCACTATCGGTCACTGTAGAAAGAAGCCTTATGTCTCAACTTTCCAATGCCTGTCTCTATTTTCATAAAAGGCTGAAGGATGGCCAAGATAAACCCAAAAGGGCATCTATAGGCATACATAAATCTTTGCCCAAAGTTTCACTATGGAGAAAATGACTGCACTAGTGCAATGGCTAAGTATTTTATAAATCCTCGGGTAGGTTCTAGGGTCAAACCTCCAAGGCTATACATAGCAATTTTTTTTGCTTGGGTCAATTTTTTTTTTACATGGTGAAATAGAATATTTACACTTAGTGCAAAAGGTTTGCTATACTATGGTTTCGGCACACATGGTGCAATACTAATTTTGACCTTAGCCCGTAAATAATTAACATTAATACCCATTAATTTAATATAGTCCTATTTTTGGCACATAAATTTAATACCATTACACTTTTCTAGGCACAAAATTTTATACATGGTGACAACTAATTGGAATATTCTATTTTGTTTAGTTTTCCGTCTATAGTTTGTAAATAAATAAAAAGTGAGTGAAGAGGGTCTAACTCACTTAAGTGAAATAAGACATCCACCTAGTTGTGACTTAAGTGGGAGTCAAGGGGGGGCTAAGACCACGTAGAGGAGGGGGCCTATGTACACTCTAGAAGCTTCTGCAAGCTTCTGCATAGATAAGGATGAGGATGTGGATAAGGATGAGGATGTGGAGGAGAGAGAGAGAGGATACGTTGGGTTTTGGAGGGAAACCAACACTATAAAAGATGGAGGAGCCTCCTCATTTCATTCATGCTTGAGTTTTTGATTGTTGAGTGAGACATTTGTCTTCTTTAGCACGCTAGCTGTTTAGCCTGTCTGCAGCACTGTTTAGTGCACCGAGTGTCTCCGTGCGGAGATCTCACCCTTAGCCCTAGGGGACTTCGAGTGCCTGCTTGGGCAAGGTTAGTTTTGCAGCATCATCCTCCAGGACAGTGTTATTGATGTAGTGGCGTAATACTGTGTTGTAGGGTGTTGCCGTGGTGACTTCACGACACCTCTTCCTTCTCTTGTTTTTCAGGGGGGAAAGTCTTTCTTCCCTTAGAGGATCAAATTGGAAGATATTGGAGCTGATTGTAGATCTTGGAACTTGGCCAAAGCATTCTATTCCACTCACTACGTAGTACCTCTTAGTTACTGTGTTATTTTCATGGTGTATCTGCAGTGAGTGCTTGCAGTTTGATTTGAGGGTAAGATTTCAAGTGTAAGGATCAACCTTCCACTTTGGAGATCTATTGGAGGAGGTATAATTCAGTTTTTGCATCATCTTCAGCCTTCTCTATTTATTTCCAAATGTGAGTTGCAGCAGCTTCCCAGCAACTCTAGCATTTTGGCTATTTGTGTATTTCAGCCAATCCCTTCGAGGATTGATGTATTTTTGCGTATAAGGGTTAGAGCTTTGCTCCCCTCACTTATCTAAGCTGATATTTTCATATTAATTCATTTATAATGCAGATTTATAGTAGACTGTGTTATCTTCTGCAGTCCTACTTTTGGTCATTCTCTTGTCTTGCAACACCTCAATCTTGAGCGATTTTTGCTATTTAACCTTGGTGAATGCCAATGCCACGTTCCTAAACTCATCCTCTGATTGCTCATAATTTTTTACATCTTTTACCTTCATAAAATATGCTTCCCTTGCTTCAATCAATTTCTGCATACTCAAAGTCATGGGAAATCAGGGTTTTTCTTGACTAGTCGGGAAGGAGAAATTGTTTAACATATAAAAACGCCTTTTTTTGAGCTAAAATTAGACATGGAAATCCTTATTAACCTAATATAACATATTCCAGAACCTTGACTTGTTATGTTACGCAGATTTTCTTATACACTCATTTTAGGGCCAAAATCCTCACTTTTCCCCACCTTTTTGCCCATAAAAGCTGAGTAAATACTGCTGCTATTATTTATTTTGGTTTCTAAAAATTATCAAACATATTATAGGTATCTTAAGCCATCATACCTGAATAATGCATTTTCCAGGCATGATTTGCTGAGAAATCCATTTTTGGGATATTACAGTCTGTTGCACTATTATTGTTTTGAGCATTATAGTTATATAACACTTGGTGTGCTTATATTTGAATCTTAGATAGAGTCTAGAAAGGGGCATATATCCTCCGTATCTCATTCTCCTTAGAGACGACATATCTGGTAAATGCCCTCCCAGTCAATCTCTGGTTGGAGTTTGTCGTGTTTTAGAGATATCCCCAAAACGGGATATTACAGTGGTATCAGAGCATAGTTCTAGCTCAGCCTGTGGAAATTATCACAATTCCTACATTATTACCTCCAATACCGAGTAAGAAATAGAGGCAGCATGATCATATACCCTTTGGAGATTATTTCCGAGAATAGAAGTCCAAGGGGGAAGACTTCAGAGCAGCTTTGCGTTTCAAATATTATTGTCATCTCAGCCAGGATGAAATAAAATGGAACAATGGGGGATCTATAACGCAGAGTTCAAAGTTGCAGCATACCACTGGGAAGTCACCTTTTCCCATGCATGAGCGATCCACTGATTCCTGTGAGTCTAAGCCCAAGAAGATCCGAACAGTGAAAAATATGATTTTATTCTCATCTATTTCAGATCCACAGGAAATGAATCCACCTTTGAGGAGGTCAAGAAGATTGAAGAAAAAGAAGAGGAAGTACCATGCACTTCCTAGAAGAAGATATCGAGCATGGAAGATACTTGGATCATCAGATTCTTAGTGATTACCTTGAGTATAGATCTCAACCTAGAGCCTTCAGGGAGACTCTAGATTTTCCTCATTTCATCCAGTTGAAGGAAGAGAAGAGACCATGCAGCAAAAAATAAATCAAAGGCAATAGATTTCTGCTGTCTACCTTTGATGGGTCATCTAACGCAAGAAATTGGGTGAGGAAGTTGGAGGCATTTTTCCTATTACATCCGGTAGTAGGGAAAGAAGCTGTTGAAATATCAGTGCTACATTTGGAGGGTGAAGCCTATGATTGGTGGTGCAGCCACTTGAGCCATTCAAGGGTGGAGACTTTTGAAAAATTCACTCAAGGGTTGATCCAAACCTTTGACGGAGAAAGAGAAAAGAAAGAAGAGGTCACATCACCTCTTGAGGAGGCTTGTGACAACGCTGTCACTCTCATGGAGGAGCAACCACATGCATCAACAATTGGGGCAGCCAACACTTGTGAGGAAGGAACTCTTGCAGCCCTACAAGAAGTTCCAAATGCACATCAAGGTATAAAAGAACTTCCATAAATTATTGTTGCAGTAACTTCTTTTGAAAATTGTGGAGTTTTACTTTTGTAGGTCCAAGGGTCAAATCCCATTGCTACCACAGAGCAGCTTGGTTGCACTACGCTGTGCAACATGAAAATTTTCAAGGAGGAATCAAACCATGATTATCATGAGCCATTGTTGGATTATACATCACATTTGAGGTTGGGGTTTGAAGCCTTGAAGATTGATGGTAGACATATTGGAGTTAGAAACCTTTCCTCCCTTCAAGATGACACTTTCTCAATGAGCTCTTCTCAGCTCAAATAGGAACTTCTACTTTCAGATCAAAGACCTCATTGGTTTTGGAAGGCTATGGATGAAGGGGAGGTCTCAAGGAGAGATCTCACTGGAGATGCACTTCGACATACTGTGGGATGCAATGCTTTTCTTCCCTTCTCACAAGAGAAGATAGAAGATGGAGGACATCTTAAGATGGATAACATCTCTCATGCTTGTGTTGGACATTCCTTGAGCCATACACATCATGATGGGATGTTTTTGCCTACCACCTATTTGATTCTTGATAGGGTTTCATTGATCCTTGAGAAGCTTTCATTTCAAAATCCCATGAAGTGAAAAGACAGGAATTTGATTTGGGAGGATGGTAGCCCTCACAGAAGGAGTACCAGGATGAGGAGAAGAAGGATGCCTCCACAGGTGATTGAGTGGATGTGGATAATGAGAAAGGAGCTAGGGAGCTACCTGCAGATCTATGATACTAGGCAGCAGGAGGCTTGGCTGCGCTGGTTACTCTTGAAGGAGTTTGACCATCACTTGTACTTGCAGATCTATGATATCGGGTAGAAAGAGGCTTGGCTGCACTGGTTACTCTTGAAAGAGTTTGGCCATCACTTGGCAAACACTCTTCCTAAGAGTAGGAGGACGAGAAAAATATGGCTGGATACTTGCATCATTGAGAAGCATAGAGTATGGATGCATGGTGTTTATATGATACTCATATCATTCATTGTGTTTTCATCACATGATTGGTATGATGGAGGTATGGGGAGGCAACACAATGTCTTGTTGCTCTGTCTATTTCTGGGAGAGAAAGGGAATATTTTCTCTTACACTTTGTATGATGTTGCAGGAAGAGGGGATGGCACTATCTCCTTAGTCTTTGTTGATGTTTGGGAATAAATTCCGACTTGGGAGGTATTCCACACTCGTTGCAGCATTATTAGAGGAGTCTTTGACAAGAAGCATGTCAAAGAATGGAGCTTTGTATTGACATGAGCTTATTTGCATGGGCTCACAGCGCTGTCACTTTGGAGCAAAACCTTATGGATGAAGTGTGCCCAACAGAGATATGGTGGATCCATAACCCATAGATCCCAGGATCACTTCATATTTGTTACACTTGATGAGAAAAGAGGAGGTAATGATGATAGAGACATCTATGGAATATTCTTCTTAACTTGGATTTCCAAGCATGAGGAGGATTATCTTTTTGTAGCACATGGTTCATTCTTCTTCATAGCATGCCAAAACACAATGGAGGACTCATGTATTCACCCATATAATATCTTACTTCCAGCATATGGTGAGGAGTTTTTTTATACATTCATTGCTTTGCACACTTTTACCATTTTCATGCAATGCATTTCTTCACAAGAAGGCAAGCTTGTCATACTGCTCTATGAATTGTATTGGGCCAATCTACATGATGGGGGAAGCCATCTCTTTTGTGGCCTTGGGAAAATGTTTTATGTTCATCACATTTATGTTCATCTTGTGCACTATAGCATGTATCATATAAAGACATGCATGATTAACCATGTAAAAAGAAAAATTTTGCCATGTACTCTTATCAAGCAACAACTTGTAGAACTGTGTTCTACTTGTTGGGAAAGCTATTGGTATCCTCTTGCATCACTTGTAACCTTCAGCATTTTCTTCATTTTTCTACTGATCATGTCTCCATTTTCCAATATAGATCAGATTTGTATGGGAGGCTTGATTATGAGGGAGACACATGAACTGGATGTGTCCTTGAGTGGGAAGGATTCTCACAATTTCTACACTACATGTTCTAACGGGAGCATGAGAGGAGATATGGCCACCACAACCAAATGTTTGTTCTCTTCTGAGGTGGGCCATAATATTGATATTCATCTATTGTACAGCCATGGTCAAGTGCTTTACAATGTATTATTGTTGTTACATTCAGCCATTTACTATCCTTTAGTAGATGTGATCAATCATGGACATGGCTTGCCATGTAATTTTCTGAAGTTGCAGTGGATGAGGCTGCGTTGTATCCTTGTGAGAAATTTTTTGCATCATGTATCATCATGTAAAACCTTCAGCAAACCTCTCATTAGGATGTTCCATGATGACCATGACCTATTCTTCATGGATAGATTTTTTTGGGCCAGCTTGTTCTTCATTGTTGGAGGAAACTTCTTTGGAGGATTGTTCTTCACTTTGCCATTAGAGGGCAATAATTTTGCAGCCCAGGATTAGCATATACTCTACACTTGTTATGAGTGGAGAGAAGGAAAGCATGGGGTAATCTATGATTCTTTCCAAGTTCATATTTTCAGCCCACCTTCATTACCAGAGCTTGAGGTGGAAGGAGATTTTCAGGAGTTGCCTTGTTGGGAGGTGGCTCATTTTGTTTGGATGATTGCTTGGGGATGGAGGTCCACACGAGGGAGATGTTCCTCATTATATTCTAGACTCCGTTCCTTGAGTGCAGATTCTTCAGTTCTATCCTTGTAGTTTCTTGGGGAGGTATTTCACCCAGGATCGTTGGGGGGACAGCCTACACAGTGACAGATATAGCACAACAGGGGTCATGGTCTTCACCTCTTAGATCATCAGTTATAACCAGAGGCAGTGTGTAGTCCGAGCCATGAGACTTGGGCTATTATTGGCCATGGTGGAGATGGGATACGGGAGGATTGTTGGTTGGCTGGTACCCTAAGAGATCAGTTTGGGATCTTGGCATTGAGAGATCCCTTAATATCAGGATGATGCAGAGGATAGGGAAGATTTAGTGGCACATCTGGGACCCAGGCACATTTTTCAGTATCGGTGGAGAGCATCAGCTAGGAAGGAGATTTGTTTAGGAAGTTTCTTGAGGGCAAGAAACATTTTTCCGGGGATCGTATTCCTAATTAGCGACAGCTAATTGGAATATTCTATTTTGTTTAATTTGTCGTCTATAGTTCGTAAATAAATAAAAAGTGAGTGAAGAGGGTCTAACTCACTTAAGTTAAATAAGACATCCACCTAGTAGCACAACGTTGTGACTTAAGTGGGAGTCAAGGGAGGGCCTAACACCACGTAGAAGAGGGGGCCTATGTACACTCTAGAAGCTTCTGCAAGCTTCTGTGTAGATAAGGATGAGTATGTGGATAAGGATGAGGATGTGGAGGAGGTGAGTGAGGCTACGTTTGGTTTTGGAGGGAAACCAACACTATAAAAGATGGAGGAGCCTCCTAGTTTCATTCATGCTTGAGTTTTTTATTATTGAGTGACACATTTGTATTCTTTAGCATGCTAGTTGTTTAGCTTATCTGCAGCACTGTTTAGTGCACTGATTGTCTCCGTGCAGAGATCTCACCCTTAGCCCTGGGGGACTTCGAGTGCCTACTCGGGAAAGGTTAGTTTTTCAGCATCATCCTCCAGGACATTGTTATTGCTGCAGCGGCATAATACTGTGTTGTAGGGTGTTGCAGTGGTGACTTCACGACACCTCTTCCATGTCTTGTTTTTTAGGGGAGAAAGTCTTTCTTCCCTTGGAGGATCAGATTGGAAGATATTGGAGCTGATTGTAGATCTTGGCACTTGGCCAAATAATTCTATTCCACTCACTTCATAGTCCCTCTTAGTTACTATGTTATTTTCATGGTGTATTTGCAGTGAGGGTTTGCAGTTTGATTTGAGGGTAAGATCTCAAGTGTAAGGATCAGCCTTCCACTTTGGAGATCTATTGCATGAGGTCTAATTCATTTTTTTCATCATATTCAACCTTCTCTATTGAGTTCCAAATTTGAGTTGCAGCAGCTGCCCAACAACTCCGACATTTTGGCTATTTGTGTATTTCAGCCAATCCCTTGGAGGATTGATGCATTTTTTATTATAAGGGTTAGAGATTTTCTCCCCTCATTTATCTGAGGTAATATTGTCATATTCATTCATTTATAATGTAGAGTTGAAGTATACTATGTTATCTTATGTAGTCCTACTTTTGGTCATTCTCTTGTCTTGCAGCACCTCAATCTTGAGGGATTTTTGCTATTTAACCTTGGTGAATGCCTACGCCATGTTCCTAAACTCATCCTATATTTTTTCATACTATTTTACATTATTTACCTTCAGAAAATATGCTTCCCATTCTTTAGTCAATTTCTGCATAGTCAAAGTCATGGGAAATCAGGGTTTTTCTTGACTAGTCGAGAAGGAGGAACTTTTTAGCATATAAAAACACCTTTTTTTGAGCTTAAATTCGACATTTAAGTCCCTCTTAACCTAATATAACATATTATAGAACCTTGACCCATAAGTCTACGCAGATTTCCTTATACACTCATTTTAGGGCCAAAATCATCACTTTTCCCCACATTTTTGCCCATAAAATCTGAGTAAAGAGTGTTGTTGTTCTTTATTTTGGTTGCTGAGAATTATCAGAAATATTATATGATATCTAAAGCCATCATACCTGAAGAATGTGTTTTCCAGGCATGATTTGCTGAGAAATCCATTTTTGGGATATTACAGTCTGTTGCACTATTATTGTTTTGAGTGTTATAGTTCTATAACACTTGGTGTGTTTATATTTCACTCTTAGACAAAGTTTGGAAAGGGATAGATAGCCTCCGGATCTCGTTCTCCTTAGAGACGACATATCCGGTAAATGCCCTCCCTGTCAATCTCTGGTTGGAGTTTGCCATGTTTTAGATATATCCCCGAAACGAGATATTACAATAAGAAAATTCATATTTAAAACTTAACGCTTAACCATTTCATTTGACTTCACTCCAATAGTGATGGGAAATGGTAGGATATCCCGTGGCGGTCAAATGGTTGTCATCCCCATGGCATTGCTAACTCAACATAACCTTCGATGCACTATTCTGCATCCATGCCACCTCTAAATTGTTGACTCTAGACCTGTTCACCTCCTCTCTGCCATGTACGTTTTTTACTGCACATTGTTTGTATATTTGTTTAAAGTTGCCACATAACCATGCAACATGGCACATTTTGCACCATTTGGATATTGGTTTGATAATATATAGTTTTCTGTCGTAGGTTCATTACATATTCCGCTATAGAATTGTGTATATATATACACACACACACACACACTCATCAAAGTTTTAAAACCATAATTTTTGTGAATACAAATATTAATTTCACATCATAGGTTTGTAATGCATGCCAAGATGGTTTATAAACTTCACATGTTTTCTATATGTGTTTAAAATTTGAAAATTGTGTCATAGCTATTATATGGTTTAACCAGATATATTTAAACATTTAAAAATAATGTGCCCATGTATTTTAAAACAAAACCATAGACCTGTAACCACTTTATACGCACCTGCACCTTAACACACCATAAACTTCAACGAACAATTTCTTCTCCATCCGAAGGCCAAAAGAAAAATTGAAGGTACCGCTAGATTCTGAAGGATGGGCTAAACTTCTTGTCGTTATTTATGATAAAAACTGAGACATTTCAACTTGGATGAATTGGAGGATCCTCCTGGATCAGGTGCGCTCTGTGCTATAATGACTACTATTTTGTGGATTTTCCAAACTCTCATCAAGTGGCCGACCTGTAATATATTTTTCTATGTTTTTGGGTGCAATGAAGAAAAATTGTTTTTTATGGCTTGTACTATTGAAACCGTCTTATTGGTTAAAACATCAAATTGGTGTTTATATCTCAATAATTTCCTATTTGTGAACTTGGATGAACCTTTGTGTAAGATTCCTTTAATTTTCACTGTACTGTATTATATGCTTTATTCAGCTACTCCTTCCAGGTCATATTCTGACAAGAGTTTGGTCCTTTCAAACTTAAAAATTAAGGGAAATGATGTTTTGACATTTCCATTATTCTATTAATTCATTTGGTTTATGTCAATTTAAATGATAGGCTTCCCTTTGGAATTTTCTTCATTGTATTCCATTATTTAACAATGACAATTCGATTTTATATTCTACCCATGGCTACTCATAGATAATGCCCAATAATATCTTTGTAAGATTTATCTATGTTTTAGGTTTTTAGATTATTTTTATAACCTCATTAACCATAATTCCCTTACTTCCGTTTCTTGCATCTACATACGTTCTTTTCACTACCTCTATCACTATTTCTAGATTCATTTTATGTTTTCTTTATATGTATGCTCTCATGGAGACTCCCTACAGTTGCAGCTGCTACTGAACGAGGTAGGATCACAAGAACTAAATGCATTATTGCTTCTTATAACATGTCAAAAACACGTTCCAAGTATATTTATTAATTTAAACTAAGTCTTGATTTATTAATATATTTTAAACCCTAGTAGGGTTAGGGTTTTTTCCAATGTCATAAACCTTGATTAGTTATGGACTGTCAGTTAATATTCAAGACTTTTTTCGATACATATTTAAAATGTAATCTGGTCCTTTCATGTTTCGAAGTTATGTATGATTTTTGTTTATAACATACCTGTAATTATATTTCTCATTATATAAAACAATGAAATTCTTTGATCATATCTAGAGATATATGTCTCATTCATATCGATAACTTTGTTTTACATGACTTTATTTCGAGTTCATACATGTGTTCCATAATATGTTCTGGAAACGTTGTTTTTCTTTAATCTCTATTGGTTATCACCAACCTCACTTATATCGAGTTGATACTCTTAATGTATCTCGCCCTTGATATAGTAATTATATACGAGTTCGAGTTATTGGTTTACCATTATTTTTACATTAATATGTTATGTCCAAAACTATGCGGCAATGTGTTATTGTTCTTTAGCATTGAATATATGGTCACTCCCATAACATAGTAATCTTCTATGAATGTTTAGCATGAGCATTTTTCACTTCTTATGGTTATTTTTATTTATAAAACTTAATCAGAATTTCCAATAGACAAAAATATTAATGATAAGTAATAGGGAATTATTTATAGTTTCCTAGCATGTCACATACCCAAATATTCACAATTTTATTTTTATTATATTTTTTTATTTATATAAACTTCTAATAACTTACTCTTAATAAGTGTTTGTTGTTTTCTATTTGTGTAAACCTTCATGATTAATACATGAACCTATCACTATGGATATTTTACTTTACTCCATAATATAACATAGGAAGGACTAATGGTCTCATTAATATATCCATTGAGACCTTGTTCGCTACTTCAATATGGGATACATAATTAATTAGTGTCTTAATAATCGCAATCTTGTATTAAGAATTGATTAGTTTATGTGCATCAGTATTTTATGCCCTACCCGTTATTCATAACACATATATGACATGGCTCTTTGGGATCCCAATTGGGTTCATATTCAAATGTGACAAGTAAAAAATGCATCACATCATTTAATTCCTTAGAATCATGCCCTATTTTTCATCTAAAGTATTTTAATAAATTGCAATGTATAAGCTAAATTCATGGTGCAAAGGTAAGAAAAATGGTGTTCGTTAAAATATTGATTTGAGTGGGTTCTTAGGTTTATGTCATGAAAGCACGCTATAAAAAATTTAATTTCTATAAATTTCTTCTGAAATTTAATAGGGCGAGTTTGCCATGTGCAAATGGTTATGTATAATGTAATCCACCTTAAAATGTTTTTTGTGAATTAATTTCCCGTTGCAACTCTATCGGAACTTTTTATGTGATAGTGAAGTGGAAAACATATAGAACTTAACGATATGGTGGAAGTGGTGGGATTGTACATGCATTCCACTTGTAAGCAACCAATTTATGTGAGTTTCATTGTCCATGTGATACCCACATGTTGTCTGTACGGAGTTCTATCAATGGTGAGGATCGTTATCGCTTTGGTCTGAGGGTTGAAATTTCATTAATCAAAACCCTATTTTAGCGTCCCAAATATGGTTCAACATTCTACCCTTGTCTCAGTTTGCTTTACTTGGTGCCGCATAGTGAAGAGCTCCTCTAGTCACAAAGGGATATGAAGTCGTATGTTCCTGAGCTGTATCTTCGCTACCAGTAACTTCACCAAATGGAAGGAGGGTATTCTCGGTAATTGACACTTTATTAGCACTTCACTTAGTTAGTGATTTATTTCTTTTTTTTTCTTTAAATTCCTTCTTGATTTAGTGCTTTATTTCACTATCCTCAGAATTTTCAACAGCTGCTTCCTTTTTCTATGGCAGGAACTTTGTTCTCTTGAAGCAATAGTGTGGAGAAGTATTTTTCAAAAAATAAGGTTTTGACATTTTTTTCTCCTTCCCTCAACATGCATTAGTAGGTTTCTTTGCTTTAGGCGTTTCTCTTATTGTTTGAGGTTTGGTTTGGTTTATTGTACTTTCTCTCAATAGGTATTATGCATTGTGTTTTTTGTGATGTTGACATTAATTTCTCTATTTGCAAATTTTTTTTATAATTTTCCATAGTTAAACATAAAAATTTTTTATTGTTTATTTATTTAAATTATTTTAATTTATTTTTCTGATTTCTTATTAGTCTATACTTTGAACATGTTATTGGAAAATGCTTTGTAAATTGTGCTAAAAGTACAATGCATTTATAGCATGTGCCACGAGAACCCAGATAAGCATTGTTTTCTAGCAAGGTCGTATCAGTTGCCTTGGAACAAATCACAATGTGGCGTACACTGGTACCAAAATGGGAGTATACTCGTGTACGACAATGATGAAAGACCTCGGCCGTTCGAGCCCTGCCTTGCGGCAAAGGTGACGTCCCAAAAAGTTTTGACACACAACCAAAGTTAATATTACAAAGGCTCAAATGTTTTATTGTTAATTTTGCAATACGACACAGGCTAATATTTCCAAACGTAATGCTATATGTCACAGTGATGTGTGTGACCTATAAATAAAAATTTATATGTTTAAGTATACGTTAAATGGATTCATAATACTATATATCACAGTGACATATGTGACCTATAAATAAATATTTATATGTTTTAGTATAAGTTAAATGGATTTGAGGTATAATATAAAATTTCTTTTTGGTTAGTTGATAGTTTATAGGATTTATTGTGAAAATAAACAATAATTCATATATACTTATATTAAATAAATTTTTATTATTATTATGAAAATAAATAAATAAAAAGATATTTTGTTATTACTATTGAATTTAAGATTCAGTTAATAAAAATACAATTTTTAAATATATAGTTTGTTATTGGTTGACTTCATTTCCTTTGCCACTAAGTATCTTTCAACGTTAAAATAACACATGTAATTAATTTTAATCAAATCATAGTTAGTGAATAAGTGGATACTTATATTTATTAAATATCAATATATTTTCATTTTTTTAATATATAATAAATTAATTTTTATATTAATTCTAATATAATTATAATTATATTTTTGTCAACCACAAAAATATACATTGTAATCTTTTTCAACTCATAGGAAACACATATTTGAAAGCTAAAATAATAATTTAAAAAAAAAAATGAATTTGTAACATCGTAACCTAGAATCATATCTCATTAGTATTTGAGTGTATTTTGCAAACAAACTATGCTAAGTAGAGATATGTTCTACTTATGTTCTAAAATATTTGTTAATGCATGCTTGGGTAATTGGAATTTGTTTTCTAGTGATGAAAGTATTTTGGAACTGAAATTAATATACATATTGAGATTAGTCACCTCAATATGAAGTTATTTTTTGTTAGAATTGACTACTCTAACAAATGACAGGCTAAGGATGGAGTTCCAAGTTTTTAATTGATAAAGACAAAGATGCCCAAGATGTGAACATTTCAAAATATGATGTAATGGAGCAGCGGCAACATTTAAATGAGGATGGACAACGAAAGTGAAATTTTGTTTTGTGTGGTTTTTAGTGAGTCACAGAGTTGAATGGTAAGCAAGTCTAGGATGGTTTTGTAGTGGTCATTTTATGTACCTGGTAATTCCAAGATATGGAGTATGTAAGCCTTATAAAGGCATGTGTATCCCTGTAAAAGTTCGTGGTCATCTCAAAACCACTTTGTAACTACAGGTTCATGGTCAGCCAGAAACCATTTTGCAGTGTCAGTTTGTGGTCAGCTAGAAACCACGTATAATAGTGAAGCAGACTAGAGACATGTCTGTGTTAGTGTTTGCCACTGAAGGAAAAGCATGGTTACGGGTCATCCGATAAAACCCCGATGAAAGAAGAGCATGGTTACGGGTCATCCGATAAAACCCCGATGAAAGAAGAGCATGGTTACGGGTCATCCGATAAAACCCACGTTGGAGGGGGATATGTGGATACAGGTACATGTATGCAGTGATAATGGTTGACAGAACCATGTATACGAAGGACATCCTACGAGACCAGCGGTTGCAGCGGTTGGTACCCATGCATTCTGGTGGATGGTTGCTCCTTTATATGGACGTCGACATATTCTTTGTTATGTTTGATCACAACTAGATTTTGCGAAGTGATATCGAGACAAGTAGTCATTAAGGGGGTGTGTTAGAATGTATAATTCCTACTTGTCCAGTTGTGACTCTCTATGTATAGAGTCTGTTCATATTTAATAGGAGTTAGCTTCCTTGTTTGGTGTGAGGTTGAGATATTCCCTCAACCAACTTATTGTACGTCTAAGATAGATCTCCTATCTTGAGACTAATTCATGTATAAATGTGTGTAATCTATTTGATGAATAATATAGATATAGTTTGCATATTCACATTTTATTTATATGAACATATACAATGTTCTTCTAGTGCTTCTTATTGTGTAGAGATGTCAAACCCTAAAGTGCTGGTTCATTCCCCTAAACCAAATTCAAAGACGTCTAGCAAAATAGAAATGGACTACCAACATATCATTTTAGCGATTAAATTTTTTGTACACATGATGAAGTTATGTTTACATATAATAATACAGATACAAGTGAAAGTTAATAATGCAACTACAAGCTAATGTTTAAAATTATATTATTTTATATATTTTTTAATTTTATTGATTAAAAAATTATAAAATCAACACTAAAATCTATTACCCATTTTTTTAACTTTTTTTTTAATACCACATTACAATAATTAGATCTTCAAACCAGAAATTTTAGTGTATTTTTTTCCTAGTGAGATATGAAAACTCTATATGTCATTTTAGACTTAAAATCAATAAAGACATTTTACCAAAGAAAAACACTACAATCCTTGCATTTGACTTATATGCTTATTATTGAATAGCAAATATATTACTGAATTTTAGTTCTAGTATAGCATAAATTTTGTCTATATAATATTAGCTCATGGTAGAGTAACAAAAGCTATTTACAATTCAAATTTTTCCATCTTAAATTTCCATGGTTAATAATATTATTTAATGCATATATTAATTATTTTTATAATTAATTTTTTTTTAAATGTGAATTGTATTAAAATGACTTTAAATTATATTTTAGCTCATTCTTAAAATAAAACAAAATTTATATACTATATAATTAATTTACTTTTACTTAATTGTACATAATTTTAAACTCATAAATACATGTATTATTTTTATTTTTTTTAATTTAGAACATGGCTAAGTTGAAATAAATAAATAAGTTAAATATTAATTACATTTAATCAATACTAATTACATAATAGAAATACAAAATAAATTAGTAATTAAATTAAACTAAGTAGCAAGAACTAAAAATAAAATTAAATATTTATTTAAAAATAAAAGTAAATTTCTATGGTATAGAAGATGTATAAATATCATGCCAATTAAATTTATAAGAACTTTATCATACCTAAATATTATAAAAAAATTATTGATAATAATAATTTAAGTGGAAACTTATTTTAAAAAATAATTTATTATATTTATTTATCGTAATTTACTAAATTTACATTAATAAAAATTATATAAATTAAGAATATTTTGCAATTGCAGTTCGATATTTAATAGTATAAAATAATAAATAAACATAATAGTTTAAAATAATAAATAAACAAACTATTAGTACAAATAATTTAAAGAGTGGCAGATTGAACAAAATAAATATCCAATATATATATATATATATATATATATATATATATATATATATATTAAGTATTAAATTATAATTAACTTAAATAAAAACTTATTTTTTTAACTATAATATATTTATAATTAGTTAATCTATGATTGAGCATTTTAAACGTGATAGATTCCAATCTTAAAGTGTTATCCATATGTTCTTAATAAGTGAATTAACAAGGTACTGAAAACAATTACTCATAAACATACTCAAACTCAAATTGTAACATTTCTATAGTTACATTAAGAAGCAAGTAATAGCTAACTTGTAGCCTTGTTTGAATTGCATTTGTATATAATACTCTCTTCTCTTATTTTTATTTGTTCACTAAATCAAGGTATTATTTTGCCAAATATTTATGGAGTTTCATTATTACTCCTCTTGGCACACTCGCTCAAGGAGGTTCCTAAATAAACTTGATATTAATCAGGGTTTCCAAGATTCGAGGGTGTTTTCCGAGTTAATTCGCCCTTTTTAATGTTATCCATGTCGTTATGGTAGGAATGGTTAGTATTTTCCTAACTCTTCATAGGTATCCTTTATTTCTAACATTTTCTTTGTCTTTTCCTCGCAATAGTTTTACTGTAAGTTTTGTTTTCCTCGGAAGAGTTACACGGTTAGTTTGAATTCACAAGGTGGTTTTGATGCAGCTATGCGGACGTAGGAAAAAGAAGCAAATAAAATTTGGATTAGTTCTTCCTTTCACTTCCACTTTGACAAGGTTTTTGTGTGTTACAAGTCTATCATTACGGATTTATGTGTTGTCCATTTCACTCCTAATCTATTCAATTTTTGGCGAAGGTCCAATTATTTTTTTTTCTATCGTCTTTAGGGTTGTCTCAAGGTGTACTCAAATTCACGAGAGAAAAACTTTATTAGTTTATGCCCATAAATTGCATTGTTATAATTTCTGTTATGTATACTTACTTTCAACCACATCCTATTGGTGGGTCATATCTTTAATCATTGTACGCGTGAGAAAAGATCACACAATATTTTTTCAAGTTACATATGGGAACATCCCATTTTTGACATTTTACATAAATTTTCATAAATGGTTTGAATTACTATAGTGTTTTTGTCTCTGTGTAAATCTCTTGGTTTGTTTGGTGTTCTATGGACAATGAAGCCAATATTTCAAAGGATTTATGCAGAATATTTCCCACATTACCATGTTTAATTTATATTCGTTGTATATATATTTAATTCATAATTTTTTCTCAAGTCTAGATTTTAATTAGCTAGTTTAGTTGTTTTGATAGTTACAATATTTACTGTTATTATTTTAATTAATGGCGGTTCATAAATCCTCCCGTAGCCTAACCCCAATGGCCCTAAGTTTATTATCGAGTTCCTAAGGTTCATATCCGATTTTTTTTTCCATCGCTTTGTACTGGTGTGAAATACCCGTGTTACCTTAATTACAATATCACTTAATTATGATACATTACTTATCCTAAAAACATTATATTTTTACAGCTTCCTTAACGTATATGTGTTTCCCCTAGTTAGTAGTCCCAGTTTTCTTACTGCAACTATCACAACGACTAAAAACAAGTCAAGTTCAAAAGTATGACCAGGTGAGGTTTACACATAAGTATATCAAGTTAACCAATAGAATGGGTACTCCTCTACATATACGGCTACCTCTCATCATTTCTCATCCATTTATGGTATACTATTTTAGTATCACATTACCCAAAACCAAACAATTATTCGACCAAACCCAAATCGAACTATTATTGTTCTTCATGTCGCATGAAAATTTATTGTTAGTGCCTTTCACTTTAGTCTTCTATCTTAAAATCCAAGTAAGATTCTTAAACCAAACTTTAACTGACACATTTAACAAAATTCTTCCCTTTCGTACTACGAAATATGAAATTTAAATATTGTTAAAGCACTACCAATTATTCTAATTTGTTTATTCTTTACAAATTTGAACTTTTCATTACCTCATATTTTCGTGCTTTAACCTAAATATTTATTCCTCTACAAAACAATACCCATTCTCCATTTTTCTCGTAGTTAATATTTTATATTAGTATACATATCCATCATGCAA
The DNA here is from genome assembly GCA_034641835.2 of Pinus albicaulis. Lineage (NCBI taxonomy): Eukaryota > Viridiplantae > Streptophyta > Pinopsida > Pinales > Pinaceae > Pinus > Pinus albicaulis. The sequence continues at coordinate 484,741,718 of CM076574.1, forward strand.
TACCATTTACGATCTAAACCCAATAAATATACCTACAGTCATAGCTCCGAAAATTCCATAATTCTAAAATTATAACTCAAATAACCCATGCAATTCGGAAATTATAAGTGAGGTAAACCAAATAATTTAGAATACTAACCGCACCCTGGAAGATTAATGCTTGGAAATTAACACAGGAAATCACACATTCCTCCCGACCATGATCTCTTCCGTGAACTCAGTTGAGCCCCGATTCACTTGCCGCTAGAATTATCCCGTTGATTTTGGGTGCTTTTTCTTTATATATTTCTTCCCAACAATTTTTCGTGCTCCTTTAAGGTCTGCGAACCTTTTTGTCTATGGTTTTTCAATTAGGATTTGTTAGGATAATGCTTACTTAGTTTGGATTGGGTTGTTGAGGAAGTTGAGAGATTCTCTCAACTTCCCTCTCTAAGATTAGAATTAGCTTCATCTATATGTACGTATGTAATCTGGTGTGAACTGCAATGCAATTATCATTTTTATGTTATTCTTGTGCAGAGAGTGTTCTCAAGTTGGTATCGGAGTTGATCATCAATACGCAGAGTCCACGTACAGAAGCAAAATTTGCCTGCGTTCAATCTCAGCTGCGCAAGCACCGCTAACAACATTCAGGGATTCTTCTGTACATTCGAGCAGATATCATTCACGAAGGTATTATCTTCAGTTGTTCAAATGATGAACTACGGATGGTTGAATTGAACTTTGAAGAGAGCAAATGATCCACTGCATTTCCTTTGAGTCTAAGAGACGACAACGAGTGGGGCCCTTCCTGATCAATACAACCAACGAAAAGCGATGGCGCAAACTATCTCCATGTAGATATCTTTGTTCATTCAAGAGCTGCAGTTAAATACATATCCATCTGTACACTGATATAATGACACCCACAATTTACCCGTGATCGATCTTTTATTGTGCTCAGCCGTGAAATTTCAGGTGAACGCTCAGAGTTTGCCATGACAGCTCCTATGAAGACAATCTGCCAGCGTGAGCTCATTTTTATTAAGTTTAAATTGCAATTTGTTTTAGATCTGCAGAGTTTTATATTTACCGTTTATTTTCAACATGGAGCCCATTGTATTGGAAAATTTTAATGGCTTTAATTTTTACACTTGGAAGGTAAAAGTTCAGTTGCAAATGATGAGTAGAAATTATGGAATATTGTAGAAGGCTCAAAAAAAGCACCTATAGATGCTAAACAATTAATTGAATGGGAAAAAAGAGAGGAAAGAGCAACGTCTATCCTTGGACTATCACTTGCAGATTCCCAGCTACATCTTATTGACTTAAAGAAATATTCTGCAACAATATGGGAAGTAATGAATAAGGTATTTACGGCAAAAGCTGTTAATGCAAAATTTTTCTTAAAGTTACAATTGTTTAATCTCCAAATGGATAGTGAGACATCATTGTCAACACACATAAATGAGTTAAGAGCTTTTATGAGACAGTAGATGATGATGATGCGAAGGCAATTTTATTAAATAGCTTGTCTTCAAAATATGATAATGCCATATTTACTCTAAGTCAAATGACACATCAATCACTTGATGAAATGATAGCAGCTCTTATGGCAGAAGAAAAGAGGATAGGTGGCACAGAGGCTAGTTCACACAATGAACTTGCACTATAATCCAGAGGAAGGGTGAATAAAAATAAGACTGAATGTTTTTATTTTCATAAATATGGACATACATCATTCAATTTCAAAATTCGGGCTCAAGATCTTTTGAATGGAAAATTGAAAAAATCAGCCTATGCGACATTTTCAGAAGATTCACCTAATGCAATTTATGAAGATTCTTCAAGCGAGGATGAACCTCCTGATCCATCTCTTAAACATTTCTAAAGAATGTTTTGTAATGTGATTTGCAACTGTGTGGGGTTTAAGCTTATATTTGTTGTTGTGAGATTTGTAGAACCAATTATTGAACAAATTAGCATTATTTAAATTAGTCGTTCTCGACGTTCTTCGGTGCCGAGAGAACAATTGGCTAATTTGATTGTGTGAATTTTTTATACGATGATGGGTCTTGTTGTGCTTCGGGCTTCAAGAGTGTCAACTACAGGTTACAGTGTGAGATTCATTTGTGTAAAGGTCACTTTGTAGGATTGATCGCTGATCATATTCTGTACTTAGAATATTTTCCTATAAACTGCTGAAATTTATTCTTCGGGGTTATTTCACAGATGGAAATATTTCCATAGGGTAGTTCAGTGTCAAGACTCTTCTTCGGGGGTGTCAAGAATCTTTAATCTTACAAAATCAACGTTGATGGTCAAAAGCAGGTGTACTTTAAATGGGTTGAAAGGCAAGCTTGAAAATGTGGAGAAAGAAAGAGCGAAGTCCAGACAACTGTAAAGTGGGTAGATTCGCTGATGAAGACCAGATCAGACAAAGAAACGAAAGTTCAAAGTATTGTAATTGTGATTAAGTATTATATGTTTTGTAAAGTAAGCATTAAGGGAGGGTATTATGATTTTTTAGGATAATGCTTACTTAGTTTGGATTGGGTTGTTGAGAAAGTTGAGAGATTCTCTCAACTTTCCTCTCTAAGAATAGAATTAGCTTCATCTATATGTACGTATGTAATCTGGTGTGAACTACAATGAAATTATCATTTTTATGTTATTCCTGTGCAGAGAGTGTTCTCAAGTTTTTCTTTGTTTTTATTTTTATTTAAATGTTATGGTTTTCTCCCAAAATGAGTTAGTCCACCTTCCTTAGTATCCTGCTTGAACTAGGTGATTCAACCTAATTTTTCTCTCCCATCATGTTAAATTATTATAATTTTAAGAATTTCTTCTAAGAATTTTCAGGATATTTTAGAAAATGTCCATCCTGTGAAATTGATCACCAAAACATTTTCTCAAGCCGGCCAGAAATATTATTAGAAAATAGAGCGGTATTACATACGCCCCCTTTAATTCAATACTGTCTTCGGTGTTTCCTTAATTCCATATTTTTTTAAATATGGAAAGGAATTGCCCCGTTCCTTTCCTTGTCCATTTCCATTGTAGTTTTTTTAATTGCCGAAGTTCATACATTGCACCTAATTTTTTAGTGATGGCTCGATTACTGTATAACTCATTTTATAGCATGATGTCATCCATGGTAAACATATGAATTTAATTTCCATTTGTGCATCACACACAAAGGCACGATCAACTTACACCCAACAAAACTATCCACATCGTAAAAAATATTAGTATATCATCCCCACCATATGATAGGCTCTTTGGTACACATATAGAATTGCTAAATTCCTTCCATATTATTTAGACCGAGGAAATAACAATTAAAGGATTGCTTGCAACCTTCTATTTTATATTTCTATTTTGATACCATTGCATCTAATAAGCACTAGTTAATATTGCTATTTGATACCATTGTATCTAATAGGCGCTAGTTGTAAATACTTAAGTATATAAAAACCTATTGTTTATACTATTTTCATAGTTGTTACATTTTATGAATTTCATAGTTGTTACATTTTATCAATTTCATTCACCACTAGACTTAGTTACTACTGGCTCACCACTGGTTTCCATACCTTTCCCTAATCTCACAAAAGAATGTAGAATAAATGTAAAGAATTCATAATACCACTAAATTATCTACGTTGGTATCTTTCCATACTAAATTTCCATGCTCAAAATATAAAAATACAACTTTACAGCTCTCTAACACCCATTTCCCTTCTTACACCTTATCCACTCTTTTCCTTTAACTCACTCCCTTAATTTTTTGTTTTCTTTAGTTTACCTCACATTGTGGTTTATTTAAGAAGATTCTGTGTCTTTTATTTCTTTTTATAACAATACAGTTTTTTTTTCATTTCCCATATTGTCCTAACGCAAGAAGTTATTATAATTGTTTTCATCAGTTCTAACCATCGTCACACATATATATGTGTAATAAACCATCAACATTCCAAATTTATTCAGTTGAATCGCTCCAATCAACTAATTTTAAGTTCATTTTTCTTTAATACAAATCTAAGTTGGTTTAGCACAAATCTAATTTTGTGAAGTTTCAAACAAAATAACCATATTGATTATTTAAAATAGATGCCATCCAACCATTTATTACCCTTTTCAGAGTCTATTATAATTATGATTGAGGGATTTCCTATTTTCACTACTGAATTCCCCTTTAATCCATTTCACTCTTATCCGTTTATAGGTAAAGCTCGTGCTTTCTTCATCCTTTCCCTGCACTTTACATATACTTCGTCATTTTTTATTTCTTTTTTCCTTTTCTTTAACGACACTTTATGGAGATATCATATTCTATCATACATATATCACATATTTAGTAGGTCAATTTCATATGTGATATCTTATATATTGTACAATATTAGAGTACTAACAATATTATCATGGTGTCAGAGCTCAGAGGAGCTGTGAAGATCTTGTGGCTGATCGTTGAAGAGAAGTGCGCAGAGATTGATCTCTCAACCTTGCTACGAGGATCTGTGAGAAAAGCCAGTGTGGAGGCCACTGCTTGCATGCGTGGGTAGCTTCGAGGGACGCAGTCCCGGATTTGCAATTTGAATTCACATGTTCCTCCAACATCCGACTACAGGATATTTTTTTACAGTGGCACAAAACAAATCTTTGTTTCGCATTGATGCATTAACACTAGTGAAAATTTAAGCTACTGTGAGTGTAGAGACGGAGACAGTAGGCATCCGTAACTCGTGCAAGCGTGGAGAGATGAGTCACAAGTTGAATTTGTCATGTTGCGGTGAGTGGCCGGTGAAGGTCGATAATCCGATCGACTATAGAGAGATGTCTTTATTAACCGATATGCCTCCTCCATCTCCTGTGGCATTTTTTTCAATTCCAAACCACCGTCAATCAGATCTTCCATCTGTAGATTGCGCTGAGTGTACAGGCAAGGGATGCCATACAGTCAATTATAAGTTGTTGTCCATGTAACATGTAGCCGACGAGTATTTCGAAAGCAGTTACAAGGAATAGGGTTCTCACCTACATCGTGAACGAACTCATTCTGGATTTCTTGGCTAACAGTCATTCATTTTAGAGATTTGCAGTGAAATCATTGAAGGCTTTGGAAGGAATTTCTCAGAGAGCTCTTCAGCAAAGAGAGAAATTATTTGAAAAAATTTAACAAGATTCGAAAAATTTGAAGGCTGAGACTGAGAAAGGCTTCAGTGACCAGAATAGAATAGGCTTCTCAAATATATAAAAGCTCATGCAACATTTCGCCTATTTTTTTTCAGAATTTTCCTCGGGCAGGAATTTCTGTAATGAATTTGCACATGACGGTGGAGTTTTTCTTCCTGATGGAGATTTTATACATAAGAAACAAGGGATTTTTTTTTTATGTTCAGTGATGGTAAATATGTGGCCTTGCTGATCACAGAACAAAGTATCTTTAATGCGGAGAAATGTCCTCCTTAATGACCATAGGAAGCTACGTCTTGCGAACACTATTGTTCAAAGTCAACGCTGCAACAAACTTTTCTTCATCGAAGTACTGTGTCAGCGAAATAAGTTGCACTTTGAGTCACATATGCTTCAAGATGCAACAGAAGCCCTAGCGACAGCAAAGGAAAAAGCCACATTCACTACTCCCGATCTCGATCCGTGGAGTAGTGTGGTTCAGATCGAGCACTTTGAATACCTACAGGAGGAGATCGAACGCTACTAAATCCACGCTATCATCGTTGGCATGCTTCCCAAATTTGTTGCATTCCTGAGAGCCTGTGTGGGTTAAATGTTGGGTTTTTGAAAGAGACATGCTTGCGTGGTGACTGAAGGTAGCCACTTTGCTACTGACTTGTGCATTCTCCCATACATGCGTAGGTGTAGAAAAAGAGGAAAGCATCCATTAATAACAAAAACAATATTAATTGATTTGTTGCATATTTTTTTAGAAATATGTGTCATGAGAAATTGCTAATTACATGCATCAGAATTAGACATTGATAGCGTTGTCAGTTTGTTGAGAGGTCATTTGTTTCTCATCGCAAGAGCTAAGGGAACTAAGGCCTGTGTGGCATAGAAGCCACAGTCTACAAGGTTATACTATTGAACAGATGCCAAAGGGAGGATTCTCACCTACATGGTAACCAGGTTGTTGGAGCTCGTTAGAGGACTGAGTGGAGTCTAAATCTGGAAGCAAAATAAAACCAAATAAGCTGGACCTTTAACAACATGTCTATTTTTTAGATATTTTTGATTCTGATGATGATGATGATGACATTTTCATGTGGCCATTTTTAGGTGTTAGCCTAGGTAGCATGGGTAGCATTTTTTCAGAAAAACAATGTGGTTTTGTTGATGACCATGAGAAACAAGTGGCACAATCTGTTGTGCAAGATCCTGATATTGAAGAGTCACAATTTGATCTTGAGGAAGGATGTAAAGATGAACAAAGTGTTGAATATCAATTGGAATATCCACATGAAGCTGATTAGGAAGACGTGGCAGAAGAAGAGAGAGATGGAGAGAATTTAAAATGTGATAATCTCATGAATATTTATGTGTGTGCAGATGACAACATTGCTGGAATTTACATGCGTGACACCAGAAATGGTGAGAGAAAACAGTTTCCTATTAAGCCTGTCATAACTTTCAAAAGGGCGAGGATAAGCATTCAAGCTTTCCATCACTGGGGAAGAAATGAGGTGAAAATACATCACTACCTCACGGTGAGGAAAGTGAAGATGAAGCCTCAACATAGAATGAACAAATGTGGACTCAAAAGCATAAAGAAGAAAATGAAATCCTCTGTTGCCAAGTTTTTTTATGTTTTTTATTGTAAGCCTAGCTGAGACTAGACCAACAGGAGTATGTTATTGTTTAGTACCCTTACCCCATTAAGGGGGAGTCTTGGAATTAATGGATAAATCCATAATTAGGTTGTTGTTATGATAAAGATAGGATTGATATTATAATCCTCGATCTCATATCCTGATATTGAGGGAGTGGTTGAAACCATCCCGTTAGTGTGAAATCCTATATAATTTAGGCTCATCTGATTCAATGATCAAAGTGTGTGTATGTGTGTATACACTCTCCAGGTTCTCACCTAGAGGGCTATTTGATCAATAGTTAGTTTTATCATGGTATCAGAGCTGGAGAGAATTTAAAATGTGATAATCTCATGAATGTTTATGCGTGTGCAGATGAAAACATTACTGAAGTTTACATGCGTAACACCAGAAATGGTGAGAGAAAACAATTTCCTATTAAGGCTGTCATAACTTTCAAAAGGGCGTGGATAAGCGTTCAAGATTTCCATCACTAGGGAAGAAATGAGGTGAAAATACATCACTAACTCACGGTGAGGAAAGTCAAGATGAAGCCTCGACATAGAATGAACAAGTATGGAATCAGAAGCATAAAGATGAAAATGAAATCCTCTGTTGCCAAGTTTTTTTTATGTTTTTTATTGTAAGCCTAGCTGAGAGTAGACCAATAGGTGTATGTTATTGTTTAGTACCCTTTCTCCATTAAGGGGGAGTGTTGGAATTAATGGAGAAATCCATAATTAGGTTGTTGTTATGATAAATATAGGATTGAGATTCAAATCATAGATGTCATATCCTGATATCCTGATATCAGAATACCCAATATTATGGATTCATAATTTTATGTTTTTTCGCAGGCCTTTTGTAGTGAGACTATCTATCGCGTTTACCTTCGATTGCATCACTTTCTTGAATAGAGTAGTGTACACACCTTCATTTCATGTAATTTTGAATGTTACTTTCATACCCTTATACTTACTTATTTTTTCTGTTTTTCCATCATTCCTTCATTATTTTAGAACTTACTAATTTTACTATCAATATACTACATCCTTCCTTCTCTATGCTTGAATATTGAATATTCCATATATCGTTTTAGAACTTACTGATTTTATTATCAATATACTACATTCTTCCTTGTCTATCCCTGAATATTGATTATTCCATATAGTTTGTAATAGCTAACTATTCAATATTCATTCTATTTTTTCTCTTCAGATATTTCCTTTTCCCTTCCATGCTCTACCTTTTAAAATTGAACATTATGTAAAAGAATGAAATTTATATCTTTAACTTCCCTATTGTAAGTAGGAAGAGAATGTTATATACAAGTTATGTATCTCGTACTATACTCTTTGTTTCGAGACATATGATACAACTTGCTGAATTACACCGTATTATATAAAAAACTTGCTTGCATTAATATTGTGTATAACTTTGTACTAATTTTTAAAATTTTTGTTATATATATATATATATATATATATATATATATATATATATTATTGACCACATTTCTGGTGTCTTATTGACTATTCACTATTCTCGTGTTTCTTTTCACATCTGTCTCTTGCAATTAATCCCTTGTTAACATTATTTATTTGTATAGGTATTATAATTATGATATAAGTGATTATGTTTCTCAGATAGGTTCATGAAATGAAAAGTCCACAAGTCTTATATACCATTACAAATTTTTCAAGCCCATTAACTCTTTTTGAATAACAAAGTAGCCGAGGGATAATTTCTCACTATCTACATATCTATTTTTCACGTCAGATGGAACAATATAATATAGTAATAATTTGTATATAATAGTATCATTTAAATAATTTTCATTTTATATAATAATGGGTAGACTAGTTTGTACAAACTAATGATATACCCCTTCATTGGACTTCCTGCAACAAGCGGTATTTGATTTTTCGGTGTACAATCATTACACTCAAAGTAAATAATGGAATAAGCTCTCGTGTTATTACATTTTACTCATTTCATCTGCAACTCAACATGGCGTCAATAGGTTATCTTTTCTATAGCAAATTTGTGTACGGGGTAACATTCTTATTATATTATAGATTTTGTAGTATTCAATATTATAGACAACATGAGTGCCTAATCTTTGGACATTCTCTATGTACTCATTCCATTTCTCATATACTATACATTGATATTTCATTTTTCTTTACATCTATTTCGTTGCGCAGTGTTTAGTTGCTACAAATTATTTTTCATACTTTTCTCATTAGATCTCACCCTACCATGGTATTTTTCAATATATAAACTTGAAATTTAAATATTCATAGCTTAATACGACTCTCACATCCTTGTTGTAGTGATAACAAGTATCATATTAATGATATCTGTCTTCTTCAACTTACTTACGAGGTGGGTCTCATTTTCTAGTCTTTTCCTCTGTTGCCAAGTTTTTTTATGTTTTTTATTGTAAGCCTAGGTGAGACTAGACCAATAGGTGTATGTTATTGTTTAGTACCCTTTGTCCATTAAGGGAGAGTGTTGGAATTAATGGAGAAATCCATAACTAGGTTGTTGTTATGATAAATATAGGATTGAGATTCAAATCATAGATGCCATATCCTGATATCGAGGTAGTGGTTGAAACCATCCCGTTAGTGTGAAATCCTATATAATTTAGTTCTCAACGAGAGAGTTGTTTGATCAAAATTTAGTTTTATCATTTCCATGTTCTCCAAAGTACCTACTTATCAATCGATTTTTACCTTATATTCTATATACATCCGAGGATCATTTCTCCATAAAAAATTACCAATCAAAGATTTATTTTCTCCTTTCAGACCCATATTATATATGTGTGTGATTTCTTTGTTGGAAACTTTCATTGATTACCATCATTGGCTACCATCATTGGGGGTGCTCAAAAATTTGAACTTGAATTTTATAGTCCACAAACAAATCGATTCCATATATCCCCAATGAAAAAAAGTTAAAAAGTGATTTATATAATATCAATTCCTCCATAATCCCTTACTGTCCTGTAGAAAAAAACATACCCAAGACATGCATGGTGTTTTGTTTCTTAATTACAAGGTTATAACCTTTATCGTACATGTGCTTTTGTTCTGTTGTTAGAATCCATTTTATTGCTAGAAATTTGTAAATTGTATTAATGTTAATATTGAATATTCCTGAGAAAAACTCCTTATTGAGTACTTGTATTATTATGCACCATATTTGTGGGATAGTAAACCTTAATTCCTCTTTTAAACCTCTTTTCGTTTTTTTTTAATTGTTGATATTTATATACTGTAAAATGTCTTGTATTTTATGTATGCACTACAAATTCCAGGTTACTGGGGTCAAAAAAAACTTCTTAAATGGTTACATGTTAATTGAAATTTCAAAATTATACGTTCCCAACTAAGTTTGGAGAAAACTTTACCTCAGAATACCCAATATTATGGATTCATAATTTTATGTTTTTTCACAAGCCTTTGGTAGTGAGACTATCTATCACGTTTACCTTCGATTTCATCTCTTTCTCGAATAGAGTAGTGTACACACCTTCATTTCATGTAATTTTGAATGTTACTTTCATACCCTTATACTTACTTATTTTTTCTGTTTTTCCATCATTCCTTCATTGTTTTAGAAATTACTGATTTTACTATCAATATACTACATCCTTCCTTGTCTATGCTTAAATATTGAATATTCCATATATCGTTTTGGAACTTATTGATTTTATTATCAATATACTATATACTTCCTTGTCTATGCTTGAATATTGATTATTCCATATAGTTTGTAATAGGTAATTATTGAATATTCATTCTATTTTTTCTCTTCAGATATTGCCTTTTCCCTTCCATGCTCTACCTTTTACAATTCAACATTATGTAAAAGAATGAAATGTATATCTTTAACTTCCCTATTGTAAGTAGCAGGAGAATGTTATATACGAGTTATGTATCTCGTACTATACTCTTTGTTTCTAGACATATGATACAACTTGCTCAATTACACCGTATTATATATAAAACTTGCTTGCAGTAATATTGTGTATAACTTTTTACTAATTTTTAAATTTTTTGTTACATATATATATTCTTGACCACATTTCTTGTGTCTTATTGACTATTCACTATTCCCATGTTTCTTTTCACATCTGTCTCTTCCAATTAATCCCTTGTTAACATTATTTATTTGTATAGGTATTATAATTACGATATAAGTGATTATGTTTCTCAGATAGGTTCATGAAATGAAAAGTCCATGACTCTTATATACCAATACAGATTTTTCAAGCCCATTAACTCTTTTTGAATAACAAGGTAGTCGAGGGATAATTTCTCACTATCTACATATCTGTTTTTCACGTCAGATGGAACAATATAATATAGTAATAATTTGTATATAATAGTATCATTTAAAGAATTTTCATTTTATATAATAATGGGTAGATTAGTTTGTACAAACTAATGATATACCCCTTCATTGGACTTCCTGCAACAAACGGTATTTGATTTTTCGGTGTACAATCATTACAATCAAAGTAAAGAATGGAATCAGCTCTCGTGTTATTATACTTTACTCATTTCATCTGCAACTCAAAATGGCGTCAATAGGTTATCTTTTCTATAGCAAATTTGTGTACGGGGTAACATTCTTATTATATTATAGATTTTGTAGTATTCAATATTACTGACAACATGAATGCCTAATATTTGGACATTCTCTATATACTCATTCCATTTCTCATCTACTATACATTGATATTTCATTTTTCTTTAGATCTATTTCGTTGCGCAGTGTTTAGTTGCTACAAATTCTTTTTCATACTTTTCTCATTAGATCTCACCCTACTATGGTATTTTTCAATATATAAACTTGAAATTTAAATATTCATAGCTTAATACGACTCTCACATCCTTGTTGTAGTGATAACAAGTATCATATTGAGGATATCTCTTCTTCAACTTACTTACGACGTGGGTCCCATTTTCTAGTCCTTTCCGCTGTTGCCAAGTTTTTTTATGTTTTTTATTGTAAGCCTAGCTGAGACTAGACCAGTAGGTGTAATCTATTGTTTAGTGTCCTTTCTCCATTAAGGGGGAGTGTTGGAATTAATGGAGAAATCCATAATTAGGTTGTTGTTATGATAAATATAGGATTGAGATTCAAATCATAGATGTCATATCATGATATCGAGGGAGTGGTTGAAACCATCTCGCTAGTGTGAAATCCTATATAATTTAGGCTCATCTGATTCAATGATTAGAGTGTGTCTATGTGTGTATACACTCTCTAGGTTCTCACCGAGAGAGCTATATGATCAAAAGTTAGTTTTATCATGTCCATGTTCTCGGAAGTACCTACTTATCAATCGATTTTTACCTTATATTCTATATACATCCAAGGATCATTTCTCCTTAAAAAAATTACCAATCAAATATTTATTTTCTCCTTTTAAACCCATTATTATATATGTGTGTGATTTCTTTCTTGGAAACTTTCATTGATTACCATCATTGGCTACCATCATTAGGGGTGTTCAAAAATTTGAACTTGAATTTTATAGTCCACAAACAAATTGATTCCGTATATCCCCAATGAAAAAAGTTAAAAAGTGATTTATATAATATCAATTCCACCATAATCCCTTACTATCCTGCAGAAAAAAACACACCCAAGACATGCATGGCGTTTTGTTTCTTAATTACAAGGTTATAACCTTTATCGTACATGTGCTTTTGTTCTGTTGTTAGAATCCATTTTATTTCTAGAAATTTGTCAATTGTATTAATGTTAATATTGAATATGCCCGAGAAAAACTCCTTATTGAGTACTTTTGTTATTATGCACCATATTTGTGGGATAGTAACGCTTAATTCCTCTTTTAAACCTCTTTTCATTTTTTTTTAATTGTTGATATTTATATACTATACAATGTCTTGTATTTTTTGTATGCACTACAAATTCCTAGTTACTAGTTACTAGGGTCAAAAAAACTTCCTAAATGGTTACATGTTAATTGAAATTTCAAAATTATACGTTCCCAACTAAGTTTGGAGAAAACTTTACCTCAGAATACCCAATATTATGGATTCATAATTTTATGTTTTTTCGCAAGCCTTTGGTAGTGAGACTATCTATCACGTTTACCTTCGATTGCATTTCTTTCTCGAATACAGTAGTGTACACACCTTCATTTCATGTAATTTTGAATGTTACTTTCATACCCTTATACTTACTTATTTTTTCTATTTTTCCATCATTCCTTCATTGTCTATGCTTAAATATTGAATATTCCATATATCGTTTTAGAACTTACTAATTTTATTATCAATATACTAAATTCTTCCTTGTCTACGCTTGAATATTGATTATTCCATATAGTTTGTAATAGCTAATTATTCAATATTCATTCTATTTTTTCTCTTCAGATATTGCCTTTTCCCTTCCATGCTCTACCTTTTAAAATTCAACATTATGTAAAAGAATGAAATGTATATCTTTAACTTCCCTATTGTAAGTAGCAGGAGAATGTTATATACAAGTTATGTATCTCGTACTATACTCTTTGTTTCCAGACGTATGATACAACTTGCTGAATTACACCGTATTATATACAAAACTTGCTTGCAGTAATATTGTGTATAACTTTGTACTAATTTTTAAATTTTTTGTTATATATATATATTCTTGACCACATTTCTTGTGTCTTATTGACTATTCACTATTCCCGTTTCTTTTCACATTTGTCTCTTCCAATTAATCCCTTGTTAACATTATTTATTTGTATAGGTATTATAATTACGATATAAGTGATTATTTTTCTCAGATAGGTTCATGAAATGAAAAGTCCACGAGTCTTATATACCAATACAAATTTTTCAAGCCCATTAACTCTTTTTGAATAACAAAGTAGTCCAGGGATAATTTCTCACTATCTACATATCTATTTTTCACGTCAGATGGAACAATATAATATAGTAATAATTTGGATATAATAGTATCATTTAAAGAATTTTCATTTTATATAATAATGGGTAGATTAGTTTGTAAAAACTAATGATAGACCCCTTCATTGGACTTCCTGCAACAAGCGGTATTTGATTTTTTGGTGTACAATCATTATACTCAAAGTAAAGAATGGAATCACTTCTCGTGTTATTATACTTTACTCATTTCATTTGCAACTCAACATGGCGTCAATAGGTTATCTTTTCTATAGCAAATTTGTGTACGGGGTAACATTCTTATTATATTATAGATTTTGTAGTATTCAATATTACTAACAACATGAGTGCCTAATATTTGGACATTCTCTATATACTTATTCCATTTCTCATCTACTATACACTGATATTTCATTTTTCTTTAGATCTGTTTCGTTGCGCAGTGTTTAGTTGCTACAAATTCTTTTTCATATTTTTCTCATTAGATATCACTCTACTATGGTATGTTTCAATATATAAACTTGAAATTTAAATATTCATAGCTTAATACGACTCTCACATCCTTGTTGTAGTGATAACAAGTATCATATTAATGATATCTTTCTTCTTCAATCACTCTACTATGGTATGTTTCAATATATAAACTTGAAATTTAAATATTCATAGCTTAATACGACTCTCACATCCTTGTTGTAGTGATAACAAGTATCATATTAATGATATCTTTCTTCTTCAACTTACTTATGAGGTGGCTCCCATTTTCTAGTCTTTTCCTCTGTTGCCAAGTTTTTTTATGTTTCTTATTGTAAGCCTAGCTGAGACTAGACCAATATGTGTATGTTATTTTTTAGTACCCTTTCTCCATTAAGGGGGAGTGTTGGAATTAATGGAGAAATCCATAATTAGGTTATTGCTATGATAAATATAGGATTGAGATTCAAATCATAGATGTCATATCCTGATATCGAGGGAGTGGTTGAAACCATCTCGTTAGTGTGAAATCCTATATAATTTAGTTCTCACTGAGAGATTTGTTTGATCAAAAGTTAGTTTTATCATGTCCATGTTCTCCGAAGCACCTACTTATCAATTGATTTTTACCTTATATTCTATATACATCCGAGGATCATTTCTCCTTAAAAAATTACCAATCAAATATTTATTTTCTCCTTTTAAACCCATATTATATATGTGTGTGATTTCTTTCTTGGAAAATTTCATTGATTACCATCATTGGATACCATCATTGGGGGTGTTCAAAAATTTGAACTTGAATTTTATAATCCACAAACAAATCGATTCCATATATCCCCAATCAAAAAAGTTAAAAAGTGATTTATATAATATCAATTCCTCCATAATCCCTTATTGTCCTGCAGAGAAAAACATACCCAAGACATGCATGGCGTTTTGTTTCTTAATTACAAGGTTATAACCTTTATCATACATGTGCTTTTGTTTTGTTGTTAGAATCCATTTTATTGCTAGAAATTTGTCAATTGTATTAATGTTAATATTGAATATGCCCGAGAAAAACTCCTTATTGAGTACTTGTATTATTATGCACCATATTTGTGGGATAGTAACGCTTAATTCCTCCTTTAAACCTCTTTTCGTTTTTTTAAATTGTTGATATTTATATACTATACAATGTCTTGTATTTTATGGATGCACTACAAATTCCTAGTTACTAGGGTCAAAAAAACTTCCTAAATGGTTACATGTTAATTGAAATTTCAAAATTATAAGTTCCCAACTAAGTTTGGAGAAAACTTTACCTCAGAATACCCAATATTATGGATTCATAATTTTATGTTTTTTCACAAGCCTTTGGTAGTGAGACTATCTATCACGTTTACCTTCGATTGCATCTCTTTCTTGAATAGAGTAGTGTACACACCTTCATTTCATGTAATTTTGAATGTTACTTTCATACCCTTACACTTACTTATTTTTTCTATTTTTCCATCATTCTTTCACTGTTTTAGAACTTACTGATTTTACTATCAATATACTACATCCTTCCTTGTCTATGCTTGAATATTGAATATTCCATATATCGTTTTAGAACTTACTGATTTTATTATCAATATACTAAATTCTTCCTTGTCTATGCTTGAATATTGATTATTCCATGTAGTTTGTAATAGCTAATTATTCAATATTCATTCTATTTTTTCTCCTCAGATATTGCCTTTTCCCTTCCATGCTCTACCTTTTAAAATTCAACATCATGTAAAAGAATGAAATGTATATCTTTAACTTCCCTACTGTAAGTAGCAGGAGAATGTTATATACAAGTTATGTATCTCGTACTATACTCTTTGTTTCCAGACATATGATACAACTTGCTGAATTACACCGTATTATATACAAAACTTGCTTGCAGTAATATTGTGTATAACTTTGTACTGATTTTTAAATTTTTTGTTATATATATATATTCTTGACCACATTTCTTGTGTCTTATTGACTATTCACTATTCCCGTGTTTCTTTTCACATCTGTCTCTTCCAATTAATCCCTTGTTAACATTATTTATTTGTATAGGTATTATAATTACGATATAAGTGATTATTTTTCTCAGATGGGTTCATGAAATGAAAAGTCCACGAGTCTTATATACCAATACAAATTTTTCAAGCCCATTAACTCTTTTTGAATAACAAAGTAGTCCAGGGATAATTTCTCACTATCTACATATCTATTTTTCACGTCAGATGGAACAATATAATATAGTAATAATTTGTATATAATAGTATCATTTAAAGAATTTTCATTTTATATAATAATGGGTAGATTAGTTTGTAAAAACTAATGATATACCCCTTCATTGGACTTCCTGCAACAAACGGTATTTGATTTTTTGGTGTACAATCATTATACTCAAAGTAAAGAATGGAATCAGCTCTCGTGCTATTATACTTTACTCATTTCATCTGCAACTCATCATAGCGTCAATAGGTTATATTTTCTATAGCAAATTTGTGTACGGGGTAACATTCTTATTATATTATAGATTTTGTAGTATTCAATATTACTAACAACATGAGTGCCTAATATTTGGACATTCTCTATATACTCATTCCATTTCTCATCTACTATACACTGATATTTCATTTTTCTTTAGATCTGTTTCGTTGCGCAGTGTTTAGTTGCTACAAATTCTTTTTCATATTTTTCTCATTAGATCTCACTCTACTATGGTATTTTTCAATATATAAACTTGAAATTTAAATATTCATAGCTTAATACGATTCTCACATCTTTTTTGTAGTGATAACAAGTATCATACTAATGATATCTCTCTTCTTCAAATTACTTATGAGGTGGCTCCCATTTTCTAGTCCTTTCCTTTGTTGTCAAGTTTTTTTATGTTTTTTATTGTAAGCCTAGCTGAGACTAGACCAATATGTATATGTTATTGTTTAGTACCCTTTCTCCATTAAGGGGGAGTGTTGGAATTAATGGAGAAATCCATAATTAGGTTATTGCTATGATAAATATAGGATTGAGATTCAAATCATAGATGTCATACCCTAATATCGAGGGAGTGGTTGAAACCATCTCGTTAGTGTGAAATCCTATATAATTTAGTTCTCACCGAGAGATCTGTTTGATCAAAAGTTAGTTTTATCATGTCCATGTTCTCCAAAGCACCTACTTATCAATCGATTTTTACCTTATATTCTATATACATCCGAGGATCATTTCTCCTTAAAAAATTACCAATCAAATATTTTTTTTCTCCTTTTAGACCCATATTATATATATGTCAAATATTTTTTTTCTCCTTTTAGACCCATATTATATATATGTGTGATTTCTTTCTTGGAAAATTTCATTGATTACCATCATTGGCTACCATCATTGGGGGTGTTCAAAAATTTGAACTTGAATTTTATAATCCACAAACAAATCGATTTCATATATCCCCAATCAAAAAATTTAAAAAGTTATTTATATAATATCAATTCCTCCATAATCCCTTATTGTCCTGCAGAGAAAAACATACCCAAGACATGCATGACGTTTTGTTTCTTAATTACAAGGTTATAACCTTTATCATACATGTGCTTTTGTTCTGTTGTCAGAATCCATTTTATTGATAGAAATTTGTCAATTGTATTAATGTTAATATTGAATATGCCCGAGAAAAACTCCTTATTGAGTACTTGTATTATTATGCACCATATTTGTGGGATAGTAACGCTTAATTCCTCCTTTAAACCTTTTTTCGTTTTTTTTAATTGTTGATATTTATATACTATACAATATCTTGTATTTTATGGATGCACTACAAATTCCTAGTTACTAGGGTCAAAAAAACCTCTTAAATGGTTACATGTTAATTGAAATTTCAAAATTATACGTTCCCAACTAAGTTTGGAGAAAACTTTACCTCAGAATACCCAATATTATGGATTCATAATTTTATGTTTTTTCGCAAGCCTTTGGTAGTGAGACTATCTATCACGTTTACCTTCGATTGCATCTCTTTCTCGAATAGAGTAGTGTACACACCTTCATTTCATGTAATTTTCAATGTTACTTTCATACCCTTATACTTACTTATTTTTTCTATTTTTCCATCATTCCTTCACTGTTTTAGAACTTACTGATTTTACTATCAATATACTACATCCTTCCTTGTCTATGCTTGAATATTGAATATTCCATATATCGTTTTAGAACTTACTGATTTTATTATCAATATACTAAATTCTTCCTTGTCTATGCTTGAATACTGATTATTCCATATAGTTTGTAATAGCTAATTATTCAATATTCATTCTATTTTTTCTCTTCAGATATTGCCTTTTCCCTTCCATGCTCTACCTTTTAAAATTCAACATCATGTAAAAGAATGAAATGTATATCTTTAACTTCCCTACTGTAAGTAGCAGGAGAATGTTATATACAAGTTATGTATCTCGTACTATACTCTTTGTTTCCAGACATATGATACAACTTGCTGAATTACACCGTATTATATACAAAACTTGCTTGCAGTAATATTGTGTATAACTTTGTACTAATTTTTAAATTTGTTGTTATATATATATTCTTGACCACATTTCTTGTGTCTTATTGACTATTCACTATTCCCGTGTTTCTTTTCACATCTGTCTCTTCCAATTAATCCCTTGTTAACATTATGTATTTGTATAGGTATTATAATTACGATATAAGTGATTATTTTTCTCAGATAGGTTCATGAAATGAAAAGTCCACGAGTCTTATATACCAATACAATTTTTTCAAGCCCATTAACTCTTTTTGAATAACAAAGTAGTCCACGGATAATTTCTCACTATCTACATATCTATTTTTCACGTCAGATGGAACAATATAATATAGTAATAATTTGTATATAATAGTATCATTTAAAGAATTTCCATTTTATATAATAATGGATAGATTAGTTTGTAAAAACTAATGATATACCCCTTCATTGGACTTCCTGCAACAAACGGTATTTGATTTTTTGGTGTACAATCATTATACTCAAAGTAAAGAATGGAATCAGCTCTCGTGTTATTATACTTTACTCATTTCATCTGCAACTCATCATGGCGTCAATAGGTTATATTTTCTATAGCAAATTTGTGTACGGGGTAACATTCTTATTATATTATAGATTTTGTAGTATTCAATATTACTAACAACATGAGTGCCTAATATTTGGACATTCTCTATATACTCATTCCATTTCTCATCTACTATACACTGATATTTCATTTTTCTTTAGATCTGTTTCGTTGCGCAGTGTTTATTTGCTACAAATTCTTTTTCATATTTTTCTCATTAGATCTCACTCTACTATGGTATTTTTCAATATATAAACTTAAATTTAAATATTCATAGCTTAATACGACTCTCACATCCTTGTTGTAGTGATAACAAGTATCATACTAATGATATCTCTTTTCTTCAACTTACTTATGAGGTGGTTCCCATTTTCTAGTCCTTTTCTCTGTTGCCAAGTTTTTTTATGTTTTTTATTGTAAGCCTAGCTGAGACTAGACCAATATGTGTATGTTATTGTTTAGTACCCTTTCTCCATTAAGGGGGAGTGTTGGAATTAATGGAGAAATCCATAATTAGGTTATTGCTATGTTAAATATAGGATTGAGATTCAAATCATAGATGTCATATCCTGATATCGAGGGAGTGGTTGAAACCATCTCGTTAGTATGAAATCCTATATAATTTAGTTCTCACCGAGAGAGCTGCTTGATCAAAAGTTAGTTTTATCATGTCCATGTTCTCCAAAGCACCTACTTATCAATCGATTTTTACCTTATATTCTATATACATCCGAGGATCATTTCTCCTTAAAAAATTACCAATCAAATATTTATTTTCTCCTTTTAAACCCATATTATATATATGTGTGATTTCTTTCTT
This sequence comes from Pinus albicaulis, assembly GCA_034641835.2. Taxonomy (NCBI): domain Eukaryota; kingdom Viridiplantae; phylum Streptophyta; class Pinopsida; order Pinales; family Pinaceae; genus Pinus; species Pinus albicaulis. The sequence goes on from CM076574.1 coordinate 484,761,876, forward strand.
GGAAACTTTCATTGATTACCATCATTGGCTACCATCATTGGGGGTGTTCAAAAATTTGAACTTGAATTTTATAATCCACAAACAAATCGATTCCATATATCCCCAATCAAAAAAGTTAAAAAGTTATTTATATAATATCAATTGCTCCATAATCCCTTATTGTCCTGCAGAGAAAAACATACCCAAGACATGCATGGCGTTTTGTTTCTTAATTACAAGGTTATAACCTTTATCGTACATGTGCTTTTGTTCTGTTGTTAGAATCCATTTTATTGCTAGAAATTTCTCAATTGTATTAATGTTAATATTGAGTACTTGTATTATTATGCACCATATTTGTGGGATAGTAACGCTTAATTCCTCTTTTAAACCTCTTTTCATTTTTTTTAATTGTTGATATTTATATACTGTACAATGTCTTGTACTTTATGTATGCACTACAAATTCCTAGTTACTAGGGTCAAAAAAACTTCTTAAATGGTTACATATTAATTGAAATTTCAAAATTATAAGTTCCCAACTAAGTTTGGAGAAAACTTTACCTCAAAATACCCAATATTATGGATTCATAATTTTCTGTTTTTTCGCAAGCCTTTGGTAGTGAGACTATCTATCACGTTTACCTTCAATTGCATCTCTTTCTCGAATAGAGTAGTGTACACACCTTCATTTCATGTAATTTTGAATGTTACTTTCATGCCCTTATACTTACTTATTTTTTCTGTTTTTCCATCATTCCTTCATTGTTTTAGAACTTACTGATTTTACTATCAATATACTACATCCTTCCTTGTCTATGCTTGAATATTGAATATTCCATATATCGTTTTACAACTTACTGATTTTATTATCAATATACTATATTCTTCCTTTTCTATGCTTGAATATTGATTATTCCATATAGTTTGAAATAGCTAATTATTCAATATTCATTCTATTTTTTCTCTTCAGATATTTCCTTTGCCCTTGCATGCTTTAGCTTTTAAAATTCAACATTATGTAAAAGAATGAAATGTATATATTTAACTTCCCTATTGTAAGTAGCAGAAGAATGTTATATACAGGTTATGTATCTCGTACTATACTCTTTGTTTCCAGACATATGATACAACTTGCTCAATTACACCGTATTATATACAAAACTTGCTTGCAGTAATATTGTGTATACCTTTGTACTAATTTTTAAATTTTTTGTTATATATATATATATATATATTCTTGACCACATTTCTTGTGTCTTATTGACTATTCACTATGCCCGTGTTTCTTTTCACATCTGTCTCTTCCAATTAATCCTTTGTTAACATTATTTATTTGTATAGGTATTATAATTACGATATAAGTGCTTATGTTTCTCAGATAGGTTCATGAAATGAAAAGTCCACGAGTCCTATATACCAATACAAATTTTTCAAGCCCATTAACTCTTTTTGAATAACAAAGTAGTCGAGGGATAATTTCTCACTATGTACATATCTATTTTTCACGTCAGATGGAACAATATAATATAGTAATAATTTGTATATAATAGTATCATTTAAATAATTTTCATTTTATATAATAATGGGTAGATTAGTTTGTACAAACTAATGATATACCGCTTCATTGGACTTCCTGCAAGAAGCGGTATTTTATCTTTTGGTGTACAATCATTACACTCAAATTAAAGAATGGAATCAGCTCTCGTGTTATTATACATTACTCATTTCATCTCCAACTCAACATGGTGTCAATAGGTTGTCTTTTCTATAGCAAATTTGTGTACGGGGTAACATTCTTATTATATTATAGATTTTGTAGTATTCAATATTACTGACAACATGAGTGCCCAATCTTTGGACATTCTCTATATACTCATTCCATTTCTCATCTACTATACATTGATATTTCATTTTTCTTTAGATCTATTTCGTTGCGCAGCGTTTAGTTGCTACAAATTCTTTTTCATACTTTTCTCATTAGATCTCACCCTACTATGTTGTTTTTCAATATATAAACTTGAAATTTAAATATTCATAGCTTAATATGACTCTCACATCCTTGTTGTAGTGATAACAAGTATCATATTAATGATATCTCTCTTCTTCAACTTACTTACGAGGTGGGTCCCATTTTCTAGTCCTTTCCTCTTTCCTACAATTTTATTGAAGAATGTGCCACTTCATATTCTACCTGCACATAGTTATGATCTAACCAATACTACTCTTGTATTGAGCAACTGTGGATTTTCCCATAGGCCTTAAAATTGAAGCTAACGATCTGATAGCATATGTCATGTACCCAATATTCCCATTTTTTTATATATAAACTTCTAATATTATTCTTAATAAATGTTTGTTCATTTTAATTTAAATGTTTGTTCATTTTAATTTTTGTTGACCTTCATCAGTAATAGATGAACATCACACTTTGGCGTTTGTACTTTACTCCATAATATCACATAGCAAGGACTAATGGCGCCATTAATAAATCCGCTGATACCTTGTTCACTACTTCAGTATGGGATACATAATTAATTTGTGCATTGATAATAAAAAATATTAACCATCGATTAGTTTAAGCAGAGGCAATATCTTATTCCCTGCCCACAATTCAAAATGCACATTTGACATTGCTCTTTGGTATTCCAACCTGGTTTCATATTCAAATGTAACAAGTAAACATTGCATCACATCATTTTATTTCAGAATCATGCACTATTTTCATTTACATTATTTTGATAAATTAAAATATCTAAGCTAAATTCATGGCAGAAAAGTAAGCACAAAATTGTTCGTTAACAACTTTTATTAGTGTGGGTGTTAGAATGTGTAATTCTTACTTGTCCAGTTGTGACTCTCTATGAATAGAGTCTGTTCCTATTTCCTAGGTTAGCTAAATCTAGTTTCCTTATTTGGTGTGAGGTTGAGATATTTCCTCAACCAACTGATTGTACGTCCAAGATAGATTTCCTATCTTGAGACTAATTCTTGTATAAATGTGTGTAATCTATTTTATCAATAGATATAGCTTGCATATTAAAGATTTATTTTGGTATCAGAGCATCGGGTAGACCTCGGCCCTCTTGGGCTGAGGGAAACAAGAGTATATATTTCATTTGTTTTTGTCGATTGGTTTGGCTCAAGTATGTGAGTGGAGTAGAGACTGGTTTGACTTTCACAGAGTTTTTGAGTTTCGAATTAGGGGAAGTGCCAGGCCGAGAGCCTGTGTGATTGTTGTTTTCGCTGCTGAGTTAATTTTTGACAGCGTAGTTGAGCTGAGACAGGCGTAAAGGTTCAACGCTGCACACCGGCGATCTGCATAAAGGTTGAACGCTATTCAACAATTGGCGTAAAGGTTCAACGCTGCACACTGGTTAACCAGCGCTTGGGATTACTGCTGTTCGTGCCAGCCCGCGGAGTTTTGAGGTTGCGTGGCGTTTCTATTAGCCGAGCAGTCGACCACATAGAGGCATACATCAGAGGTTCATCCGTGCGTGGTGTTTGCTGTTAAGTTGCGGCTTACAGCTTTGGATTTTGCCCCATATTAAATTGGTCGAGCAAATTGCTGAACACAGCGATCGAATTGCTGCTCTCTTCGTGCGCAGGAGGACATAACATCTCCAGCCGGGTTCAGATGGTGCAGAGCCGTATTGATTTTGAAACATTTCAACGGCAGTTAATGTGTTAAAAGACTGCTTTCAACCTGCGCAATCCCCATGCTGTGTAGTGCGTGTGAGTTTCCGAAACACTCCTTTTCTTCTGCATTTCCAAAACAGAGCAGGATCTCTTGAATAGAATGTCGATGGATTGAAAAAGGGTGCAGATTGTAAAGTGCGTGGAGTTTTTTTTTTAATATTGAGTGTGGATTTCTGCAAGGAGTATTTCATTTAAGTTTTTTTTATTTAATTTTTTGGGTGCGGCGTTATCCCAGCCCTCTCATTTAACAGTATTCATACATCCTTTTAAATGCTATGGAGCATACTCATAAATGATCGCTTTTAATGTGGTAAGACTCTGCTTGCAAAAGCTATTGCGAATGAGTGCCAGGCCACTTTTATCAGTGTGAAAGGCCCAGAATTATTAACTATGTGGTTTGGAGACAGTGAGGCCAATGTTCGGGAGTTTTTTTTTCGACAAAGCCCGACAGTCAGCGCCATGTGTCTTGTTTTTTGATGAGCTTGATTCTATCTTGGATGAGAAATGAAAATACCACATCCAACGGCAACACGGTCTGAGAGGGAGCATTTCACCCTTTGAAATAGAGGCGTTCAGTCGTCATCTCCAGGAATGGAAAAACGATTGCCTGCATGCAATCCAGCAAATGTGGCTTCTATTTAAGCTGCACTATTGGCAGTCTTTGAGGAGGAAGAGTGTGTGCATTTGGCTATGAAGCTATGTGCTGATATCCAAAGACTGAGAAGGGTATGTGGATCGTATTTGGGTTGGAGTTTTTTTTCGGTAATCTAATGCCACGGTAAAATGTTGTATTTGTGAAAATGTCGTATTTATAAATGTTTTGAAATTTGAAGCATTGAGCCTAGCTAACTCAATGGAGTGGTTTTGTTAGAATTAGCTACTCTAACAAATCGCGCAGGTGAATTCAAGACACCAATTAGACGAGAAAAAGAAAGCGGATGCGAAGATACTCTGTGGTAGACAGTGAGACTGAAGTGTAACAAATATTATTTTTGTGCAACAGCCCAACAACAACACTGAAAATTAAAGGATGATGGACATATAGGTGAAAGTTTGTGTGAATTAGTGTGGGTTTCTTAGAATAGACTTTTGATGATGAGTCACTCAGTTGAATGGTAAGCAAGTCTAGGATGGTTTTATAGTGGTCATTTTATGTATCTGGTAACTCGAAGAGATGGAGTATGTACGCCTTATAAAGGTATGTGTATCCCCGTAAAAGTTCGTGGTCATCTCAAAACCACTTTGTAACTACAGGTTCATGGTCAGCCAGAAACCATTTTGCAGTGTCATTTTGTGGTCAGCTAGAAACCACGTATAATAGTGAAGTGGAAACAGGTCCATGTCAATGTTTGCCACTGATGAAGAGCATGGTTACGGGTCATCCGATAAAACCCCGATGAAGGAAGAGCATGGTTACGGGTCATCCGATAAAACCCACGTTGGAGGGGGATATCTAGATACAGGTACATGAATGCAGTGATAATGGTTGACAGAACCATGTATACGAAGGACATCCTACAAGACCAGCGGTTGCAGCGGTTGGTACCCATGCATTCCGGTGGATGGTTGCTCCTTTATATGGACGTCGACATATTCTTTGTTTTGTTTGATCACAACTAGATTTTGCGAAGTGATATCGAGACAAGTAGTCATTAAGGGGGTGTGTTAGAATGTGTAATTACTACTTGTCCAGTTGTGACTCTCTATGAATAGAGTCTGTTCCTATTTCCTAGGTTAGCTAAATCTAGTTTCCTTATTTGGTGTGAGGTTGAGATATTCCCTCAACCAACTGATTGTACGTCCAAGATAGATTTCCTATCTTGAGACTAATTCTTGTATAAATGTGTGTAATCTATTTTATCAATAGATATAGCTTGCATATTAAATATTTATTTGTGGGTTCTTATGTTTATGTCATAGAAGCGCACTATAACACAATTTCGTTACTATCAGTTTCTTATGAAATTTGATAGGGCAAGTTTACCACATGCAAATGGTTATGTATAACGTAACCCAACTTACCATGGTCTTTATGAATTCATTTCCCATTGTAACTATATAGAACATTTTATGTGACAGTGAAGTGCAAAACATACGGGACTGAACGCTAGGGTTGAAGTGGTGGGATATATGAATTCCACTTTTAAGAAACCAATTATCCACATCTTCGATGTATGTAATTATATCAACGATGAGGATGGTTATCGCTTTATCCAGGGTTTGAAATTTCATTAATCAAAACCCTAGTTAAGCGGTGCTAATGTGGTTCAACCTTCTACTCTTGTCTCATTTTATTTTGTTTGGTATCATGTAGCAAAAGAGTGCTCTGGTAATAAAATAATATGAAATCATATCTTCTACAATCGTAGCTACATTACCAATAAATTCAGCACATGGAATTAGGGTATCCTAGTTAATTGAGACTCTATTAACAATTCACTTACTTAGTCTGTTAGTTTTCTTTTTTCTTTTGGTTCATGTTTGATTTAGTGCTATATTTAACTCTACTTAGATTGTTTAAACATACTTACTTATTATATGGTAGGTACTATGTTCTCTAGAAGTGATCGTGTGGAGATGTCATGCTCCAAAATAAGGTTTCCATATTTTTTTCTCCTTCACTCATAGTACGTTGATAAGTTGACTTTCTTCAACTATTTGTCATACAGTCTGAGGTTTCATTTCCTCGAATTGAATTTTTCAAGTATACTCTCTTTTCTTAGTCCTATTTGCTCACTAAATCAAGGTATTCTCTTATAATATATTTCTGGAATGTTATTATTACTCCTCATGGATGCTTGCTCAGGTAATTGGAGTAGTTAGTTTCCTAAACAAGCTTAATATTATCGACTGTTTCCAAGAGTCAAATATTTGACAAAAATTTGGATTAATGCTTCCCTTCACTCCCACTTTTACAAGGGTTTTTCTGTGTTATAGGTTTGTCATTGTGGATTTATTTCCTGTCTCTCTCGTTCCTATGTATTCAATTATTGGTGGAGTCCCAACTAGTTTTTCTTTGCCTCTCTTCTCTATGGTTTTCTCGAGGTGTTCTCAAATTACCCGGAGAGAGATTTCATTAGTTTAAGACCATAATTTTTTTTTTTGTATCCTTAATTTCGACCACAACCTTCTGGTGGGTCATATATTTAAATATTATACGCATAGTAAAAAAAATCACATAATATTTATTTAATTTCTTATAACAATGTCCCATTTTTTCCATTTTACATAATATCGTATAAATGGTTCGACCGGCTATAGTGTTTTTTGCTCTGTTTTCCTCACTTGGTTTATTTCATGTTGTATGGTGAATGTAGCCAATCAGTGAAAGTATTTATTCAGATAATTTCCCACATCACCATGTTTAATTTATATGTATTTTATATATATTCAATTTATATTTATTTAATTCGTTATTTCATTCTCAAGTAAATAATTTACTTCAATCATTTATGAAAATAATTGAAAAAGTGAAACGTGAATTGGAGCAGAGAGTTCGCTCTTCACAATATTACGAATAGATTAAATAGGATTACTCTGTGAACATCAACAATAAATAACTGGAGATAAACTCGACTAAACTGGACTGACTGAAACTAAACTGGGACACTTGGACTGACGGATTCGACACCTAGCAGGTGGTTGAGATTACGTTCATTAACATTCCCCTTTAATTTCAACCACATAAAAATTTAATTAAGATACCTGTTGTTCTATGTCTCAGCAAGGCTTACAATTTAAAAAAAATCGACTTCAACTAGATTTGGTTTTCTTCTTCTCTTCTTCCAAATTCTGTAGCCTCTGAATTGTTTCAGATTTTTTTCTTTGTTGTATTTTTCAAAGCTGGGTTTCTTAATTTGCTAGTGCAGGTATTTTACTGTTCCAGGTTGTCTAATCATGTCCTGTACTTCTTCAAAAATTGAGTTGTATGTGGGCTGCTACCACATATTGTGTTCTGTTATGCGCTGATGAGCACCAATCTGCTACAACATAAGATTAGAAAAATATCTTATCTCTTCAAAACTTCAACGCATGAAAATTTCATTGACATGTTCATTATGCATGTCATATTCAACATTCATATCTACATCTTCTATGTAGATCTCATTCAGACATGATGTTGCAAGCCATGTTTCCAAAAAAATTCAGCTCTTCTTCATAATCATTCTGTGTACCTGGACACTGAAAATCAATGTTAGAATTAAAAATATCTTCATAACGACATTGGTTCTGGTCTTTCTTCTTTTTAATGAGAGCTTTCTTCAGTTGTGTTTCCTCTTCTTCTTCTGCCTCTATCTTTGTTCCTGCATTCCCTTTGTAAACTTCTTTCTTTGCTTCTGTCTATTCTTCTTTCTCTTTTTCTTCCTTCTGCTCTGCAAGGAGACCTTTCTGCTGTTGCGCTTCCTTTTCTGCATCCTACTCTGTCTCTGTCTCTGACTTTGTCTCCACCTTTATCTCTGTCTTTGTTTTTATCTTTGTCTTTTCATTACTAACCTGTGCTGCTGCAAACAGGTTGTCTTCCACTGAGTAAAGTCAGATTATCTCACCAAATATAATCATGTCAATATCATGTTTTTGTTGCATTATCTGCAACTAGTCATCACTAGCCAAAATTTCATTATGAAAGTTTACATCAGCAATATCAATCATTGGATTTACCATTTCATCAGCAAGCTCTGTTGTTGGTATCATTAAAACTTTGTCAGCAATCTCTATTGCTGGAATTTTTAGATCTTCGTCAGCAAGCTCTATTGCTGGATTCTCTTCATCCACTTGTGGCCATGCACAGTGGGGTTCATGAGCATCTTCATGTTGCTTTTCTGCTTCATCTACACTTTCTTCGCAGACATCAGCCACCTGTGACTGCGCACAGTGGGATTTAACAAACTCTTCATTTCGCTGTAGATCTGCTGCTACAGATCCACCTTCATCTTCATCTTCAAAGCTCCCCTTTGCTTCAATGCTCCCCCTTGTGCCAAAAGGTCTCTCAAGGGTATCCCATGCCTCCTTGGCTGTCTTGGCATCTGAAATCAAGGGAAGTATACTTTCATCGGCTGATTATTTTATGCATTTTCACTCATAAGTGTCTTTTTGCCTCTTTATTTCCAGATCTAGAAAGATCTCGAACATCTTATGTTTCTGCTTTAGCCTCTTGGCTTTTCCCATGACCTCATTGTCTAACTTCCACAAAAAGACGAGTCTACATATTCATCAAATACCTTGCTTCTTCAAAAAATTTGATGCTCTTCAATGAGTCTAATGCAATCTCACTTCTCCTTATATTTTTAAAAATTTATCTTCCTCAAAAAAATTCTTGTAAACTTTCACGCTCATCTCACATCACAGCTTTTAGTTTTTTTTTTTTTTAAAAGAACTCCAAAAATTTTTTTACACATGCTCTTAGAAAATTGTTTTTTTCCTTAGTTTAAAAAATATTAAAAAAAAATTTCAGATTTTAAGTTTTTTTTTTTTTTTAATAAAAAAATAAAAAATAAAAAAAATTTCCCTTAACACTTTGAAACTTCTGAATAAAGCTTTTAAAATCTTTTACCAACCCTTTTTTGTTTGATAAAGCTTGTCCAACTTCTGAAGTTTTTTTTTCTTTTTTTAAACTTTAAAAACAAAATTCATTCATAAGATAAAACCTTTAAAAGAATTTTAAGTTTATATATATATATATATATATATATATATATATATATATATATATATATATATATATATATATATATATATATATATATATATTAGCTTCTTTATAAAAGTAAAAATGCTTTCACGTAGAACTTGAATCGATTTTAAAAAAATCAATTTTAAGATCTTTATATAAAGTTTTGAATACGTTGACCTTCATAACGCTTCATACCTTTTTGAAAAATGAATCATCATGCATGCGTAACAAGATTGACTTTGACTTTAATGCAGATGCATTAATTTTTTTTTCTTGCAGACTGGCGTGATCCCGAGGGGAATAGTCGTGATTGTTTGAAAACAAAGCAAAGCATAAAACTGACGCGGGTATAGCTTTTATTATTGCCCCAATTCTTTGTTTTGGCGCGTTGGCATGAGTATTAGCTTCACAGTCGCGCCAACCAACTTCTTCTCTCTTCTGCTCCTTCGTGGCTCTGTTGCTGCTCTCCAGGGAGGCTTATGCAAGCTAGCTCTGATACCATGAAAAGAATTGAAAAACTGAAACGTGAACTAGAGCAGAGAGTTCGCTCTTCACAATATTACGAATAGATTAAATAGGATTACATTGGGAACATCAACAATAAATAACTGAAGATAAAATCGACTAAACTGGATTGACTGAAACTAAACTGGGACCCTTGGACTGACAAATTCGACACCTACCAGGTGGTTGAGATTACGTTCTTTAACAATTCAGTTGGTTCAAAATTTACAATATTAACAGTGCTATTATGATTTAAATTAATGGTGGTTTATAAATACTCCCCTGGCCTGGCTCCACTAGACCTAAGTTTATTATTGAGTACCTAATATTCATATCCGATTGTGTTTTTGTTTTGTTACTTTGTATTGGAATGCAATACATGTGTTACCTTCATTACATTCCAGGTTACTTATGATATGCTCGTTATCCTAAAAAAATTATCTTCTATTTCCTCCTTAATGTAGACGTGTCTCCCCTAGTTAGTAGTCGCAACTAAAAACACATTATGAGATGTAATTATGAGTCAAGCCTATAATTACTGCTAAGCAATGTTTATATGCAACTAGATAAAGTTACCCAATAGCCTAGGTATGCCTCTCGATATACTGATAACTCTCATAATTTCTCATTCATTTACTGTATCGTGGTTTAGCCACGTTACTAGGAACCAAACCAATTATTTGATGTGAGCCGGATCAAATTATTATTTCTCTTCATGTTACATGAAAAATTATTGTTAGTGACTTTCAATTTAGTCTTCTATGTTAAGATCCAAGGGTAAAATTGCAAAGGTGGGTTACATTTTTGTGAGAATCGGGGGCAGAAAAGTCATTTTCCCAATAGTTCGGCCGAACATTTATAAAAGTTCATCCAAAATGTCTTACATTTCGGCCGAAATTTTGAAATAAGTTTAGCCAAACTCATTCTACCATCTACATTGATGGCATATTGATGACGTGGGCAAACATATTTTTGGCCAAGAAAATAAAACTAACAACTAAAGTTCGGCGAAAATCTTAAAATAATCTGGCCGAACTTTAGTTTATAAATACACCAGCCCTAAAACTTGAACAGGTTTTGGCCTTATTGTTGTCATATTACCGTTGTGGGCTTATTGTTGTCGTATTACCATAGTTTTCTGTTGCAAGGTCACAGTTGCAGGGTCACAGGCATAGGTAAGAAAGTTTTTGGATTTCTATTTTGTTTTTTTGTGAATTTTTTTCATTGTTGTTTTGCCTTTATAGTATTTTAATTTTATAGTTGTATTTTTTTGTTTTGTAGGCAATTTGTAATCTGTGAAGTTCTTGGCCTCGTTCTTGTGTTCTCATTGCGGGCTCAATGTATTCTTCACATTCTGGCCTCGACGTGTTCTTCTCGTTGTGGCCTCGACGTCCCTGAATTTCGAGGTTCCTACATCTCCAAATTCACAAATTATTGTTTAAATGTAATTTTTTGAAGTCCAAGTTCGAGCCACTACATGACTTCTCTCTGATGAATTTGGTCGACAGGTTTAGTTGCCTAATGTAGAAAATCATTTCTAAATTGCATCCAATCAAAATATATCTATTATATATGTAATAGCTTAATGCTAGGTTTTCTTGCGCTTAGTCCGTTATATTCAACCTTAGAAACCTTAGCATTAGTTCTTACACAACTTATGGAAGGGAATCTTAATCACCCAATCTATTTTGCTAGCAGAAAGCTTTCACAAGAATAACATAACTATACAACTCGGTTATAATAGATAAGATGAATCCTCCTTTATATGGTCTAGTCACCTGGACCATTAGTTTGAGTCTTTTATAAAGGTGTTTTTTTTATTCTCTTAGAAAGCAAGTAGTATTAGCAAGAAATAAGGTCAGACCCTTATCAACATACCTACCTTATTGGGTTTACCATCCATCAAGGTTTTCCCACAAAGGACCTAAATCTCACTAGTGACATGCAACTATATTCTATCTATTTTATATTTAGAGACTTCAATTTCGCACTTCTACATTTCATAAACTGCGCTCTTCAACAGATTTTTAGGTTTCACCAAGTGGTCTTATCTCCTACTGCCTCTTTTTAGGACTAACCTAGATATGCTATAGGACTGCCACTATCATTAGGCCCAGAAAAAGAGAAAGCCTCCAGTAGCAACCCAGTTCTTGAATCTTCACAAATTTCCAATTCAGTAATAAATCAGCCATATCAAATTTTGTAAAAAAGAGTTATTCAATATGCAACCACAGTGATTAGTATCCCAACCATTTCAACTTTTGGTTACATGTAATACTAGTGATTACAAAGCTCTAATTAGTTTAATGTTTGTGTTACTATTTTTCTTATACTAGTCTGTTACCCTCCATCCTAGTCGATGGGGATGATGGAGTATTCTCTAACCCATTGATATAATAAAGCCATGGATAGATGCATGCTAATATGATGGCTAAGATGCCTATGGTTCCTATTCAATTTCAATTTTCTCTATAATAAGCTATGCCCCTGTGAGAGCACTAACTCACTGGGTTAGCCTCTCCCTTATGGTCGAGTGCAACCTCACCAGTATTCATTAAACCAAGATTCCTCTCCCTTACGGTGGAGCACATACTACCGCCTACTACTACCCATCGTACCAATACCCGTTCTGATAATAAGACAGTTCGAAGTACCTGCTGGACCCACATTCCCCCCAATTTAAGTAACTTAGGAACACTTAGACATTGGGAGATAAATAAAGCAGCCGCCATCGATTAGTCAATTGGTTCTGGGTTTAAAACTGGAAGGGATTCCACTTATGCCAGAATATAGAATGAATGTTTTAGATTTTGTTTATCTGATTCTAAAATATTTTTGCCTAAAACTTTGAAATTCTCTTTAAATTTTAGTTTTAAACTTAACTCAGATTGTCAATTTCATAAATACCTTTTGGAATTCGATTTCTTGAAGAGAGAATTCTATTGTTTTTGAGGTCATAGTTTTCATTTTAAAAATCTTTTTCAATTGTTTTTGCGGTCATCTGTCTCATTTTTAAAATATATTTCAATTTTTTTTGAGGTCATGTCTCATTTTTAAAATATTTTTCAAATTTTCAATTTGTTGTGGGTGCAAAATGCGTGGGTGTTGATGGTCTCTGGATTCATTTACATAATGTGTGCCCAATTGCAAGAAAATAATTGCAACGAATGACATATTCAATAACTAATAAATTGCTCCAAAAACATCCACAGACTCGAGAGGAATAACCAAAACTCTTTGAATCATCCTAACCAATATCATACCAAATGAGCCCAACTTTGTTACAGGTTGAACTTAATTCGATTTTAGAATTATGAAATACTGATAGGTGTTTTTTTTTTTTTTTTGTTTATCTAATTCTAAAATATTATTTCTTAATACTCTTAAATTCTCTTTAAATTTCAGGTTGAACATAACTCATATTGTAAATTTTAGAAATACCTTTTGGAACTTGATTAATTGAATAGAGAATTCTATTGTTTTTGAGGTCATATGTCTCATTTAAAAAATATTTTTCAATTTTTTTTTAGGTCATTTGTCTCATTTTTAAAATACATTTCAATTTTTTTTGAGGTCATATGTCTCATTTTAAAAATATTTTTCAAATTTTCAATTTGTTATGGGTGCAAGATGTGTGGGTGTTAATGGCGTCTGCATTCATTTACACAATTTGTAACTAATTGCAAGAAAATAATTGCAAGGAATGACCTATTCAATAACTAATAAGTTGCTCCCAAAACATCCATAGACTCAAGAGGAATAACCCAGACTCTTTGAATCATCCTAACCAAAAGCATACTAAATGAGCCCAACTCTATTACAGGTTGAACTTAATTCTATTTCAGAATTCTGAAATACTGATAGGAGTTTTTTTTTTAATTTTATTTTGTTTATCTAATTCTAAAATATTCTTGCTTAAAAATTTGAAATTCTCTTTAAATTGCAGGTTGAAATTAACTCAGATTGTAAATTTCATAAATAACTTTTGGAATTTGATTCCTTGTACAGGGAATTCTACTGTTTTTTTGGTCATCTGTCTGATTTTAGTAATATTTTTCAATTGTTTTTTAGGTCATCTGTCTCATTTTCAAAATATTTTTCAAATTTTCAATTTGCCGTGGGTGCAAAATGTGTGGGTGTTGATGGTATTGAGGCTAAATTCCTTTAAATCTTATTTTTTCCCATTTATTTTTGAGATTTTGTCTCCAAATTATTTCTAATTAATTAGAACGCCCTCAAATATAATTTAACTAGTTGATGAACCTTAAACTTCGTGCATCAAATTGAATCATCCTAACCAAGATCTAATGTGCTGAAAATTGGTACAAAATAGAGTAATTACATAAAACGTATGTTTCCAAATCACAATATCTTGTAAAAATGCAGTCAATGGTAATTAAAATTTATTTTAAAGTGTCAAAAAAATTATATATATCCACCTTTACATAAAATTTGAATATTCGTAAATATACTATATGACTTAATTGCATTTCTCAACCATTTGGCAACTAAAGATTACTTCCTAACCATATGTGCCACATGGCTCCACTTACAAAGTCTTATGTGGTTTCTCGTTAAGTCTCAATAAGGAAAATAGAATGAATGTTTCAGATTCACATGTTACCTGGATGTTTTAGATTCACTATATCACTCTAACATCCTAGTAAACAAAATACTATCATCATAATAACAATACTTGTAGCAGCATCAGAGGGTTTTTTGGGGACATATATTGTTAGTATATCTTTATTCTCCATATTTCCTCTTATTTTTTTCCCTATTCAATCTTATCCTCATATATGTTTTGAGATTAATGTCCTAAAAGAAAACATAAAAAAAATTAATAGGTTTCACTGTTGAACTAGTGTGATGATATTTACATAGGAAAAATATGCAAATTTCTATATAATGAGCATGGTTATATTGTTACTACAGGTCAACTTAGCTCACTACAACCTTATCAAGAAGAGTAATCGTCATTTTCAAGCATAGTACTTGTACATACTATCTGAGAGGCAGTCTCTAGATGTCTAGAGTTATCCGCACGTCAAGTTTTCTCCAAGCAACATACAATAGCTTTGTCATCCTCCGTAGAGTAGGCCACATGGTACATTCATTGTTAGTTTTGTCCCTCCAACATCTGACATGGCTGTATTTTATTAATGTACCTAAATTTACACCTTCCATGATGTTTCTAATCTTTTAAAATGGTAAAAGTGGAGTGTTTTATGATGTAATAGATATACATAGTCTAGATTGACATGGCTGTATTTTATTAATGTACCTAAATTTACACCTTCTGTGATGCTTCTAATCTTGTAAAATGTTAAAACTGGAGTGTTTTATGAGGTAATTGATATTAATAATCTAGATTGACATGGCTGTACTTTATTAATGTACCTAAATTTACACCTTCCATGATGCTTCTAATCTTGTAAAATGTTAAAAGTGGAGTGTTTTATGATTTAATGGATCTTAATAATATAGATTGACATGGTTGTATTTTATTAATGTACCTAAATTTACACCTTCCATGACGCTTCTAATCTTGTAAAATGTTAAAAGTGGAGAGTTTTATGATGTAATGGATATAAATGATCTAGATTGACATGGCTACAGTGATACGATGATAGTGTAGGTTGATGTTCAAGTTGTAAAACTATTGTACATATCAAGGATGAATTATAGTACAAGCCAAAAATGATATTATTGTAAATTATTAAACAATTTGATAGGTGCTAAATCATACTTCTTATTAAGGACATAACTAATTTGTAAGTTGAATTTTTTTCATAATGTTCTTAGTTTTCAAAGTAAAGGTTTTTAGATGCTATTTCTCCAATAAACTTCAAGGAAAACTAAACGGAAATCTAAATTCTAAGGAAAACCCTATACATGTCATTTCTCCCACAAACTCATAAAGGTGTTACTTTTGACATAACTCCATCAATAACTACCAGTAGTTGTTCTAGTAAGTGCATAAAATAATTTTGTAAACCATGTACATGTCATTTCTCCCACAAACTCATCATGGTGTGAATTTTGAAATAACTTAATCAACCACTACCACTAGTTGTTTAGGTAAGTGCAAACCACTACAACTTCAAGGAAAAGCATGTACATGTGTCATTTCTCTCATACACGTGTCATTTCTATGTCATTTCTCCCATAAATTATAAGGCAATATCATTTCTCCCATAAACTATAAGGCAAACTTTAATGAAAACTATGTACATTCCATTTATATCTTAAACTCTAGGCAAGGAAAACTTTCAGGCATGTCATTTCTAGATCTGATTTATCCAATAAAATTTAAGGCAAACCATGGACATTCCATAAATTCAAGGAAAACTTTAAGGCCTGAAAACTAAACTTAAAATTCCTTACCTTCCATATGATTTTGAACTTCCATAGGATTTTAGTATGTCTGTTGAGTGTTAACTTCTATAAGTTCTAAAGGCAAAGTCTGTAAAAGGCTAGGTAGCCTCTAGATCTCATTTTTTTGAAAGGTGACATATCCAGTAAATTCCCCTATAGCCAATCTTTGGAACATATCTAAATAGAAGTTTTTCATTTTAATATCCATAAACCACTATCAGATCTAAATAGAATTTATTCATTTTAATATCCATAAATCACTACCACTTTAAGGAAAACTATATAGATGTGTCATTTCTCCCACACATGTGTCATTTCTCCCATAAACTCTTAGGAAAAATTTAAATCATGAATCATTGGCTTTCTCCCATTAATTCAAGGCAACATTTATGGGCTGAAAACTGAACCTAAAGTACATGAAATTCCATAAGATAGGATCCCCCAAACTCAAGGCTTTCTTCCATTAATTTAAAGAAAAATTTAAGGCCTAAAAATTGAACCTAAAGTGGCTGAACTTCCATAGGATTTTAGTTTGTTTGTTGAGTGTTAACTTCTACAAGTTGTAAAGGAGTCTGTAAAGGGCTAGGTAGCCTCTGGATCTCATCCTTTATTAAAGGTGACATATCCAATAAACTCATGGAAGAATGTACATGTCATTTGTCCCTTGAACTCTAGGCAAGCCAATCTTTGAGCCATGACATTTCTAGATGTGATTTTTCCCATAAACATTAAGGCACACCATGCACAAACCATGTACATGTAATTTCCCCATTAAACTCTAGGTAAGGAAATCTTTAAGGCATGTCATTTCTAGATTTGATTTTTTGCCATTAACTTTAAGGAAAACCATGCATGAACCATGTACATGTCATAAATCTCCCTTAAACTCTAGGCAATTCAATATTTAAGGCATATCATTTCTAGATGTGAATTCTACCATAAATTTTAAGTCAAATTTTAAGGTAAACCATGCACATGTCATTTATCTCATGCACATGTGCCATTTACCCCATGCATTTGCAATAAATGTTAATTTAATATATTTTCATTGATTTTTTTCAGGGATTAAAAAACCCACTAAATATGGTTGAAAAATGCACATTATGCATAGATGTTTCTTGCTATCCAAATCTAGGGAAAACAATTATTACATATGTGCTTTGCAATATTGTGACTAAAAAGGTCCTCCAGAGGAAAAGAATATACTCGGAAGAAAAACAAACTACGAGACATATTATATTGCATTGATAAAAGGCTTGGAAACAACTAGGGAGTATGGATTAAATGGAATTGTAGTTTTCACCAATTCTGAACTTGTGTGCAACTAGATGAAACACATGTACCAAGTTAAAAAGGAGAGGCTAAAACAACTGCATGGAAAAGCAAACAATATTGTTAACCAATTTCATTTTTTAGTATAAGACATTGTAAAAATGTTAATAAGATGTCTTATAATATTGTGTGGGGCAATGCCAATTCAAGATTCCTTTATCAAGATGAATTAATAGATGAATTAGTATTATACAGGGAAATTCGAATTCAATATTCATCTCTCAAAGATGAATTAGTTTTGAGACGCTCTTCTTCAAAAATTCAAGATTCATCTCTCAAAGATGAATTTGTTTTGAGACACCCTCCTTCAAAATTTATTGATGGAAATTGTAACATATCTTGGATATGTGTGTGTTTTGTAATTATAAATGTGTATCTTTTATTGACCATGTGTTTTTTTCAATTATATACATAGTGTGCTTCGACCATGTAAAACACAACTTGGTGAATTTCACATTTGCAACAAGTGGTGAACTTCATATTTTTATAAAATTAAAATGTGAGGAATTCAACAAATTTTTGTTTAGCTGGAGTTTCACGCTTATTTTTTAATGACATGTGTTTTTTCAATTATATACCAAGTTTTCTCTCACCATGTAAAGCACAATTTGGTGAAATTATCATTTTTATAAAAAAAATTCTTAAATTGAGTTTCACACATCAATTAGTGCTTTGAAA
Source organism: Pinus albicaulis (assembly GCA_034641835.2). Taxonomy (NCBI): domain Eukaryota; kingdom Viridiplantae; phylum Streptophyta; class Pinopsida; order Pinales; family Pinaceae; genus Pinus; species Pinus albicaulis. Next base: position 484,780,116 of record CM076574.1, read on the forward strand.
GTTGTGTTTTACATAATTTGTGTACACTAAATTACATTAATTTTTTGAAATTTATTTTAAATAGTAATTTAAAGATAATTGTAAGTGTAGACTATAGATATATCTACATATATATGTAATGGAGGATGAAAGGTGAAGAGAAAAAAAATCCCATATCTCTTCGAGAAAGGGGGATCAGGGCTCGAGGGATGTTCATGGTATTTAAATATAATCTTATCTCCATACATATACATAGATGTGTGTACAAATGGAATTGATTTTTTTATCAATTTTGTGAGTTAAATTAGTTTTTAATAAGTTTTTATTTTTTATTTTTTAGGAGGTAGGAGGACAAGGGTGTCTACTCCATCAATGGAGCATGGCCATGGTTCATGCAATCGTGGTATGGTTCATGCAATTTAATCAATGAATATGTACATGTATTTATATGTATGAATGTATTTTTGAATTGATTTTAAATTCATATTTTTTTATGAAGCTTCCCTCTCATCTCGTGAGGTTGGTGGTAGCACACATTCCTTTGGATGGCCATCAATAGGTGCTGGTGAATAGTGTGAAGGTGGTGATATTTATTCCCCTAGAGGCGAATCAACGAATGGTCGTGTTGGTTCTGAACCAATCGGTGGTCGTTCTGGTTTTCAACAGTCTTAGGGTGGGTAAAATGCTAGCCAACCATATCGAGGTGGCCATCAATTTGAGTATTATTTTCATTCAATTTGTACAAATTTGTTTACATGTACTTTTCTAATATACAAACTTTTATATATTGATGCAGAGGATTAAAATGTTTCTCCAAATGTTGCTCGAAAAATACATAGGATAGAATGCATCATTCAAGAAGAAGGTTGTACACCAACCACAATTTCTCTGTCTGACATTTCAGATATACCTTGGGAATCAAACATGAAACAATGCACCTTATAAATGTGTCGAAATATTATACAAAATTGAAGAGAGATCTCATGGCTTTGACTTTCCCTACTGAGAATCGGCAAAGCTTGGAAATAGTTACTCACTCTTTAAGAAAAATAGTAGATGTGTTCCTAAATCTTGGGCCAACCACTGATACTTTTGTATAAGTGATGAGAAAAGGAAAGGAAATATTGATGGGTCCTAATACATTGGAGTTTCTTAAACAAAGAGCACAATAGAAATGACCAAGTCTATGTTTAATTTGAAGGAAGGGCTAAAAAGAAAGATGTTGGAGGTGCAATATTTCAAGCACCCTCATATAGCTCACTATTTTTATAATATACACCTTGCAGCCTTTGGAATAATCCCATGGAACGATGAGGTTCCGATTTATTTTGAAAAATTATTTTATGCAAAAAAAAATTTACAAATGAAACCCAATTACAATGACCTTCCCTCTGAATTTTTTGGTCCTCGAAAAGGTCAATTGTGTCACCGTAGGGGTGCTAGGTGTAATGTCCAATTACCTCGCCATGAGCCATGATTGTTTATTCGACCTCTTCGTCTCGAAACTTTGTGATCAGAGATGGATGTCACTTCTCAAATTAGTCGAGAATAAATGGATGCCATCATTGACAATGTTCAAAGTGGATTGGGTGGAGTTGATGTTTGTCTGAATAGAGAAACAACATGTGAGAATGCATGGGCTAATTTTGTGTATTATATAGATGAAGAAATAAAAAACATGAGTGTTGAAGATCTCAGAACATATGTAAATAATTGTCGCAATCATTGGCAGGACCTAATTATTCATGAGTAAGAGGGCATGGGAATAGTATGTGTTAATGGTTATGGTGATTATTTTAACAAATGTACAATTTGTAATAAATACATATATAGATACATTTATTTGTATACATTAATCTAACAAAAATGTATCATTATATGTTAACACCATTTGTAGTTGTCACGCTTGATGAATAAAGTAGATGTTAATATCACGGTTGGAGCCTCTTATTCAAACAATCAAGATGGGCCTCACCATCAATCACACAATCAAGATGGTTCTCACCATAAACATATGTTGCAAAAGGTTAGTGTTTATTAAGTGAACATGATGATGTACAATTTTTTTAATCTATTATATATATCGAAACATGATGAAATATTTTTAAAACAAATAATTTTTCACACATGTACATGTATATATATAATAAAATTTTTTAACAGATTTCGATTATGTCCAATTTTTTTTGGATGGCGGTACCTTCCTCTTCCTTGGGAGATGCGCCAAATCCACCATCACAAGTATGAACATTTTTTCAGTTTTAAATATGTTTTTAAGTTATATATTCCAACTCAAAAAGTTCCATTAAAAAATGAGATATCTAGATCTTGAGTTATTTTAAAATTTTCAAATTTTAGGTTTTCGGAGATTTTCTGTCCGAGCCACTCTTAGGAGATGTACCAAATCCACTAGCGTAAGTATTCAATTTTTCACTTAAATATATATGTTTTTAATTTATAAGTTATAAATTGAAGTTCAAAAGTTTTATTATAAATTAAGATCTAAATCTTGAGTTATTTTAATTTTTTTGAATTTTAGGTTTTTGGAGATTTTCTTTTGGAGCCTCTCTTAGGAGATATGCCAAATCCACGAGCACAAGTATTCAATTTTTCACTTAATTATATGTTTTTAAGTTATAAGCTATAAATTGAAGTTCAAAAGTTTTATTATAAATTGATATCTAGATCTTGAGTTATTTTATACTTTTAAATTTTTCAAATTTTAGGTTCTTAGAGAGGATTTATTTTCTCCACAGACTCTAGTGATGGAGTGTATTATGGAGATAGGAACATCCACACCATTTGAACCATTTGAACGAGTTGTCTAGTTTTTTTTTAATATTATTGAAAATTATTTTATATATGTATTTTCATTTTAAATTTTTCAATATATATATATATATATATATATATATATATATATATATATATATATTTGTTCATGTATATTGTACAATTTACTGAGGAAGATTTTCCAGTGGGGGAAGTTTTAGTGGATGAGCAACAGACGGAGAGGGAACCTCATGAGGTATTGCATGATTTTTTTTACATTTTCTTTTTTTACATGAAGTTATATATATTCTCATTCAATTTTGAAAAATTAAATTTTAATGTTTGTATACATTGTGTACAGGTACCCCATTCTTTGCAGGATAGCTCGAGGATCGAGGCTTTGTTGGGAAAGACACTACATCAATCTGTATTTGATGGATGATGCACATGCATGTGCAACGTTATATTTCATAGATTTAGCCTTAAATTTCCTATTTTATATATAGTCTTATCTAGATGCAGTCATATATAACTTGATACTTGTAACTCTATATATATATATATATATATATATATATATATATACTTTTATTATTCATGTGAGATACGAATTTTGGACATATTTTATGTGAACTACATTTGGTATGTGATTGTCATATAATGTTTTGTTTTTAAAACTCAAATTTTGGATAGTTGAACTACATTTGGGATGTGAAGTAATGTTGTGTTATAATTTGTTTTGTTTTTAAAATGCAAGTTTTGGATGGTTTAACCACATTTGGAATTTGATTGCACAATATAATGTTTTGTTTTTATTGGATAGTTGAAATACATTTGGCATGTGATTGTGATACTTAAGGTTTTGTTTTTATTCGATAGTTGAACTACATTTGACATGTTTATTAATGTTGTGATATAATGTTTTGTTTTTAAAACTCAAGTTTTTGATGGTTGAAGTACATTTTTCATGTGAAGTAATGATGTATTATAATTTGATTCGTTTTTGAATCTCAAGTTTAGGATGCTCTAACTACATTTGGCATGTGGTTGCACGTTATAATGTTTTGTTTTTATTTGATAGTTGAACTACATTTGGCATGTGAAGTAATGTTGTGATATAATGTTTTTTTTTTCAAAACTCAAGTTTTGGATGGTCAAAATACATTTGGCATGTGATTATGATATAATGTTTCATTTTTAACATTCAAGTTGTCGTTTTCCAAAAAAAAAAAAGTTCACATGAATATATGTACATAGAAATGATTTGAGTACATGTTTGCATATATATGTTAAAACGATTGAAGTACAATACATATTGACACACACACACACACACATACATATATAAGAACGATCATAATATTATAGGTCTTGTTAGATGTGTCAAAAAATAATAAAATTTTTAAATTGCATTCTATAACATTTATATGCAACACTTTTCATCAATGCACATATAAAATATACTTTCAGTTAATTGCATTCTAGAACATATATATCCATCACGTGTAAAAATTTTCATCAATGCACATAGAAAAGCTACTTTTAGTTAATTGCATTCTTGAACGTATATATCCAGTACCTGCAACATTTTTGACCAATGCAAATAGAAAATCTACTTTCAATTAATTGCATTCTAGAACATATATATTCAGTATGTGAAACATTTTTGATCAATGCACATAGAAAATATATGTTCAATTAATTGCATTCTAGAATATATATATTCGGTACGTGCAACATTTTTCATCAATGCACATAGAAAATCTACTTTTAGTTAATTGCATTCTAGAACATATATATCTAGTACGTGTAACATTTTTCATCAATGCACATAGAAAAGCTACTTTCAGTTAATTACATTCTAGGCAACATTTTTCATCAATGCACATAGAAAAACTAGTTTAAGTTAATTTCATTCTAGAACATATATATCGAGTATGCGCAACATTTTTCATCAATACACATAGAAAAGATACTTTTAGTTGATAGTAAACTGGAAATTACAAAACACGTAAGACACATTTTGCATTCAAGAATGAATATTATAATTCACTTTTAATAGACACACATGTCTAAAACAAAACTATGCAAATTAAAATTTTCGTTATATCCACTATGCTAGATACACAAATATGTACATTTTGCAATAATATCATTATGGAAAATTTTACCATACAATGTATGAAATTGTTTAGACTAGATAATCTAGACATGTGTATGTGTACACGTGTATAAATTACTAGTGTGCATGTAACAAAATAATGTTCATGTGTAAACACTTGGACATATAACACAACAAGGCTGCTCAATTTTTAGTTGAGTTCTAGAATTTCTAAAACATGAATCCAAAGAGAAGAAATTGTTGGACAGTTCAATAAAAAAATCCAATGGAATGCCATCTTCAATGATTCGTTCATGATCGGATTTTGACATTTTCCATTTCTTAATTTTTGTTTTTTCTTTGATTGAACCTCTATCAAATTTATGCGTGCTTCACACACCAAGTGAATATATTAAAAACTTATGAAATCATGTACATAGTCTTGAAAGTAAAAAAAATCCCCACTTTCATTAGTTTGTCCGAAAAAATAACCTTTCAGTATTGTATACCCTCTGCCATATGGAAACTCGTGATCATTATAGTTTTCTACTAATTTAATATTTTTTTCAGTGCAACACATCAAATAATACTTCACATTATCATCATTAATAGTAATTACAATTACGGTATTATGTTTTGGAGAATAAAAATAAAAAGATTAGTGAAACCCTAGTGGATGCTCTGAGCACGCTGCTCCTCTACAACCCCAGCCTCTGACCGCTATAGGCTTTGCCATCACAAACTTGCTAGATCTCTTTGATTGCTCCTTTTATGGAGCAGTATGGAGGCTCTAAGGCTCCATCCTTTCGATATCAAGTCACGGGGACCTATCGTTCTCCATGACTCTCCTTCTTCAAATGTCTCACTAACATTTCTGCCTCCCCTCGCACCGACCTAGAGTTGTGCCCCAAACCCCCTCTGTAAGAACCCATCCAGGCTACTCCAGACACTCAGTAGAACAATACCACAATAGCCACCATGGCAGCCTCCTCGAACTCTGAGCATGCGAACAAAAATCCCCTCCCATCTATAGGGACAAAGGCATAATTGAAATTGACTGCAAATGATGGAGCCAAAAAGCCGAATGCATGCAACCCCAAGGCAACAAAAATCCCTAAAATAATCATTCAGGATCTAGATTTCACAGTCTACAGAGAATATATGCAATAACAACCGATAATCTGCAAATTCATGGGCATTTGACCCATGGAGAGAGTTCTCAAAGCATGGATCCTCGCCAAATGGAATTCAAAAGGAGAAATCAAACTATAGCTAGCATCCAAAGGCTTCTTCATAGTAGCCTTTGTGCTCCTGGGAGATAGAGATTAGATGTTTGAAGGTGAACCATACTTCTTTAACTCAGGAGGGCTATACATGATATAATGGAAGGGAAACTTCACATCAGACGAAGAGTATTTCACAGGGGTTCCTGTCTAGATTAGGTTATACTCTCTTCCCACGAATTACTGGGCTCCCTCAGTCCTAAAGGCCATCGGGGATGAACTCAGAGAATATATAAAGATGTCTGAAGGTACAAAAAATGGGCACTATATCTCCTGTGGCCACATATGCACATACATCGACGTCTTTGGTACCTTACGAGAGGCCATCAGACTAAATTTTAGGGACGACATATGGGACCAAAATACGGATTATGAGCATATCCCCTTCCGCTGTAGAAAATGCCATGAACATGGGCATTTCTTCAGATATTTCTTGCAAAATAAGTCCCATGGAAAGGATGATCAAGCAAGCAGAAAGGATGAACATGGATTCACCAAAGTAGGAAGAAAACACAAGCAAGGAAAATGAACGAACATAAGGAAATATCCCCCAAATTTCACCTAGAAAAACAAGTTTGATCTCCTATCCACACTTTAAGATGATGAAGAACAACACAGCAAGGAAAAGGAAAAGATTACAGAGCAAGAAATGCCAACAAACAACAAAGACACAACAATGGACACTACAATATCTCTTACACATGAAGGCAGTCTTCCTGAAGATGACATAGAAATGGATACCATTTAGGACATACCCACGCCTGAGGAAAGAGTGATTGAGAAATTCCTGATGGGAATGGACCTATAAAAAATAACAAAAGATTGGAATGTAAAAGGTATAGAAGGAGTGCCTGCAGAGCACATAAAAATAATTGAGGGGGCCTACCTTTTACAGCAAAGTATTCAGAAGCAAAGAGAGTATCAAAACAAAGGGAAAAATCCAGCAAGCATAATCATGGCCAATCTCAAAGCCAACCAACATAGCACCAAAGGGAAGACTCAGGAAAGAGGCATAAAAATGAACCAGTACCTTCAGAAGCTCAGAATCCGCCTAGTCAATGAAGGAAAGGTAAGGATGCTCTCTCTCTGCCCCAGTTTGTTATCATGATTTCCACCTCCTGTAATATAAGAGGACTAAATAGTCCCAGTAAGAAAAGGATCTTGAAATCCAAAATTGCATAAGACAAGCCTAACATTGTACTTCTTCAAGAAATAAAAAGAAACTTAAATGACATGGATTCCATCCAAGATTCTTGCTTCATAAATCAATACAGCCATCTAGCCATAGCAGCCTTAGGCACTGCTGGAGACCTTGCCACCTTCTAGAAGAACTTCATATTCCACTTATATGAATCTCTGGCTTCCAATCATGCTCTCACCATGGTCCTTCGAATCTTAGGCACTAAAGAAAAGCTTTGCATCACTAATGTCTACGTCGCCCACTCTACCTCGGAGTGGGTAGCCTGGCTCACCTGCCTCAAGAAACACCTCAGCTCCCTCTGCCACTCCCTCAGTCTTATAGCCGGGGATTTCAACATGATTCTTAATCTTGGGGAAAAGTGAGGAGGTCTCCAAATATTGGACACTGACTCTACAACCTTTGAATCCATGATTGATGATTTGGGTCTCATAGACACTCCCACCAAAAATGGCGCCTACACTTGGAATAATAGAAGAGGAGGGGATATAAATATAGCCTCAAGGGTGGATCGCTTTCTTCTCTCTGAGGATCTCTTCCTTTCCTCCCTGGAAACAGAAGCTAGCATTGCACCCCAAGCCGACTCAAATCACTGGCCTATCATTCTAAACATCAAGCTCTCTGAAAGACCTAAAAAATCTCCTTTCATGTTTGAATATTTCTGGATCACCAATCCAGAATTCCAGGATAAAATAAAGGAGTGGTGGTCCATCCCCCTCCCCCTACAAGGCAACAAAATGTATAACTTCCAACAAATATTAAATCTCATCAAATAGGAACTCAAAGCCTGGAACAAGAAAAATTTTGGAGAAATAAGAGGAGACAGAAAGATAATCGAGCTAAAAATGCAATCTCTCCAACAAAACATCATCCACCATGGTTTGACAGAGGAAAAAAATCAGGAGGAAATTGAGCTTTAAGAAAACTGGGATGACTGAGAAGCTCACGAAGAAACATTGTGGAGGATTGATTCGACCTCCTCCTCGTTTTCCCCCCAATCAATTATGTCATCATGATCACCCCAATAGCCTTCCTTCTCACAATTGATCACTCAGGAGGCTTTCTGTCAATTCGTTCCCTGCAGTACGATCCAACTCCAAACATTAATTCCTCGCATGATTTGCGTAGCCCATCTGGCACTCCTACCAAAGGCCTCCCAGGGCTTTCCCACCTCTTAGCCGCCTATTTCAATTCCCTCCTCCTTCCTCACACCTCACTCCTGACTATTCGGCTTGAGAACCCTACAGCTACTCTGCCTCCCCCAAATATGTCTCGCAACACCGTCCCCACTCATATCTCCATCTTGACCTCCATTCTTCATCATCACTCCATCTCATAGGCCCCGTGCCATTCTCACCCGCCACCCCTTGCTTTTCGTGGCTACCATGGCTTCTGGACTAACCCTTCTCACCCTCCTGTTACTTGGGCTGAGACCACTACCAAAAATTCAGCCCGCACCTATGTGGATAACACCAACCCTGACATGGAGAGGCACATCGTCAACATGGATTATGCAGCCCATATCCATGGCAGAGAAAAACCTTCGTAGGCGGTCAATGCTTCTCTTATATGGTTCCTGGATCCTGGGCTAACGAGGCCTCAGGAAAACTTGTACAATAGAACTATTGACTTGCATTAGCATACCAAGACACTCGTGGCCATTTCCCTTCAAGAGCAAAGGAACAACATCAAGGAGCTTGAACAGAAAATTGATTCTCTGACTGAGAAGTTCATTGCGTAGGTGAAGGAAGTGCATCACATGCACTTCATCAACTAGAACAAACCTCACTATGTTATTCTGAAAAGGAGCTCTGCGGCACCATCATCAGAGCCCCAAGATTGAAGAGGAGATTCATCGCCCCACCAAGCCAAAATCCTAGGAAGAAGGTCCCTCCACACTTCACCGCCAGATCTTCTTCTCAGAGGAAGGGACTCTGTACAGGCCCATCAGTGTCTACGACTACCTAAATAACAATGCGGATGTGCAGCACTCCTCGGGCCCCTAGTTCTTATACTTTCAGTTTGATTTCTTCTATCTCTCTGTTTTTCTCCCTGTGTTCAAGGCCCAATGGCCTTTTTTCTAAAGCATCAATGTACCTCTATTTTTCAGTTATTCTCCTGGTTTTTTTTGCATCTTTCTCCCCTCTGTGCCTCTCCCTGTATTTTCCTTTCGAGAGGGAGAGATATATTTTCAATGACGGATGTTCCTCAGCCTTTTCTAGTCTTTTTTATTATTCGCCTCTTGACGTTACGATTTAATATATGTTTCTTTTATGAATGTGAATAGACCCACTAAATTTACAAAAAAAAAGGATAGTAGGTGCAATTACAACAAAAAAGTCTCTTGCACAATAAAACAAAATTATGAATTAAAATTTAGATCATAATTGACATGAAAAATCAACTTTAAAATAATTTTAGTATCTATTTCTAGATCTCTATCATTTGAAAGAAATTCAAATGTTACCTTCTCTAACAAGATCAGAAACTCGATCACCATTAGATGATATTATAGTCTCCTTTGATTGCATTTCTTCAAACATTGCAACAAACATTTTCCCCTTTGTATTTAGCTCTGTATGTTTCCAATATTTTACATACATTTTGTTTTCACAAACATCATTGGATTCTATGTTGTCTATGCAAACATGAAAAAAATAAGAATATTTTCTTTTATCCAATGCAAACACATTTGTGGACAAATTTGTTTTAATTGAATGCAATTTTTGAGTCCCTTTTATTGTTTCAACATAATTTCCAATCAGTCTATCTACATATTTGACACCAATATGCCAAGAAAATGTATATGGAAAATTAAAAGAAGATTGGAAATATGATATCAAAATACCATCAAAGATAATCATTGTGATTTATGTACACTGTTTAAAATTTGATATCCAATAAAAATTTAATTGAATGTAAGTTCGCACTTCCCTTGATCGGTTAGTGTCGTGGCTTAGTGCAGCCATGCACCATTGAGCAACTCCTTTAGCGTCCACAAGTCGGTTTGTAGAGGGGTCCATTTCATATCTTTGAAGTGCTTGTTTTATGCATGCCCCCGCACCGTGATGTTCTCCTTTTCCATAGCCAGTCTCAAAGAGATTCCAACAATGTTTAATGTGGGTTTTCATATGAAGACAACACAACCAAAATAATGATCCTAAAGATCTGATCTGACCTGTGCATCCATCTGACCATATCCAATTTTCATTGAATTTTATTCCAGGACTTTTCAAGGAGTCGTAAATCTTTCCAAAACAGTGTTGTACATAATATGTATCATGTGTACGATCGTCACTGATATAAAAGTGATATTCTTTAATAAGATTCCTATTTTCACTGGTGCTTTCTATATGATCAAAATTTTATTCAGCATGTCTATATTGAATATGGACAAGCATGGAGACTTGGTCAAAATGATAGTATGCACTCTGAATTTCATTTTGTGGAACAAATGTGCATTTTTCTACAAAATCAATAACTGACAAAATGGTCCATGGTGGAAAAACTTCACGGGATATTTTGAATTGCAGGTCTTGCCATCGAGCTCAATGGGAATGCTTGGGGTATTTATAAATTTCTACCTCAAACTTTCTCAAAAAATATATCAGAAAAATTTCTTCTTCTTGTAAATCAATTCTCTTATCACTTGCAGTATTATTTCAACCTTGAATCGATGTATGGATATATTCATATCTCTTCCATTTCAGTTTCATGTTGGACAATGATTGATCATCTATATTAGTACGATATTTGTTTTGAAATTTAGTCAAATTTCGACAATCATCTCATTTTTTACCGCCAACACATTTCTTTTCGTAAAATAATTCCTGGCTTTCTCTTCCACATAGGATTTGAGATATCAAATCACGGAAAATGGAAGAAGGAGGTGAATATTTCCAAATTTTTCTACCAAAATTAAGGAATGTGTCATAATATAACTGAAATTCCACATGCTAACGACAACAACAAGTGTTGTATATGATGCTAGGTTTTACATACCATGGTTTTTGTTGCACAAAAGTACTCATTGAGACATCAATTTCACTATTCTATTCTTTGAACTTGTTGAACAACTCTATCTGAGTGGTGTCCAAGAAATTTTTTGGATGTGTTTCGTACTGATTTCATGTTATTATTCTTCACATCACATCACTTACATTTGGCGAAACACGTGAATTTTTCATCCAATATTCATATATTATTTTTTTAACATTTTCTCTTAGTCTATCTTTTTATGGTTTCCTACAAATAGCTCTCCAACAAGAGATTTGATCATTTACATCTATTTGCAACCGAAATTTTCAATGTTTGTGAAATTTTATCGTGAGGTTCGTAATGCTCGTGCCATAGATTTTTCCAAGTGATTCTATTTAGTACATGACAAAACCAGTGCCATATGTATTTATCTATGTGAAACTGAAACATTTTTCTGTCTAGATCTTCTAATTGAATTTATAGCACTATTTATATTTTGTATCACATATTCCTTCAATTTTTTCTCTTTTGTTGATTTTTTAATACCCAATAAAGTCATATCTTCTTTTAATTTCCTTAATGATAGGAGACCTTTCAACAATTGGGCTTGAACTGCCACATTTTCCTTTATGAAGTAAGTATCAAAAATGCGATTAACATGATTTCGTATAACACGGTCATCTCTTTTATCTCCATGTGTGAGTGTCAACATTTTATAATATCTGATCATAGACATTGATTTCATATGTACATATTTGAATTAATAGTAAATAATAAGTTTACATATTCGATAAATAGCTAAATTAATAAATATGTGTAATTTCAATAATACGTGCATGTGTTCAACACACACACACACACACACACACACACACACACACACACACACATATATATATATATATGGTGATTCAATTTCTTCACTTGAATTTATTTCAACATTTTCACCATTTTCAATCCTTGGTTCAATATCTTTTTCACTTTCTCTTTCAAAATTTTGTATCTCATCATCAATGTTTTGAGTAATATCTCTCTCCGTTTAAATTGCAAAATATTTTTCAAACTAGTTCATCAAATAAAAAATAAGCTTCACATTTTACACTAGGAAAATTTTAAATATCAAATTTATAATATTTACTTTTACATGCCCGCTTCAACCTGTATTTGAGGTTGATTTTCCCTTTCAATATTTGAGAGTGCTTCTCTCTTCTTTTTGCAAGATTATCTACCCTATTCTCTACCTTCCTCAGGTTCTCTTGTTCAAACGTATTTTCTCTTGAAATTCTTTCGATTTCCCATGATAATTGAGTATGAAGTTCAAAAAATTTCCTTCAAAAATTTAGAGAAGAACTGAATTAAAAAAAACATCACAAAAGATTTAACTTAAAAAAAAATCTCATTTTAAAATTTTGCAAAAAATACATACTTCAATCAAAAGCACTTACTTTTAAAAATCCGAGAAAAAAAATGTCCTAAATGAAGCTCAAAATATTTCCTTCCAAGTCCTGCAAAAAAAATTCATTTAAAAGGTTATACAAAAACTCATTTTAAAAAATAATTATAAAAGATTTACTTCAACCGAAAACACGTACTCTAAAAGAATGTCACTTCAAAAATACCTCTAAAAAATTTCCATTGAAAATTAAGCCCAACTTCTTAAAAAATGTCACTTTAAAAAATACCTCCAAAAAATGTTGTTTGAAAATTAACCCCAAAAAGCCTCTAAAAAAATATCACTTTAAAAATACCTCCAAAAAATTTCCTTTGAATATTAAGCCTAAAAAGATTCCTTTTGAAATTAAGTCCAAAAAAAGTCCAAAAAATGTCTTTTGGAAATTAGTCCCAAAAACCTCTAAAAATAAAATACATCCAAATAAATGTCCTGTGAAAAATAATCCCAAAACCTCTAAAAAAAATGAAAATTAAGCCCAAAACCTCTAAAAACAAAGTACCTTAAAAGAAAACAATGAAAATTAATCCCAAAACCTCTAAAAACAAAATACCTTAAAAAAAAAACAACCAAAATTAGCCCAAAACCTCTAAAAACAAAATACCTTAAGAAAAATGAAGCCCAAAAAAATCCAAAAAATGTATCACATACCTCCAAGAAATGTCCTTTGAATGTTATGCCAAAAAGAGTCCTTAAACCCGAAAAAATCCTTTGCAAAATCATACCAAATGAAGAAATGTGTGAAATTATGCGAAAATAATGAATACGTTTATGTCAATTTATATTGTCGCGAAATGTTTTTTTGGAGGGGCTTCATTGAGTTTTTAGGCTGATATAGTCAATTAAAATTTTGGACCAAATTTTGTAAAAGATTATGCCAAAATTTTTGTGTCGTTAGACTTGATGGGTCATTGGGGTAAAGAACAATTTGGCCAAACATTTTTTAAATTTTTGGCCGAGCTAACACATCTGCAATTACGCAGGGCCAAGCTCTCAACACATTTCTTCAACTTTGGACTGATTAAACTCCATCAAACTTTGTGAATTAACTATCGGAACGAAGACAAGCATTTTCATAATCCAATATACTTTCAAGAAATATAACTTTTATGGAATTTCATAAATATTTACTAATTTTAATTAATTTTGTAATAAAGCGGGTGCAAACAATTTCTGAAGGTCATTATGATTTAGTAAAATCAATATTCCGCATCTTCCAAAATACACTATAATTTTTTTTTTTTCAAAAATAATGGTGCATTACTTTGGCCCGCCATCTGTAATGGGGAGTTTTTAGATTTTTAGTTTATAACTTATATGTTGATAAATTTTGTGCATCTTGAAACATATTCAAAATATGCAGTTTTTTCATATTGGATAAGTTCAAAAAATTATAGTAATTTTGATATGCATGAGTTGGTTTTGTAAATATAATGAAACCGAAGTAGACATTGTCTAGCTCATTGTAACACATTTTTTTTCTCAAAAACACAAAATTTTCAAAGAATAAACCAACGCGTATTAACATGACCTTTTATGAATCCTTTGATTGTTAAAAAACACACACTCAAAGAAATTCTAAGTTGACATATCGAATATGTATTAAAAAAATCCAAAAAATAAGTAATAGAAAGCTAATAAAATTTCTGACAACTTTTGTTGTTATCGCAAAGTGAAATTCTAAACAAAAAAGTTGTTTTGGCTTGCAGAAAGTTGAAGAATAGATAAAATTGAATTTTTTTCTCAAAAAAGGGCAAACAGTGTAACTCAAATAGTCACCCAGGTAATATAGTCCAAACTTCAAATTATGAGCAAGAAAAAGTTCACAGTCAATGGATTTAGGTCATGAAAAAAGAATATGATTCTATTATGATAAATATTATACATGGGAATTGATAGAATCATCAAGGGATAAAGTTCCATGTGCTCAAAATGGTAATTCAAAATGAAATTTACTATTAATGCAACTATTGATAAATATAATGCCAGAATTTCATTGAAGAGATATTCACAGAAATAAGTGATATATTATGAAGGAAGTTTCACACCTGTTGGTAAAATGTAGAACATTGGAATCATTGTAGTGATTAATAAGCATACTTGGAATTTAAATTAGTTAGATGTCAATTCAACATTTCTAAATGGAAAAAACAAGTAAAAAGCATATCTTGTTTAGCAATAAGGTTTTGTAAAGCATGGACAAGGACATCTTCTTTGCAGGTTAAAGAAAGAATTATATGGACTCAAATAGGTACCTAGGTCTTGGTATGTGAGGATTTATAATTTTTTCTGTTAACATGGTTTTACTAAAACTAAAGGAGATCCAAATATGTATATCAAGAGGAATTAAAAGGCAGATATTATTATAATTTCTGAATATGTGATGGTCTTATCATAACAAGATATGCAACCAAGTTAATCAAAAATATTATAAGTTTTTTGTCATAGGAATTTGAAATGAAATATTTCTCTAAAAATGGATGAGGTAGTCTCTTTCCTCTTATCCAAAAACAAGGACCGCTCTCTGACGCTTTGCAAAGAAAAATGGGTCTTAACTCAAAACAGGTTTTCCAATGTCTCTTCATGTTTCGGGTTTTTTTTCACATGCGAAATTAAGCATAAGCAACACAAAATCACATAAATCAGAAAAGAATACATGAAGAGAACAATAAAGGATTTGGTGACAGATTTCACCCCTCTTGGGCTACATCCCTAGGCATGCCAACATAGCTAGACCGCTCCATATATTTAGTGTAAAAGGAGTACAATAAATTTTCGTGATGAAACATGTGGATATTTCCCATTCAAGTAAATGTTCTCCTACAAATAAATCTCACATTAAACATCATTACAACCATATATTATCATGGAAAATTCAAAAACACAAGATTTTTCCTACAAATTCCTTACGCTCCAACTGAGCATGAGCATACACAAGCATACTAGCACTTCAATTCCACAGTGAAGGAAAAAAATGAAGCTTTCCTCAACATGACATAGTGAGAAAAGTAAACATTAGTTGAACCCTACAAGTAAAAATTATTGCAATACACTTATGAAGGTAAGAAAACCCTCTAAGGCCTTCTCCATGCTCAAACACCTTCAACAACTACTCCAAAACACTAACTCGGCCATATACCCTTGGACTTGAACCTATAAAAATTATCCTTTGATGTGCTCAAATACGAAAATAGAGGTCACCATTGGATCCAAAATGTCCAAAAACCCATAGTTATAGTCTTCTTCGGCTCAAATTGGAAAAAAATTAAAAATATATGGTTCTACAAGATCTTCGTTTAGTTTTGTTGTTATTTGTCCTAAAAATCAGACCAACAGACTAACCGTCCAACTAATCTACCCTATTTTCCACTAAAGAGGAGACAGTTTCATCCTCTGATGGTACAATTTTTTGGACATTTAATTAGCCCAATAACCCATAAGGGTGAAAATTCAGGCCACATGGGCCATGTGGTTGCACGTTTGGCCTTAATGCCTGTCCCTGCCAGGCTATCCCAATAATTTTTTTTCTATGGTTACATTGGTTCCACGGGACCGAGGGCCAGGCCAATGACGCACCCTTCCTGCCAGGCACCTAAAAACTCAATACAAAATTCTTACTTTTCAATTGGTACAATTCAAGACCCAATCAAGGCACTTAACCCATCTTCTTGGTGAAGACTTATTGTGCTATAAAGAATCGAGCCAAAATTCTTATCGTTGATGCAGGAACAAAACATTCGTGAGTGGAATATGAACGTACTATTTAATTTCAGCTTTGCATGGCTGAAAACAACTTCATGTTGAATTTCAAATGTTGAAGAAAAACGTGACTCCATCTTGGAAATCAAAAGAAATAGAAACTTTCTTTACCATCCTCAAACTGACCTTGTACATAAAAGTACAATGTTGCAAAATTTCAATAACATAATTGGCTTTTCCTACAAAAACATAGTCATCTTATACAATATTAAAACAAATATTTTATTCACAATAAGTCTTATCTTGAATACTTGCATCAGTGAGTACATGAAAGACTTATATACAAACTTGGACAACAAAGTGGACGACAACTTGTATAACAACTTGTACATTCCAAAAGTCCTTGAACATATGGAATTATAAACAAGAGAATACATAAAATCAATGAAAAACACATAATTTTTGCACAAAGTGACTATTACTTTTCAGTTTAAAAAATTAATCAAATAGGTAAATAACAACACGTAATTAGAAATTTACATAGAAACCTTACAAACAAGTCTATCCACTATCTGCCTCTCCTAGGATTATTGGTTATATTTTCGCATCATCTTTTCCTTGAAGGTTGCTTTGCATTGTCATGTGTCCTCTTTTCCACCTCTCTCTTCCCTTGCATTAGGCTGCACAATCTCTTTTCCCTTCTTGGAATGAAGCTCTTGATGTAATTTCCAACATCCTTCATTTCCATGCCCATGCATCTTGCAATGGGTTCAATATAACTTTCTCTTTCTTGCTGAAAAAGAAGTCCTCAAATGTGAAGGAGATTCAATATGCTTGATGCCTAGAATATAATACATTATTTTAACCATTACCATGTGTTTCTCACAGAAAACCACAAAATTATCAAATGCATCACATAAAATACAAGCGTACATGTTCCACAAGTAGTCAAAAATATCATGCATTGAGATTTAGATGTGTCTCTTGGGCTACAACTTTGATGAAGTGGAGTGAATGATGACAAGCAAGGTGCTTTCAAGAGTTCATCTCACTTCGGAGACAAATGGTAATTTTCACCACCATCCTGTTATGAGATCTCATCCCTGGATGATTGATGTGCCTCAAACTGTTTAGATCATTCTCCAAAATCCCTTTGGTCATATCCCAATCCCTCATACTTTTGTCTCTCCTCAACCATGATTTTATTAGTAATCTCTTGACCATTCATCTTAATGCCTCCTCCTTCATAACCCATTTTAGAAATAAGCTTCAGACCAATGCCTTTTGTATGTTGCTCAAATGTTGCAAAAGAGTTGTTATGCACAAAAACAAAAGGAATTGTACTTGAGATTTTTATTTCCTCCTTCAACTTTCCATTCACATTTTTAACTTTTTATGAATACGATGACATTTTAGATCACTCTAGCCACCCACTTTTACAAAATGGAATATGTTGAGAATAATGGAGATGCTTGCAAAGTGCACATGCATCATCTTCCTCATATGGTCTGTAAGTACTATTTGAACCATGACCACATATTGGTTACATTTTTGAGGTGTCTCTTGTTGTCACGGGAGTGGAAATTTCAATTACTTTTTCCTCAAGCACATCATGCAACTAAAGGCGCATATTCGTCCTCTCATGTTCAACCATTTCTAGCGTTCTTCTCAACTCAATTTTCTCCATATGAAGAGCCAAATTGAGCTCCTATAGCTCTTGGAGACTTTTCTTGCCATTCTTCCAACATGTTCAAATGAATCTCTCATACAAATTTCTCTAAAAATAAAGGAGGTATTCTCTTTACTCTTCTTCAAGAATAAGTACCGATCTTCGATGCTTTGAAAGAAAAAATGGGTCTTAACACAAAACAAGATTTCCAATGTATCTTCAGATTATGAGTTAGTTTGAACATGTAAAGTTAAGCATAACCAACACAAATTCACATAACTTGGACATGAATACATGAATAGAACATCAAAGGATTTGGTGACGGGGTTCACTCATCCTAGGCTACATCTCTGGGCCTGCCAAAATAGCTAGACCACTCCATATATTTAATGAAAAGGAGTACAATAAAGTTTGTTGATGAAAAATATGGTTATTTCCATTTCAAGGAAATGTTCTCGTGCAAAGAAATCTCACATAAAACATCATTACCACCTGGAATTATCATGAAAAATTCAAAAACATAAGGTGTCTACTACAACTACCCTACACTCCAACTGAACATGAGCATATATTAGCATACTAGCACTTCAATTCCACATTGAAGGATAAAAATGAAGCTTTCATAAACATGACGTAGTGATAAAAGTAAACACATGATGAACCCTATAAGTAGCATCTACTGCAATAAAATTTTGAAGGTAATAAAACCCTACAAGACCTTCTCCATGCTCAAAGCCCTTCAAGAACTGCTCCAAATCACTCATTGATCCATAGATTCTTGGAATTGAACATGCAAAAAGTATCCTTAAATGTGCTCAAATCAGCAAATGGAGGTCACCATTGGAGATAAAATATCCAAAAACCCCAGGAAGACTCTTTTTGGTCTCAAATTGGCCAAAAAATCTAAAAGATATGGATTTAAGAGCTCTCCATGTAGTGTTGTTGTTATCTGTCCTACAATTCAGACATAGAGACTAACTATCCGACACATATTCCCTGTTTTCCTCTAATGAGGCGACAAATTGTCACTCTGTGAGTGAAATTTGTTGGACATTTAATTAGGGCAATAATCCTTTAGGGAGAAAATTCAGGCAACGTGGGCCATGTGGCAGCGGGTTCGGTATTAACGCCCACCCCCGCCAGCCTATCCCCTTATATTCCGGGCTACATTTACATTGGGTCCATGTGACCGACGGTTGAGCCAATGGCTCAGCCTTCATGTTGGGCCCCTTAACTTCATGCGTTGGGGTCACATATTTGCCATAGGGCTTGCGAATGGCTCCCTTCATAAGCACCATTCCAACGAGCGCTCTTCGCCGTCTCTAAGACGTGGTCATCTGGACCCCCCATATGCCCACATCTAGGGCTAGGTCGAAGCCCTTATCTAACGTACCATTTCTCTGGAGCATGCAGTCTCATGGAGGGTCGAGTGACCAGGGGATGGTGATTTTGCAGAGACCCATCCTGATATACCGAGATTCCATGGTGTCAAATGACTGGGGGTCGGGGCTGGCAGTTCGACTCCTCCCATATGAGCATTAAAAAAAACTTAAATAAATTTTTTATGTTATATGGTCTAAGACCCACCCATGGATTAATCGGTAGAGTACTGCAACTATGAATAGGATTTTGAGGGTTCGATTCACCTAGGTCTTTGTCTTACCGTTACTAAAATTTTATTATGCCTTCAGGGTGCCACATCGTAACCCGTGAAAAAAACCAAAAAATTAACGAACTAGAACATGCAAGTTTCCAACACCAGTTGATCCATGCCTACATAAATGAACCTGGGTGATTTGCAAGTTTCCAACACCAGTGGATCCATGCCTACATAAATGAACCTGGGTGATTTGCAAGTTGTCAACACCAGAGTATCCATGCCTACATAAATGAACCTGGGTGATGTGAGCAGTACGAAATCCTAGTTAGCTGCCTGGCCAACAACTTGCTCGCCTTTTTTTGTTGGCTCAAGCGATTAGAACGCAATAACTTGAACATATTGTATGGGATTGTCGTTGTATTCAGAATGATGACCACTTTGACTTGACTTTAGTTTTAAGAATTTCTGCACAATTTCATTTTTGAAACGAATGTCGTTGTATTTAGAATGATGACCACTTTGACTTGACTCTAGTTTTAAGAATTTCTGCACAATTTCATTTTTGAGCTAAAATATGCATATAAATTAATGAGAAGATTCAATGTGAACGGATATAAACAAATATCTACACTATTGGAACATAATGAGCTCATCAATCACGATGAAACAACGAAAGTGAATCGTACATTGTACATATAGTTTGTGGAATGTCAAAATTACTTATCTAAAACCAGGTCAGAAATTGCATGTTCATGAGAATATTTATTCAATTCATGGCTAAGCCATATGGAAGTCACAAGTTCGTAGCCAACAAAGTCTTTAGATATTTGAAGATATTAAAAATTTTGGTATTGAATGTACAAATGAGATATTTGAAGATATTAAAAATTTTGGTATTGAATGTACAAATGATTTTAATGTTGAGTTCATAATGTATTCAGATTATGATTAGGTAGGAAACATGAATGATAGGAAGTCCAATTATATTTATGTGTTCAATGTTGTATTTGAAATTGTGTCATGGGGTAGTAAGAAACATCCAACTATATATTTGGCTTCCAATAAAGCTGAGTACAAGGAATTATGAAATTTAATTTGTGAAGAAATTTGGCTAAGAAAAATTAAAACATTAAAGACCAAAAAATCATTAAATGTGAAGATAGAATCTTTATCAAACTGGAAAACAACACACTTTATCATGACTCAAAGGAAATTAATTTCAAAGACAACTTTCCTAAGCCTTTTAGGAAAAGATAAATTTACCACACAAGTTAAGTCTCTTAAGTAGTTCATTTCTAAATTAAAGGAAGTGTCCAAATAATAGATAAATGAAAAGTCTATATTATTAGAGTTTCAAGATCTCTATATATGGTTTTCCATTGTAAGAATTACTTGGAACTTAGAAAAAATAGTTATCTTTACAGGTTGTTGTATTTTTCATCCTATCTATCTCATTGCTACAAAATGACAGTGCATCACATATTTGGTGTGTGTGAGAAGTTGCATTTAAAAAAACAAATCTTTCTCTTCGCTATAAAATGACACTCCATCACATATTTGGTGTGTGTGACACTCCATCACATATTTGGTGTGTGTGAGAAGTAGCATTTAAAAAAACAAATCTCGATTGACATAGTTCAGGTATCTCTGTGTTTTCTTTGTATTCTTATCTCTTTTAATCATAAACTTGGCCTACCAAAATCAAAATTAACAACCGGTTAGTGGCACCCTTGAACGGTACACCCAGACAACTATAGCCAAAGCTTTTTTATTTCGCTTGGAGATAGCGTTTATGCTACAAAGCGGTCGTTGTAGCCAGCGCAGGCGGTTTTATTTCTCTCTTCAAAAACCGCAACGAAGCATACATTAAATCCAGGGAAAATACACGCTGATCATACGTACTTGGGCAGCACCGAATTCACAAAGCATCCCTCTGAGGGGGGAAACCGTTAAATGCCAATTTGGCATAGCTTACTTCACCAGACCATTACTATTTTTAGAAATCGTAAGCTAACAGCTTATACAGCCTTTTGTCCAACCAAACGAGTTTCTTAATTTTTTGAAGAATAAGGACGAATTTCCTCACTATTGTGGATGATACTACTGCTAACATCTATATTGTCTGTTTTATTAGTTAACGTCTTTTAGGTTTTCATACAAACCGTCTTAAGGGTTATGGCGAAGAGCTGTAAAAATACAAGAATATATGGCTTGATAGAATTGTTCGTAGGTAAAATCGTATTAAATTATATCATATTTTCAATTTTAGTGTACAAATCATTATCATATAATATCTATGACTTTGTTAAAACGGTTATACTTAAAAATATATATATATATATATTTATTAATTAATGATTGGTATAGTATTTATGTTTTTTTATGTTCTTCTAATTAAATTTATTAATTAGGTAAAAACATATTATATGAAATAGTGCTATGTGAAATTAGTTATAGGTTTTGGGTAATTTCATAGGTTTTGGGTCTGTAATATTTAAGAGATGTTGACCTATGTTATTATAATAAAACTTATTTTTACATAAAAATTTACACATAAAAATTTACATGATAAAGTAAAATAAATCGCTACATGAGAAATGACTTTCATGCAATACTTCATAGCATATAAACCACCTTGAACAAGTCAAAAAAATCGATTTCTCTCTAAAAGACCATACGATGACCTTGAACACACTGAACAAATCAGAAAAACGGATCTCTAAAAAGACATAAAATGACATCAAAATGATCATGGGTTGAAAAAGCAATTCTATCCACACATCCGATCAATAACATTCTGGCTCTAGTTGTATTGGTCAACTCCTTAACCAGGGCATCCGAGCCTAGCCAGACACCAGCTTTCTACGCCAGGATATGCTTTCTACGATTATCTTGAATCTGAATGCTGTCTGTCACGATAAATATCTACGCCAGGATTATCAATAAAGTTGTTTAAACTTTAAAGCGTTTGTCGGTGTGTAACACTTATCATAAGACAAACTTACCATGAATTAAAAAAATTTTACCAATGCGAATTCTCAATCAACATAAAAGAGGAATATCGCATATTTGGCATAGTTTTAACAGTACTATATCATTATTTCACTGTACTGAGGTTGATCTACCGCGGAATCCATATATTATAATTTGACTCGAATAATTATCCAAATCTCATAGTTTGTAAGTCGGTTATTATGATATTCATTGCGCCTTTAATGTCAATGGTAAATCTTGGGATTTGGTTTTTGGATTAATTAATAGTCCGGTCGGCCTATCGGTCCGACACCTGGCTTACCTTCCTCCGTCCGATGACATAAGATCTACGGTTCCGGGGACTAGGGTTTGCAATGACCCCCGGCGCCCTAACCGCTTTGGCTCATTGTCATTTCTCACGCAGAGAGGTTCTGGAGGTAGCGCAGCTCTACCAGGTTGCTTGCCGGTTTCATTCAATGCCTTTCATGACAACGACGTAGCGCTGCGACCACAGTGCTAACCCCTTCAACACAGGTAACTCAACAGTTTATAAGATTTCTCTGCAATTTTTATCAGTTTATAAGAGTTCTCTGCAATTTTATCAGTCTATAAGAATTCTCTGCAATCTTATCAGTTATAAGAGTTTCACTGCAATTTTAATTGTTTTTCGAGGAACAGGGTTGGGGTTCCGGTGAGGAACTTAGCCAAGAAGTTTAATGTCTGCTGAAACCCTGAGGGTTACGCCCCTCCTCTAGGAATCTAAGCTTCTGAGAGGTTTTGCCTAAGAATTAACTTCGTTCCCTTTTGATTTTGTCATTTTGTATCAGTGATGGACCGGTGCTCAGACGAAGCACCCACGAGTTCTGAATTTCTTGACAGGTAATTTATTTTTGTTTTATTCAACCCCGGTATTTGGAAAACCCTCCCTTCGGCTTATGAATTAGAGCTTCTTTTTGTGTCCTGAAGGTTTCCTATTCTGCTGACTGCATATTTTTCTTTTCGTTTTGACAGGTATTACCTGGTTCCCGCCCAACTCGCAATTTCCTGTAGCTTATCTACATTTGCTCGCTGAAGCGGTAGACTAATTTCCGGCCTGCACCTTACAGGTACCGGCTCTCATCAGGAACTATACAGAACGTTCAATGTTTAGCTTTCAAGCTCAGGGTTTAGTCTGATATTTCTTAGCATGCCGTGCAGGATAAAAATCTAGCTCAGGCTCCCTTGTTATTTTTATTTACGGCTTCATGCCGACGTTGTATTTCATTAAACTTTCTCTTTAAGGGTTTACATTGGAAGAAAGAAACTGATGAATTCTATGAATGTGGGATTCTCTCTGCTGTTATTTATGCCAGACGCAAACGGCAGTGCCTATTCTCTTAATGGCTATGTCGTGATTTAAGTTAGACTGTGTGTAATTTGCCGGAAGATTATTACTGTACCGTAAACCCTCTCATTGATTCTATTTATATATAATGCCGAGTTTTTTGTTCACGTTATGGTTTTCATGTACTGTGATATAAATGGAATGTTTTCTGCTCTATGCTTCGATCCCTGGTTCTAACTGAACCTTGCTTATGAGATTGTTGTTATATGTCGAGGGTTTACTATTTTTCGAGTTATTAGAATCAAAGGTTCTCGTTCCTCACTGCTTATTATGTTAAAATGTCTCTCTGCTCTACACAGGCGTCCGGACCGCCATTATGTCCGCGTTCTTTCATGAAAGAGAATGACCAAACCCTTGACTCAGAACCTTCGGTTCGAGGGTTTAACAATTCTCTCCCTTCACGCTGTCTGTGTGTATATTCTCTCCATTTTGTTTACTGAGCAGTATTACTGGTGAAAAAAAAGTCGTTACCACTCATTTAGTTTTCATGTTCTATTGATTTACTTCTCTCCTACAGATGTAAAACTACTCCTGTGCATGTCATATTATCGTAAGAAGGAAGATGTACTAGAAGTTCATTATTCTTTTGATTTTCTGTGCATTTCTTCTGTAGACTGCGTATATAGTAATTAACACTGTTCCCCAACACCCTATGTTAACGATAACAGAGAGAAAATATGAATACAGGAAACATTCTTCTTGCTAACAGAAATAAATTTTCTAACTATGGTTATTCAGGAAGTTAAGTTCAGAAGTATAATGAACTAAACATTTTACTTCTTCAAATTCTTTTACTCATCTGGTTCCTGAATTAACTGATGGTAATAATGTGCCTCCCGTCCTTGAGCTGTCAACCAGTCACGCAGCTCCCCCCGTGCATCAAGTCTGGCTCTGAGATTATCAGAGTACAGGACAGAAACGTAGGACAATCCGGTCCAGTTCTTCCATCATAGGAAAAAAAACAGGAAGTACTGGGGAGATTACGGGACAACCGGTCCAATCTCCAACCCAGTGCACCCTCTGCTCTGAAACATCTTTTCAGCTTAACAGAGTTTCTCTTCCTTCCTCCACAGATCCAACCCCCAACTCCCTCTTGGATTTTCCATTTATCCAGAGTTCCATGGGTAACTGTGGGAACTGTTTTTTCCAACTAACCCAGATCTTGATTTACATTTTTACTTTTACCATCATTGTTACTCATGAAACCAATTCACAGTAAATTTTATCAATGTAAAATGTAATTTTGTTCCAATATTCTGACTGAAATAAACATCAGTCTTAATTGATTTAAAAAAAATAGTCTAACCATTCGTTCCACTAAACCAATGGTTACAGTTTTCCCCCTCTAGAGGAGAACACCGTCCTCGGTGTTATTATTCCAGTTCAGTAAAAAGATCAGGATAAGCTTCCCGAACAACACTTTCGTCTTCCCAGGTAGCTTCCTCAGGTCCAAAGTGCTTCCATTGCACTTTAACCTGGGCGATGGCTCGTTTCCGGAGCATGATTTCCCTCCGGTCGATTATACTGTGTGGCTCGACCAGAAACTCCCCGTCTGGTTCTACCTGCAAAAGATGAACTTATGTTAATTAAATAAGTTATAATATTGCATTCATTATTTGACGAGCTTACTCATCCACTACCTGTATGTTCTGCCAATGAATAATATGCCTGGTATCATGGACATATCATTTCAGTAACGATACATGAAAAACATTATGCACCCGAATATGACTAGGAAGGGCTAAACGATACGCCACTGGTCCCACTCTCTCCAGAATTTGGAAAGGACCGCAGAATCGGGGTGCTAGTTTTGCGCAAGATGCCCATCTTAATGTGCTTTCCTTTGGTTTGATCCTAACATAAACATGATCTCCAACTGCATATTAATGATAAGACCTTTTCTTATCTGCATACACCTTCTGCCTGTCTTGTGCCGCCTTCAAATTCTGTCTAATCTTTCTCACCTCAGCCTCCATCTCTGCTAGCATGTCTGGTCCTAACATGAGCTTATTCTCTGGGCTGCTCCAGTTAATGGGAGTCCTGCACTGTCGACTGTACAGTGCCTCGAACGGACTCATCTTTAAGGATTCCTGGTAGCCATTATTGTAAGCGAACTCTATCAAATGTAGATATTCTTCCCACTTAACTGGTTGTTGCATGACATACATTCTCAGCATGTCTTCCAGGATCTGGTTCACCCTCTCTGTCTGACCATCCGTTTGCGGGTGGTATGCGGTACTAAAATGTACTTGAGTTCCTAGACCTGTAAACAATGCCTTCCAGAAGGCTGATGTAAATTTTACATCCCTGTCTGAAATGACAGTCTTCGGTATGCCATGGACCCTGAAGATCTCACGCATAAATAAATCTGCTATTTGTACCGTCTTATAAGTGGACTGAACAGGTATAAAATGTGTTGACTTACTTAGTCTATCCACAACTACCATTATGGAATCATTACCTCTTTTCGATTTGGGTAACCCGGTAATAAAGTCTAATGAAATCACCTCCCATTTCCACTCAGGAATCGGTATAGGTTGCATTAATCCAGCTGGATGCCTATGCTCCACTTTTACTTGCTGGCATTCCAAACATTTGGTTAAATAGCTTGATATTTCCTTCCTCATGCCCGGCCAACAGTAATCCTTCTGATGGCTGTCAACATCTTCTGATATCCCGGATGACCAGCGTAATTGCTTCTGTGATATTCATCCAGTATCATGGTCTTCAATTCCACTCTATTTGTTATGACTATCTTTTTCTTAAAAACCAACAACCCTTCCTGGTTGATTTCATATTCCCCTTGCTCTTTAGAGTCATGGACTTGCTGCCACAAATATTTATACTCTGGATCCTTGTCTACTTCTTCTCTGATTTGATCTAGAAATCTGTTTTCCACCTGATTAACATATTGCTCATAAATGATATGCACCTTTCTGCTTAACGCATCCGCAACTCTGTTTTCTTTTCCTTTCACGTGCTGCAGATCAATTTCAAACTCACTCAAAAAAGCATTCCACCTTGCTTGTCGGGAGTTTAAGTCAGTTTGTTTAAAATAACTGGTTAGGATGCTATGATCTGTTTTTAAAACAAATTTCTTCCCAAGTAAATAATGTCTCCACACCCTTAGTGCGTGCACAACTGCGGTCAACTCTAGATCATAGGCTGAATACCGCTGCTCATGATCTTTTAACTTGCGGGATTCATACGCAACTACCTTTCCCTCTTGTGATAAAACAGCCCCAACACCTTCCTTGCATGCATCTGTACAAACCTCAAATTCTTTACTCGGATCTGCCACACTTAACACAGGTGCTGTGGTCAGCAATTGCTTCAATCTTTCAAAACTATTCTGGCATTCTTTGGTCCACTGAAAGATTTTTCCTTTCCTCTGCAAAGAAGTAATAGGAAAAGCTATCTTTGAGAATCCTTTTATAAATCGCCGGTAATAACCAGCGAGACCCATGAAAGATCGTATATCTGCCACATTTTGTGGCACCTTCCACTCCATAATAGTCTTGATTTTCTCCGGATCTACAGCTATGCCTTTTTCCGATATTACATGTCCAAGATACTGTATTTCTGTTTTAAAGAAGTCACACTTGCTGAATTTCGCATATAGTTGGTGCTTCCTAAGCATCTCCAGCACCATGCGCAAGTGTGCCTTATGCTCTTCTGCATCCTTTGAATAAATCAGTATATCATCGATAAAAATTAGCACAAAGTTGTCCAAATAAGGATGAAATACACTATGCATCAGCCTCATAAAGGTGGCTGGCGCATTAGTTAGTCCAAAAGGTAATACCACGAATTCGTAGTGGCCATACCTTGTACGGAAAGCAGTTTTATGGATATCTTCATCTTTAATCCGAATCTGGTGATAACCAGATCGCAAATTTATCTTTGAGAATACCGTGGCCCCCCTCACCTGATCGAACAAATCATCAATACGAGGTAGAGGATACCTGTTCTTAACAGTCAACTTATTTAACTGCCGGTAATCCATGCACATAGGCATGGTTCCATCCTTCTTTTTAACAAACAATACGGGTGCTCCCCAGGGTGACACACTGGGTCGAATATACCCCTTATCCAGCAATTCCTGAAGCTGCATTTTAAGTTCAGTCAGTTCTGGTACACTCATACGGTAAGGAGTCCGAGAGACTGGCGAGGCTCCTGGCAGCAGCTCTATTGTAAAATCAACTTCTCTTTTCGATGGTAAACCTGGTATTTCTTCAGGAAATATGTCTTTAAATTCCTGGACTACCGGTATGTTTTCTACTGCAGCTGCTTTATTTTTAGACTCAGTTAATCCAACTTGTATAGCATACAGTTGGCATCCCTTCCTTATAAATTTCCCCATCTGGGAAGCTGTAATTGGACGCAGATTCACAGGCTTCTTTATGCCTTGAATTTCTTGACGAGTACCATTATGATCCCTGTAGTAAACTATCTTTTCCTTACAATCTATAAGAGTCCAATGCTTCTCCAACCAGTCCATGCCCAATAAAATATCATAAGACCCCAAAGGCAAAATATTTAAATCAACTACCAGCTGCTGTCCGCCAATTTGCAATGCGCATTCTGGTATCTTGGCACTAACCTTTCTTTTAGCTCCTGTGGCTAACTGGACCAACCAGGTTTTCTTAAACTTTTGACTTGGTAGTTTACAGACTTCCACTAGTTTAGGACTTATATAACTTAGACTCGCCCCCGGGTCTACTAAAACAGAAACAGTTTGGGATAGCAAATTACCTTCCAGTTCTATCATGGTAGGCTGAAAATCTGCTTGCCGATCCTCCAGTGCAGCATTTATTCTGGGTATACTCCGAGCAACATCTCCCACAGTAGAGGCCTCTTGCAGGTTATTTACTGCCTCAGTTTTATTACGCTGCGGGCAATCTCGATAATAATGAGCTGCTCCGCAGCCCCAACACTGCAGAGGTGGCCTCTGATTTTGTGGTTGCTCATGTTTACTTGAAGCTTCCACTGTTTTATCTTCCCCAGGCCATCTAACCCGCTGATGATTCCTACCGAATTGTTTATTGATTGAATTTCTGGCGGTATTCCGGAAATTACTGGTTTTCCCCCTTTTTGAACCAGCATTGTTTCTGTTATCCTTCCTTGGTTGCCATCCTTTTCCGAAATTCATCTTGTTCTTTGCTTGCTGGTAACACAGCCTTTCTTTCCTAATAGCATCATCCATTGTCTTGGGATTCTCGAATTCGATACGCTCCTTCATATGGGCAGGTAGGCTGCTCAGAAATCTTTGAACCTTGGCCTTTTCTTCTCTTAAGTAGGGTACGTAACGCAATAATGCAGTAAACTTGGTAACGAACACGTCCATGGTCAGCTGTCCCAGCCTTAAGTCATGAAATTCTCGGGCTTTTTCATCATAAAAACGCTCAGTGAGATACTTATCCTTGAAGTACTGTTGAACTTTTTCCCATGTCACGTCTTGATCCTCAAATCCCCGTACATTCTTCACTTCTTCCCACCATAAGGTGGCTTTGTCTTTCAACTGATAAATAGCCAGCCGTGCCTTAAGTCCACTGTCATAGTCATACACCTGGAAATATTTGTTCATGTTAACCGCCTCCTCCTTTTCTCCATCGAACGTAGGTGGCTTTATCTTTCTGAATTCTCCGTGTAACTCCACCTTCTGCTTTTTATTGGCTTTCCGTTCATTTTCATTTTCAGATTCAGCCTCGTTAAAATTTCTGTGAGAATTACTTCGCTGCAATATACTTTTTCCTCTGTGGTTCATATCTTGTTCACCTGTTCGCTGATCGTCCCTTTCCTGGAATTCTCTGCCAGCACTGGGATTCTCATTTCTCTGATTCTGTTTGTCAGAAAGGCTTTTCAAAATCCTTTCTTGCTCTTGCATCATTCTAGCATTTTCCTGCCGTACCCTCTCCATCTCTTCCTGCAGCTGTTGTACTGTATGTAGCAGGATGTGGGTCTGGTGTTGTTGTTCCTCCATCAATCTATTAGACCTCTGATGCTGTTCTATTCCCAGCTGGACCCAAATTTCAGGGTTTCCCTCTGGTGGAGGCTGCATCTCTCCGATGTTCTGCTGTAGCGATTGTGATGATGTAGGTGTCCTTCTCATCTGCACTTCCAACTAATTATCTGACTGTGCAGGGTAACATAAAAGATTTTTAACGTTAGTTGGCCCATTAGGGCTCCAAAGTTGTAACTCTGCTTTGATACCACTTGTAACACTTATCATCAGACAAACTTACCATGAATTAAAAAAAATTTACCAATGCGAATTCTCAATCAACATAAAAGAGGAATATCGCATATTTGGCATAGTTTTAACAGTACTATATCATTATTTCACTGTACTGAGGTTGATCTACCGCAGAATCCATATATTATAATTTGACTCGAATAATTATCCAAATCTCATAGTTTGTAAGTCGGTTATTATGATATTCATTGCGCCTTTAATGTCAATGGTAAATCTTGGGATTTGGTTTTTGGATTAATTAATAGTCCGGTCGGCCTATCGGTCCGACACCTGGCTTACCTTCCTCCGTCCGATGACATAAGCTCTACGGTTCCGGGGCCTAGGGTTTGCAATGACCCCCGGCGCCCTAACCGCTTTGGCTCATTGTCATTTCTCACGCAGAGAGGTTCTGGAGGTAGCGCAGCTCTACTAGGTTGCTTGCCGGTTTCATTCAATGCCTTTCATGACAACGGCGTAGCGCTGCGACCACAGTGCTAACCCCTTCAACACAGGTAACTCAACAGTTTATAAGATTTCTCTGCAATTTTATCAGTTTATAAGAGTTCTCTGCAATTTTATCAGTCTATAAGGATTCTCTGCAATCTTATCAGTTATAAGAGTTTCACTGCAATTTTAATTGTTTTTCGAGGAACAGGGTTGGGGTTCCGGTGAGGAACTTAGCCAAGAAGTTTAATGTCTGCTGAAACCCTGAGGGTTACGCCCCTCCTCTAGGAATCTAAGCTTCTGAGAGGTTTTGCCTAAGAATTAACTTCGTTCCCTTTTGATTTTGTCATTTTGTATCAGTGATGGACCGGTGCTCAGAAGAAGCACCCACGAGTTCTGAATTTCTTGACAGGTAATTTCTTTTTGTTTTATTCAACCCCGGTATTTGGAAAACCCTCCCTTCGGCTTATGAATTAGAGCTTCTTTTTGTGTCCTGAAGGTTTCCTATTCCGCTGACTGCATATTTTTCTTTTCGTTTTGACAGGTATTACCTGGTTCCCGCCAAACTCGCAATTTCCTGTAGCTTATCTACATTTGCTCGCTGAAGCGGTAGACTAATTTCCGGCCTGCACCTTACAGGTACCGACTCTCATCAGGAACTATACAGAACGTTCAATTTTTAGCTTTCAAGCTCAGGGTTTAGTCTGATATTTCTTAGCATGCCGTGCAGGATAAAAATCTAGCTCAGGCTCCCTTGTTATTTTTATTTACGGCTTCATGCCGACGTTGTATTTCATTAAACTTTCTCTTTAAGGGTTTACATTGGAAGAAAGAAACTGATGAATTCTATGAATGTGGGATTCTCTCTGCTGTTATTTATGCCATACGCAAACGGCAGCGCCTATTCTCTTAATGGCTATGTCGTGATTTAAGTTAGACTGTGTGTAATTTGCCGGAAGATTATTACTGTACCGTAAACCCTCTCATTGATTCTATTTATATATAATGCCGAGTTTTTTGTTCACGTTATGGTTTTCATTTACTATGATATAAATGGAATTTTTTCTGCTCTATGCTTCGATCCCTGGTTCTAACTGAACCTTGCTTATGAGATTGTTGTTATATGTCGAGGGTTTACTATTTTTCGAGTTATTAGAATCAAAGGTTCTCGTTCCTCACTACTTATTATGTTAAAATGTCTCTCTGCTCTACACAGGCGTCCGGACCGCCATTATGTCCGCGTTATTTCATGAAAGAGAACAACCAAACCCTTGACTCAGAACCTTCGGTTCGAGGCTTTAACAGTTCTCTCCCTTCACGCTGTCTGTGTGTATATTCTCTCCATTTTGTTTACTGAGCAGTCTTACTGGTGAAAAAAAAGTCGTTACCACTCATTTAGTTTTCATGTTCTATTGATTTACTTCTCTCCTACAGATGTAAAACTACTCCTGTGCATGTCATATTATCGTAAGAAGGAAGATGTACTAGAAGTTCATTATTCTTTTGTTTTCTGTGTATTTCTTCTGTGGAATGCATATATAATAATTAACACTGTTTCCCAGCAACCCTAGGTTAACGATAACAGAGAAAATATAAGAATACAGGTAACATTCTTTTCCGTGCTAATAGAAGTAGATTTTCTAACAATGGTAATTCAGGAAATTAAATTCAGAATTATAACGAACTTAACATTTGTCTACTTCAAATTCTTTTACTCATATGGTTTCGGAATCAACTGATGGTGATAATGTGCCTCCCGTCCCTGAGCTGACATCTAGTCATGCAGCTCCCCCCGTGCATCAAGTCTGGCTCTGAATCATCAGAGTACTGGACAGAAACATAGGACAATCCGGTCCAGTTCTTCCATCATAGGGAGAGGAAAAAACAGGAAGTACTGGGGAGATCACGGGACAACCGGTCCAATCTCCAACCCAGCGCACCCTCTGCTCTGAACATCTTTTCAGCTTAACAGAGTTCTCTTCCTTCCTCCACAGATCCAACCCCCCATTCTCTCTTGGATTTCCCCTTTATCCAGAGTTCCATGGGTAACTGTGGGAACTGTTTTTCCAACTAACCCAGATCTTGATTTACATTTTTACTTTTACCATCAGTGTTACTCATGAAACTAATTCACAGTAAATTTTATAAATGTGAAATGTAATTTTGTTCTAATAATCTAACTGAAATAAACATCAGTCTTAATTCGTTTTAAACAAAATAGTCTAACCATTCGTTCCACTAAACCAATGGTTACACAGTGGCTGAACCTAGGTAACGTAGGTATATTTACTGAGGAAAGGGGATTAGTTGACCCTATTCATCAAAACGATGGCGATCAGGAGAAGCCTAACAAATGAAATGAAATTGGTAACCGTGTAATAAAGTGATCGTCTCATGGAAAGGAGAGAGACTATTTTTTTATTCGAAGATGTAGATAGGGCAGCTTATCTGTCTAGTTGTAACACATATACGGGGTAATAGAATCATAGTATAAAATTACTCACATAAGTACATACCGGAAATTTAATATTTATTGCTAAATTGTGGCGCATCTAGTTTGCGGCGGGGAAGCGAGTTTATATTCTGTCGTGGATTTATAGAGATTGGGTTGTTTCGGATCGAAACATCTCTTGACATATTGATTTTAAGTAAAATCGGGGTTATAGCCCGTTATAAGTAAAGTACTAGACTTACAAGAATAGTTGCATTATGAAAAATGATTTACGCCATTAGCAATGCTTACGGATCCTTCGATGTAGAAGTCAGCATAAGATTTTAGGTCCATTCGGAATTACAAGAGTAGTTATATTATGAAAATTGACTTACTTCCATGAGCTATGTTTAGAGATCCTTCGATGTAAGTCTACCACATGATTTTGTGTCCATTCGAATTAGCGGTATAGTATTTTAACATGTCCATTTCGGATAGCGAGGTTGTCATACCTCTTATTTCCAAACTCATACAGTTTTCACGGCTTGAGAAAATTATGAGCGCATACCGCCCGCCGCGCACGGACGGTTGATACGATTTCTTCAACGGACGGTTCCGGCCTGGAGAAAGTGAGTTGGCGATTTGAGCATTATCGATCCTCCTTAACTCAATCTTTCGGCGGTCCATCGTGTATTATGTAATCAATAAAATCCTGAGATGATGTAGTTGTTAGGTCAAAGAAACCCTAGCAATAATATCAAAAAGGGTAGAGATCAACCCTAGAAGAGGAAGTTATGACGAAATCAATGGGCGGCCACATTAACTTCTATAACAACGAGATGAGACTAACGGACATGATTTCATTTCAATTTCGACGAGAGAACTTACAAGCTGGAGAGGAGAAAGAGAGTGAGACAATCTTCACTTGTTTGTTTCGGTAGAAATGGCGAGGAAATATGTGGTTGAGGGTACATTTCCGGGACAATCTGGCTAGCTGCTGCTTAGTTTTAATGTTTACTTTTAGCCTATAGGGACCTTAGAATTTTTTTATTTTATTACAATTGCAAGGCATTTAAATCCGTTTCCACCATTCTGCATGTCATGCAATTAACCTACACACCATCACGCCCTTTCATTGGAAAGCTCGCAATATATTAAACCTAAATTATAGTCCCCACTGAAAATCACGAGTGAGCCGTTCTCGAGTCAAATTGTATTCTTCTACAGCCTAAACTTAAATAATGGCGTTCGCTCACTTCAAAGCCCTCATGAATCATGTCTGAGCATTTTACGGACTGTGACTCATGGTAATACGTTAGCGAAAAGCCCAAAGAAGTAACATAATCTAAACAACCTATGAATCCATTCCAATTTAGACCACGACATAAGCGAGAAAAGTATAAGTCAAGGCTTCATCGAATTGGATTCGTTGCAAGTGGAAGACATTTCCACGCAGAGACATGAGCCATTTGCTTAAAAGGTATCAACGCTTAGGGAAGAAATCGTACCTTAAACGCTGAATGATATCTTATCTTATCAGTCCCCACATTTAGAATCACCAATGTCAATGCCTTTATTTTTTTATAAGGTAAATCAAATCAGTATTGATTGCATAGAAAGGATATCAAGATTATTATTTATTTTATTACGCCGATAGGCATATTTCTCTATTGGAAGTAGCATCTTTTGTGATTATGCTAATTAATCTTTTTGATCTGATGGTCTAGATTGAAAGATGCCGGTATATTCTGGTCGTTTCCACTCAATCAATGGATCAAATCTACCCCACTAACTTCCTTGCGTATCTAAATCACATGTTTAAACCGTACTTAAATTAATTTTTTACAAATCTTGATTAAAATTCTTGTGCCATTTATTAATTTCCACCTATCAAGATTAACAATTCGAATGAAACTGAAAGATTAACCCTTGTCCAAGTGTGTGAAACGGTTATGCAAGGTGTTTGAAGGTGCCCGTGGACAAGGACACGTCGTGAGAGGGAAATTTATGGGTGCCTTGGTGGTTTCAAATCGGGTAACGATGGAGGAGTGGAACAACTACAACGTGGCAGAAGCGTGCGCATATGCTCAGCGCGCAGTGAAACGATTTATTTATGTGTGTGAGACCGCCATTAAAAATAGTGAAGATCCGGAAACGATTGTGAAGCTTTCTTGTGAAACACCCTCGTCTGGCTCTTCACGTTCCCGAATTCGACAGTTTTTCAGAAATATTGGATCCTACCTTGTTTGCAGGTCTGGGTAGTTACTACAGTGTATTTTTGAAGTACCGTGTGCAGGGTATTTTTTTGAAGGACTCACTGTATGAGTTGGTCGTAACTTTGAATTATTTGTTTAATTTTGTCACTTATTATTTTTGGCCGATTATCGTCTTTGAATATTCTTTCGGTTGAATGCTCCGTCTGAGTGAGGGCCAAGGGTCTTACATGATATTTATTGGTTTGTATCCGATCTATTAT
Organism: Pinus albicaulis; assembly: GCA_034641835.2. Taxonomy (NCBI): domain Eukaryota; kingdom Viridiplantae; phylum Streptophyta; class Pinopsida; order Pinales; family Pinaceae; genus Pinus; species Pinus albicaulis. The sequence continues at coordinate 484,815,788 of CM076574.1, forward strand.
TTTTCATTTTGTGTGTATAGGATTTCAAAATTCTATTTGATTAAAGAAATTTCACCTAATATTTTTAATATAAATAAAAGAGTAAGATTTATTTTTTATTTTTTATTTTTTATAGGAACAACATTTAATTTCTTGCAAGCTTTGCTTCTGTTGCACATGTTTTTGGAGAGACAAGCTTGTTAATGGCAACGGAAATGGGTAGCGAGCTATTTTGCTTGTGTTGGACTTAATCTATGAATGCACGTACGTCTTAACCGAGTTTAATGAAACAAGCTGGTTTGACGAAAAAGATGAAGCATAAAATGAAAAACCTAATGGCGTGGATAGTGGCGGCCTCCTTTTTGTGCGTACATTGATTTTCCAAATTTTCGCTGCGCATGAGTATTGCACACGTTAAGTAAAATACAATTGATACGCATATCCACAATAAAAGTTCTTATACGGACGGATCTGTGGCGTAGGTTTCATGATTCGCACTCTCACATAAGTTACAACATTATTATCAATTTCTCATCCCTAATTACCCTTTTCCCCAAAATTAAATCCTCTCTTTTCTTTCTCCCTCAAAATAAAACAAAAAAAGGGAATTCGTAGGGGCGATGGTGCTCTCTCTCTTTTTTTTTTATATTTTTTTAAAAAAAAAATCCATTTTATCTATATATGTTTTAAGCGCGGTAATCTAACCTTTTTTAATAAGTATGGCATCACTCCATATCGCTACAGTCAGGCAATGAAGGCAATAGTAAGTGGAAAGTTTGGATAAAGTTGGTTATATAATATTCGAAAATTATGATATTATAATAAAATTAATTTATATAATATGATAACATATTAAAAAAATGTACTTATATATTAATAATATAAATAGTAAAGAAGGGATGTATTTTTATGATTAACAATTTTATCATATGTTTTATATATATATATGAGTTGTAAATGAATTAGTTTGTGTGGAGTTTAGTTCAATCAAGGTTATAAGTTAGAATTTTATGGAGAAAAGTTGAGGATGAGAGATGCCTTTAGAAGAATTAAACTAGTGATAGCATATTGAGAAGATTTTCTTTGACTTAGCTTAGATTGATAAAATTGTAATTTCGTTAATTTTTATGTTGTTTTAATCATGACAATGTGAATTCTATTGTGATAGAATTTTTTTTATGTTTATCATGGTTATATACCTTTTAATCTTGGTATTGTGAATATCATGAATTAATTATTTTAATACTTATCATGAATTGAATACAAAAGCCAAGGTTGATTGTGTTTTTTTAGTTTTGTTTTCTTAAAATAATACTTTATTATTATAAAAATTAACTCATTTTAAATAACTATGTATTTAAAAAAATATAGATTGGAACAAACCACACTAACCCAAACGTACCATATGATTTGAAAACCATAAAATATAGTTTTACATTTGAAAGTCATTAAAATAAATTATAAATATAAATTTAATAAATAATTTTTTATATTAGATTTTATTTAGGAAATATTAATTTTTTTATTAATTTTTTTATATTATAATTTGGAATGTTTTTTATTTTTAACATACAAAATTTAAACGAATTCTATTTCTTTTAATTTCAAGATAAATTTTAATAAACACTAATCATTATTAATTTCTTTATAATAAAAAAAAATGAAATTAAGAATATAAATAAAACTTAAAGCTTACTTTAAAAAATTAAGTTTTTTATATCGTATGTTTTAAATATTAATTTAGGAAAATAAAATATTAAAAAGGTTTAAAAATATAAATTTCGTAGTATAAGTAATACAATCTTTATTATTTTTTTATTAAAAGTGTATGAGATGTGTAATTTTCTATGCCTACTCTAGCTTTTGACACATCCTTCCTAAAATAAAAATAAAATGTTCATTACATTAAGAAATAATGTCAACTATAATGAGAACGGAAAAATTACATATGTTTGGTTCATTTTTAATTAAACATTATTGGACCAATAGATGCATTAGAAAAACCTATATGATAAGAGATATCTAATTCCTTTTGTGCTCAATCAATAACATATTTTGATGGAAGAATTATAAACCATATTTCTTATTTTTTTTTTTAAATATATATATATATATATATATATATATATATATATATATATATATATATATATATATATACTAATTATTCTAAAATGTTTCATTCCCTAAACAAGACAAATAATTTAAATCAATTCCCCTAGGTTCACCAATTCCTTTGGTTTATAATATTAAACCCTTGGGTTTATTAGCTCTTTCAGTTTATAATATGAATAATCGATCAATGTCATCCATGATCAAATGTCACATTCTGACAAACATTGTATCAATATGAAAATCACCCATGGGCAACCTTGGTCATAGTTGGTCCAATGTCGCATTGTGACAACAATTGTATGAATGTTTAAATCAATTCCCTTGGGTTCACCAATTCCTTTGGTTTATAATTTTTTTGGTAATGGTTGTCACTTGGGTTCACCAATTCCTTTGGTTTATAATATTAAACCCTTGGGTTTATTAGTTTTTTTGGTTTATAATATGAATAATCGATCAATTTCATCCATGATCAAATGTCACATTCTGAAAAACATTGTATCAATATGAAAATCACCCATGGCCAACAATGGTCATAGTTGGTCCAATGTCGCATTGTGACAACAATTGTCTCAATGTTTAAATAAATTCTCTTGGGTTCACCAATTCCTTTTGGTTTATAATTTGTTGTGTAATGGTTGTCCCTTGGGTTCACCAATTCCTTTAGTTTATAATATTAAACCCTTGGGTTTATTAGTTCTTTTGGTTTATAATATGAATAATCGATCAATGTCATCACTTGATCAAATGTCACATTCGACAAATATTGTCTCAATATGAAAATCACCCATGACGACCACTGGTTATAGTTGGTCCAATGTCGCATTGTGACAACAATTGTTTCAATGTTTAAATCAATTCCCTTGGGTTCACCAATTCCTTTGGTTTATAATTTTTTGGGTAATGGTTGTCCCTTGGGTTCACCAATTCCTTTGGTTTATAATATTAAACCCTTGGGTTTATTAGATTTTTTGGTTTATAATATGAATAATCGATCAATGTCATCCATGATCAAATGTCACATTCTGACAAACATCGTATCAATATGAAAATCACCCATGGCCAACCATGGTCATACTTGGTCCAACGTCGCATTGTTACAGCAATTGTCTCAATGTTTAAATCAATTCCCTTGGGTTCACCAATTCCTTTGATTTATAATTTTTTGGGTAATGATTTTCCCTTGGGTTCACCAATTCCTTTGGTTTATAATATTAAACCCTTGGGTTATTAGTTTTTTTGGTTTGTAATATGAATAATCAATCAATGTCATCCATGATCAAATGACACATTCTGACAAACATTGTCTCGATATGAAAATCACCCATGGCCAACCATGGTCATAGTTGGTCCAATGTCGCATTGTGACAACAAGTGTCTCAATGTTTAAATCAACTCCCATGGGTTCACCAATTCCTTTGGTTTATAATTTTTTGGGTAATGGTTGTCCCTTCGGTTCACCAATTCCTTTGATTTATAATTTTTTGGGTAATGATTTTCCCTTGGGTTCACCAATTCCTTTGGTTGATAATATTAAACCCTTGGGTTTATTAGTTTTTTGGTTTATAATATGAATAATCAATCAATGTCATCCATGATCAAATGACACATCGACAAACATTGTCTCAATATGAAAATCACCCATGGCCAACCATGGTCATGGGTGGAGTCAATATGGGATTGTGACAACAATTGTCTCATTGTTTAAATCAATTCCTTGGGTTCACCAATTCCTTTTGGTTTATAATTTGTTGGGTAATGGTTGTCCCTTGGGTTCTGATTCCTTTAGTTTATAATATTAAACCCTTGGGTTTATTAGTTCTTTTGGTTTATCATATGAATAATCGATCAATGTCATCCATGATCAAATGCCACATTCGACAAATATTGTCTCAATATGAAAATCACCCATGGCCAACCCTGGTCATAGTTGGTCCAATGTCGCATTGTGACAACAATTGTCTCAATGTTTAAATCAATTCCCTTAGGTTCACCAATTCCTTTGGTTTATAATTTTTTGGGTAAACGTTTAATCCTTGGGTTGACCAATTCCTTTGGTTTATAATATTAAACCCTTGGGTTTATTAGTTTTTTTGGTTTATAATATGAATAATTGATCAATGTCATCCACGATCAAATGTCACATTCTGACAAACATTGTATCAATATGAAAATCACCCATGGCCAACCATGGTCATACTTGGTCCAACGTCACATTGTTACAACAATTGTCTCAAAGTTTAAATCAATTCCCTTGGCTTCACCAATTCCTTTGATTTATAATTTTTTGTGTAATGATTTTCCCTTGGGTTCACCAATTCCTTTGGTTTATAATATTAAACCGTTGGTTTTATTAGTTTTTTTGGTTTATAATATGAATAATCAATCAATGTCATCCATGATCAAATGACAAATTCTGACAAACATTGTCTCAATATGAAAATCACCCATGGCCAACCATGGTCATAGTTGGTCCAATGTCACATTATGACAGCAATTGTCTCAATGTTTAAATAAACTCCCTTGGGTTCACCAATTCCTTTGGTTTATAATTTTTTGGGTAATGGTTGTCCCTTGGGTTCACCAATTCCTTTGGTTTATAATATTAAACCCTTGGGTTTATTAGTTTTTTTGGTTTATAATATGAATAATTGATCAATGTCATCCATGATCAAATGTCACATTCTGACAAACATTTTATCAAAATGAAAATCACTCATGGACAACCATGGTCATAGTTGGTCCAATGTCGTACTATGACAACAATTGTCTCGATGTTTAAATCAATTCCTCGGGTTCACCAATTCCTTTTGGTTTATAAATTTTTGGGTAATGGTTGTCCCTTGGGTTCACCAATTCCTTTAGTTTATAATATTAAACCCTTGGGTTTATTAGTTCTTTTGGTTTATCATATGAATAATCGATCAATGTCATCCATGATCAAATGTCACATTCTGACAAATATTGTCTCAATATGAAAATCACCCATGGCCAACCTTGGTCATAGTTGGTCCAATGTCGCATTGTGACAACAATTGTCTCAATGTTTAAATCAGTTCCCTTGGGTTCACCAATTACTTTGGTTTATAATTTTTTGGGTAATGGTTGTCCCTTGGGTTCACCAGTTCCTTTGGTTGATAATATTAAACCCTTGGGTTTATTAGTATTTTTGGTTTATAATATGAATAATCGATCAATGTCATCCATGATCAAATGTCACATTCGACAAACATTGTATCAATATGAAAATCACCCGCAGCCAGCCATGGTCGTATTTAGTCAACGTCGCATTGTGACAACAATTGTCTCAATGTTTAAATCAATTCCTTGGGTTCACCAATTCCTTTGATTTATAATTTTTTGGGTAATGATTTTGCATTGGGTTCACCAATTCCTTTGGTTTATAATAAACCCTTGGGTTTTATTAGTTTTGTTTGCAATATGAATAATCAATCAATGTCATCCATGGTCAAATGACACATTAGAGCAAACATTTCTCAATATGAAAATCACCCATGGCCAACCATTGTCATAATTGGTCCAATGTCGCATTATGACAACAATTGTCTCAATGTTTAAATCAATTCCCTTGGGTTCACCAATTCCTTTTTGGTTTATAATTTTTTGGGTAATGGTTGTCTTGGGTTCACCAATTACTTTAGTTTATAATATTAAACCTTTGGGTTTATTAGTTTTTTTTGGTTTATAATATGAATAGTCGATCAATTTCATCCATGATCAAATGTCACATTAAAATAAAATATTGTCTCAATATGAAAATCACCCATGGCCAACCCTGGTCATAGTTGGTCCAATGTCGCATTGTGACAACAATTGTCTCAATTTTTAAATCAATTCCCTTAGGTTCACAAGTTACTTTGGCTTATAATTTTTTTGGTAATGGTTGTCCCTTGGGATCACTAATTCCTTTGGTTTATAATATTAAACCGTTGGGTTTATTAGTTTTTTTTGTTTATAATATGAATAATCGATCAATGTCATCCATGATCAAATGTCACATTAAATGAACATCGTATCAATATGAAAATCACCCATGGTAACCATGGTCATACTTGAAAGTCAACGTCGCATTATTCTGACCAATTGTCTCAATGTTTAAATCGGTCCCTTGGGTTCACCAATTCCTTTGATTTATAATTTTTTGGGTAATGATTTTCCCTTGGGTTCACCAATTCCTTTGGTTTATAATATTAAACCCTTGGGTTTATTAGTTTTTTTGGTTTATAATATGAATAATCAATCAATGTCATCCATGATCAAATGACACGTCTCGACAAACATTGTCTCGATATGAAAATCACCCATGGCCAACCATGGTCATAGTTGGTCCAATGTCGCATTGTGACAACAAGTGTCTCAATGTTTAAATCAACTCCCATGGGTTCACCAATTCCTTTGGTTTATAATTTTTTGGGTAATGGTTGTCCCTTCGGTTCACCAATTCCTTTGATTTATAATTTTTTGGGTAATGATTTTCCCTTGGGTTCACCAATTCCTTTGGTTGATAATATTAAACCCTTGGGTTTATTAGTTTTTTTGGTTTATAATATGAATAATCAATCAATGTCATCCATGATCAAATGACACATTCGACAAACATTGTCTCAATATGAAAATCACCCATGACGACCATGGTCGCTGGTTGGTCCAATGTCGGATTGTGACAATGGTGTCTCATTGTTTAAATCAATTCCCTTGGGTTCACCAATTCCTTTTTTGGTTTATAATTTGTTGGGTAATGGTTGTCCCTTGGGTTCACCAATTCCTTTAGTTTATAATATTAAACCCTTGGGTTTATTAGTTCTTTTGGTTTATAATATGAATAATCGATCAATGTCATCCATGATCAAATGCCACATTCTGACAAATATTGTCTCAATATGAAAATCACCCATGGCCAACCTTTGGTCATAGTTGGTCAATATTACGCATTGTGACAACAATTGTCTCAATGTTTAAAATCATTCCCTTGGGTTCACCAATTCCTTTGGTTTATAATTTTTTGGGTAATGGTTGTCCCTTGGGTTGACCAATTCCTTTGGTTTATAATATTAAACCCTTGGGTTTATTAGTATTTTTTGGTTTATAATATGAATAATTGATCAATGTCATCCACCATCAAATGTCACATTCTGACAAACATTGTATCAATATGAAAATCACCCATGGCCAACCATGGTCATACTTGGTCCAACGTCACATTGTTACAACAATTTTGTCACCAAAGTTTAAATCAATTCCCTTGCTTCACCAATTCCTTTGATTTATAATTTTTTGTGTAATGATTTTCCCTTGGGTTCACCAATTCCTTTGGTTTATAATATTAAACCGTTGGTTTTTGTCAGATTTTTTTTGGTTTATAATATGAATAATCAATCAATGTCATCCATGATCAAATGACAAATTCGTGAACATTGTCTCAATATGAAAATCACCCATGGCCAACCATGGTCATAGTTGGTCAATGTCACATTATGACGGTAATTGTCTCAATGTTTAAATAAACTCCCTTGGGTTCACCAATTCCTTTGGTTTATAATTTTTTGGGTAATGGTTGTCCCTTGGGTTCACCAATTCCTTTGGTTTATAATATTAAACCCTTGGGTTTATTAGTTTTTTTGGTTTATAATATGAATAATCGATCAATGTCATCCATGATCGAATGTACATTCGACAAACATTTTATCAATATGAAAATCACTCATGGACAACCATGGTCATAGTTGGTCCAATGTCGTACTATGACAACAATTGTCTCAATGTTTAAATCAATTCCCTCGGGTTCACCAATTCCTTTTTGGTTTATAATTTTTTGGGTAATGGTTGTCCCTTGGGTTCACCAATTCCTTTAGTTTATAATATTAAACCCTTGGGTTTATTAGTTCTTTTGGTTTATCATATGAATAATCGATCAATGTCATCCATGATCAAATGTCACATTCGACAAATATTGTCTCGATATGAAAATCACCCATGACGACCTTGGTCATAGTTGGTCCAATGTCGCATTGTGACAACGGTGTCTCAATGTTTAAATCGATTCCCTTGGTTCACCAATTACTTTGGTTTATAATTTTTGGGTAATGGTTGTCCTTGGGTTCCACGGGTTCCTTTGGTTGATAATATTAAACCCTTGGGTTTATTAGTTTTTTTGGTTTATAATATGAATAATCGATCGATATCTCCATGATCAAATGTCACATTCGACGAACATTGTATCAATATGAAAATCACCCATGGCCAACCATGGTCATATTTGGTCAACGTCGCATTGTGACAACAATTGTCTCAATGTTTAAATCAATTCCTTGGGTTCACCAATTCCTTTGATTTATAATTTTTTGGGTAATGATTTTGCATTGGGTTCACCAATTCCTTTGGTTTATAATATTAAACATAGGTTTATTAGTTTTTTGTTTATAATATGAATAATCAATCAATGTCATCCATGGTCAAATGACACATTCGAGCAAACATTTTCTCAATATGAAAATCACCCATGGCCAACCATTGTCATAGTTGGTCCCGATGTCGCATTATGACAACAATTGTCTCAATGTTTAAATCAATTCCCTTGGGTTCACCAATTCCTTTTGGTTTATAATTTTTTGGGTAATGGTTGTCACTTGGGTTCACCAATTACTTAGTTTATAATATTAAACCTTTTGGGTTTATTAGTTTTTTTGGTTTATAATATGAATAGTCGATCAATTTCATCCATGATCAAATGTCACATTAGAGCAAATATTGTCTCAATATAGAAAATCACCCATGGCCAACCTTTGGTCATAGTTGGTCCAATGTCGCATTGTGACAATTTGTCTCAATTTTTAAATCAATTCCCTTAGGTTCACAAGTTACTTTGGCTTATAATTTTTTTGGTAATGGTTGTCCCTTGGGATCACCAATTCCTTTGGTTTATAATATTAAACCATTGGGTTTATTAGTTTTTTTTGTTTATAATATGAATAATCGACCAATGTCATCCATGATCAAATGTCACATTCTGACAAACATTGTATCAATATGAAAATCACCCATGGCCAACCATGGTCATACTTGGTCCAACGTCGCATTGTGACAACAATTGTCTCAATGTTTAAATCAATTCCTTGGGTTCACCAATTCCTTTGGTTTATAATTTTTTGGGTAATGATTTTCCCTTGGGTTCACCACTTGCTTTGGTTTATAATATTAAACCCTTGGGTTTATTAGTTTTTTTGTTTTTATAATATGAATAATCGATCGATATCATCCATGTGATCAAATAACACATTATGACAAACATTGTCTCAATATTAAAATCACCCATGGCCAACCATGGTCATAGTTGGTCAATCAGCATTGTGACAACAATTTTCTCAATGTTTAAATCAATTCCCTTGGGTTCACCAATTCCTTTTGGTTTATAATTTCTTGGGTAATGGTTGTCCCTTCGGTTCACCAATTCCTTTCGTTTATAATATTAAACCCTTGGGTTTATTAGTTATTTTGGTTTATAATATGAATAATCGATCAATGTCATCCATGATCAAATGTGACATTCTGACAAATATTGTCTCAATATAAAAATCACCCATGGCCAACCCTAGTCATAGTTGGTCCAACGTCACATTGTGACAACAATTCTCTCAATGTTTAAATCAATTCCCTTGGGTTGACCAATCTCTTTTGGTTTATAATTTGTTGGGTGATGGTTGTCCCTTGGTTTCACCAATTCCTTTGGTTTATAATATTAAACCCTTGGGTTTTGTCTAGTTCTTTTGGTTTATAATATGAATAATCGATCAATGTCATCCATTATCAAATGTCACATTACGACAAATATTGTCTCAATATGAAAATCACCCATGGCCAACCTTGGTCATAGTTGGTCCAACGTCGCATTGTGACAACAATTGTCTCAATGTTTAAATCAATTCCCTTGGGTTCACCAATTCCTTTGGTTTATAATTTTTTGGGTAATGGTTTCCCTTGGGTTCGACGAACATTTGTTTATAGTATTAAACTCTTGGGTTTTATTAATCTCTATTGTTTTTTAAATATTTCCCTGCTGAGCCTTATTGATCCCACACGTTTATAATATCTATCCCTTAGGTTCAACGACTCCTTTGGTTTATAATATTAAACCCTTGGGTTTATTGGTTATTTTGGTTTATAATGTTAATCACACATTCGGTTTATTACTCTCTTGAGTTTAAAATACTAATTCTCGAGGTTTGTTAATTTCTTAGATTTTTAGGTTTAAAATATTAATTCTTAGGGTTTATTAATCTTTATTGTTTATAATATTCATCATTTGGGTTTATGATATTTATCCCTTAGGTTCGCTTGTTGATTCCTTTGCTTTATAACATTTAACCCTTGGGTACGGTAGTTCTTTTGGTTTATAATGTTAATAATCTCGTTGGTTTATCAATATCTTATGTTTAAAATACGTGATTCTTATGGATTATTAATTTATTAGGTTTTTTAGTTTAAATATCAATTCTTATGGTTTATTAATCTCTTGTGTTTTTAATATTGATCCCTTATGTTTATAATATTTATCCCTTCGAGTTCACAATTCCTATGGTTTATAATATTTAAACCTTTGGTTTATGATGATATTGGGTTTGTATTATCAATTATCCCTTGGGTTTATTAATATCTTCACTTTAAAATATTAATTGTTAGGGTTTATTAATCTCTTAGGTTTTTTTTTTTTCAAATATTTTTGTATGGTTTATTACTCTCTTGAGTTTAATATTATTAATATATTAATATATATTATAAATAAATATTCAAATATTTATTAATAATGATTATTAGTAATATTATAATATTATTATTAATATATTATTAATAATATAACCAACTATGATATAATATATATTATTAATATATTATTAGTTCTTTTTGTTTATTAATAATATAACCATCTATGATATTAATATATAAATAAATATTAAAATATTATATATTATTTATATTATTTTTATATTAATAAATATTATTAATATATATTATTAATACTTATAATAATATTAATAATATATATAAAATATTTTTTATATATTAATAATATTATAATATTACTAATAATCATTATAAACAAATATTCAAATATTTATTAATAATGATTATTAGTAATATTATAATATTATTAATATATATACAATATTTTTGTGATTTTAATCATAATTAATATATTTAATATATTAATATTCTTATTAATATATGATATATATATTTCAAGTTAATATAATAAAATTATTATATATAATATTTATTTATTGATATATAAATTAATGTGATGGGTAGTGGATATCGGCCTATCAGCGTATATCAACCACATTAGTAAATATAATGTGATTGATATACAGGAATAGGCCTATATCCACCACCCACCACATATATTTTACGAAAATAATCATTATATATTTATCAATATAATTATCAATATATCTTATATATCTCCTTATAATATATTAATAATACAAACTATATTGATACGATATATATATATATATATATATATATATATATATATATATATATATATATATATATATATATATATTAGAATATATATAATATTTTATTATTTGATAATAAAATATTATTAAAATTTTTCAATACACTAATAATTATAATAAAACTATATTAAAATTAAAATATAACATAATATTAGTATTTTATTACTATTTATAATAAGTATATATCTCTTACATATATACTAAGGGATTATTAATATTATACTCCAATAGAACTAATAACCTCAAGGGTCTAATATTATAACCTCAAGGAATTGGTGAACTCAAGGGAAAAATATTAAAAAGTTAAGAGATCAAGAAGCCCAAGGAATCCATATTACAACGTGAAGAGATTAATAAAGCTTATGAATTAATATTTTAAAAACAAATGAATGATAAACTCACATGATTATTAATATTTTAACCCAAGAAGAGAACAATCAACTTTAAGGATTGTTAATATTATAAACCCAATGAATTAAAAATATAAAATATTAATAAACTCAATGGATTGATATTAAAAACCCAAGGAAATATTAAGGCCAAGGGATCAATAAGGCAAGGGATTAATATTAAAGTGATAAGAAATTAATAAAATCCAAGAATTAATATTTTAAACTCAAAAACCTAGTATATTAATACCATAATAATCAAAATGTTAAACTCAAGATATTAATAAACCCTAGGGATTATCAATATTATAAACCAAAAGAATGAATAAATGCAAGGGTTTAATATAAGCCAAAGGAATCGGTGAACCCAAGCGATAAATATTAAAAACATACGGGACGTGAGCCCGAGGATCAATTTTAAAAACACAAAAGGTTACTAAACCCTAAGAATACAGGTTTTAAAATAAAAAACCTAAGAAATTAATAAACCCTAATAATTAATATTTTAATTTAAATAGATTAATAAGCCCAAGACGTTATTAATATTATAAACAAAAGAAGTAATAAACTCAAAGTTTTAGCACTATAAAGCAAAGTAATTGCTGAACACAAGGGATAAATATTAATATTATAAATAAATAAATTAATAAACCCTAATAATTAATTCTTTAAACTCAAGAGATTAGTAAACGCTAACAATTAATATTTTAAACTCAATAGATTGATAAACCCAAGGAATTATTAATATTATAAACAAAAAGCACTAATAAAGCCAAGGGTTTGATATTAGAAACCAAAGGAATTGGTGAACCATAGGGATAAATATTAAAGACATAAGTGATCAATAAAGCCAAGGGATCAATATTAAAAACACAAGAGATTAAAAAACCCTAAAAATTAATATTTTAACTCAAAAACCTAAGAAATTAATAAACCCTAAGAATCAATATTTTTAACTCAAGAGTTTCTAAGGACCAAGTGTGGTTTAATATTATAAACAAAAATAAGTAATAAAAGAAAGGGTTTTATGCCATAAACCCAAGGAATTGTCCCAATGGATAAATATTAAAAACACGAGGGATAAATAATGCGAAGGGATTAATATGAAAAACATAATAGATTAATAAATATTGCAGATTTATATCTTATACAAAAAGGTTTGATAAACTCACATGATTATTAATATTATAAACTCAAGGGAATGATATTAAACCTAAGAGATTAATATTATAAACCTCAAGTATGTAAAAACCTTTAGATATATACTATAAACCTTAAAATAAACATGGTTGGGCATGTTTGACTTAAACATTGAGAAAATTATTGTCATAATGCAACGTTGGATGAAGAATGGCCATGGTTTGCCATGGTTGATTTTCATATTGAGACAATCTTTGTCACAATGTGACATTCAACCATGGAAGACCTTGATTGACTATGACTAACTATGATTAACAATGTTAGCCCATGGTTGATTGTCATATATAGACAATGTTTTTCATAATGTGATATTAGACCATGAATTAATATTAAAGTGTATGACTAATATTTAACGCCTAATATTACAACCCAAAGAATTAGGAAACTCACGGGATTAATAAACCCTAATAATTAATATCTTAAACTCAAAACCTAAGAAATCAATAAATCCTAATAATTAATAATTTAAACTCAAGGGATTAATAAACTGAAGGGATTATTAATATTATAAACCAAAAAAAGTAATAAAACTAAGGGTTTAATATTATAAACCAAAGGAATTGGTGAATTCAAGGGATAAATATTAATATTATAAACCAAGAAATTAATGAAGAATAAGAATTAATACTATAAACTAAAGATATTAATAAACATTAAGACTTAATATTTGAGACTTAAGAGATTAATAAGCCCAAGGGGTTATTAATATTATAAACCAAAATAATAAACCCAAGGGTTTAATATTACGAATCAAAGGAATTTGTCAACCGAAGGGATAAATATTAAAGACCTAAGGATCAATAAGGCCAAGGGATCAATATTAAAAGAAAAAGAGATCAATAAACCCTAAGAATCAATATTCTGAACCAAAATATTATAATCCCCAATGTTATAAACTGTAAACATTAAACACAATATTATAAACCCAAATATTAACCCATAATTATAAAAGCTATATATTAGACTCTATATTATAACCCAACATATTACGCCATAATTTAAATCATAATATTAAAACTTGAAAGATTAATAAACCCAAGGGATTATTAATATTATAAACCAAAAGAACTAATAAACACAAGGGTTTAATATTATAAACCAAAGGAAATGGTGAACCAAGGGGATAAATATTAAAAACCTACATGATCAATAAGGTCGAGAGATCAATATTAAAAACAAAAAATATTATTAAACCCTAAGAATAAAAATTTTAAACTAAAAAACCTAAGAAATTAATAAACCCTATTAATTAATACTTTAAATTAAATAGATTAATAAACCCAAGACATTATTAATATTATAAAGAAAAAGAAGTAACAAACCCAAGGATTTAATATTATAAACCAAAGTAATTGGTGAACCCAAGAGATACATATTAATATTATAAACCAAGAAATTAATACACCCTGATAATTAATATTTTAAACTCAAAATATTAACAAACCCTAAGAATTAATATTTTAAATCATGATATTAATAAACCCAAGGGGTTATTAATATTTTAAACATAAAGAACTAATAACACCAAGCGTTTCATATTACCAACCAAAGGAATTGGTGAACCGAAGGGACAAATATTAAAAACCTAAGGGATCAATAAGGCCAAGGGATCAATATTAAAAACGCAAGAGATTAATAAATCCTAAGAATTAATATTTTTATCTCAAAAACCTAAGAAACTAATAAACACTAAGAATTAATATTTTTAACTCAAGAGATTTTGAGATCCAAGGGTGGTTTAATATTATAAATGAAAATACTAATATAAACCGAGGGATTTATATTATAAGCCCAAGGAATTGCTAAACCCAAGGGATAAATATTAAAAATATAAGTGATCAATAGTGCGAAGGGATCAATATGAAAGACATAAGAGATTAATAAAGCCTAAAATTTAATATCTTAAACTAAAAGGTTTGATAAACTGACATGATTATTAATATTATATACTCAAGTGAATAATATTAAACCTAATATTTTAATATTATAAACCTCAAGTATATAAAAACCTTTAGATAAATAATATAAACATCATGTATATAAAAAACTTTAGATAGATCCTATAAACCATAAAATAAACATGGTTGATATTAAACCTAAGATATTAATATTATAAACCTCAAGAATATAAAAAACTTTATATAAATAATACAAACCTTATGTATATAAAAAAATTTAGATAAATAATATAAACCATAAAATAAACATGTTTGAGCATGCCTGATTTAAAGATTGAGACAATTGTTGTCACAATGCAATGTTGGATGAGGAATGACCATGGTTTGCTATGGTCAATTTTCATATTGAGACAATCTTTCTCACAATGTGACATTCAACCATGGGAGACCTTAAGTCACTATGATTAATTATGATTAACAATGGTAGCCCATGGTTGATTTCAATATTGAGACAATGCTTTTCATAATGTGACATTGGACCATTCATTATTATTAAAGTGTAAGATGTAACGTCTCTTCTTTTTCACCCCATTTTTTTTTTCTCTATTTATAGTTTAATTCTATGTGATTGGCCACGGTTAGTTTTCATTTCTATTTTGAATTTCTTTAATTGGTCTGCTAGGAGCCAGTTGTATTCCTCTCTTACTCTTGTATGTATAAATGGTTGTCTATCATAGTTTTATTGTTCTCTTCGACTAAATGTTTGTGGCTTATGTTATATATATATATATATATATATATATATATATATATATATATATTTTTTTTTTTTTTTCACACACAAAATTTATATGGTTGCATTTACTCCTATGCATTTCTATCTATGCATACATTTACTCACACATCTCGATCTATTCATTAACTTTTAAGCACAACCCTTGTAGGGCTCACCATACCTAAAATTTATATTTCGATAGCATACTCTTATGGATTGTAGGTTGGATATATTATTGGTTGGGTTTATATCTTCGTATACCTCCAAGAGTGATAACCCTATGTTTGAATTTAGATTTATTAAGTGCAGACTAATTTATTCCTATTTAAAACTTATGTCGTTTATATGAAATTATTATAGTTTTGTGGCCATGGTTTAAAATGTATAATGAGCGTTCCCATGGCATCGTTGGTATGTCACATAAATTTCACTTATGATGAGTTTGATGTGGAGATAGGAAACATTTAAATTCAATGTACTCGTTATGCTTCATTGCCAAAGTTGGCTTAATGTATTTGGTAATTATAACCTATTTCAAATCTCCACGTCACTTTATTCAATGGCGCTCTGTTGATTTTCAATTTTGTTAGATCTCATTACGTCCACACAGAAATTTGTATGTATCTACGGTTTAATTATAATATGCCACGCCAGAATGCTCTTTTAATTACACTAGCCATGCCAATATCCAAGATCTTACAGCGGGATCGATTTCATAGATCTAGATTGATCTACATTTATGTGTTGGATGGCTATGTATTAAATTCCAATCTTACCCAATCAATCCATGTATAGGCCATCGATCCGAGGCCACTTGGACAGCTTGTTCCTCTCCATTAGGGTTTCGTTGGTTTTTTCTATTTCAGACATTTGTATAAATCTCTGTATCATTATCGAAACAATTCTTTCACCCTTCATTTGTTCTGATCGCATCCTAGGACAGAAGGACTCTGCACGATGGAGAAACGAGTGTGGCTCTCAGAAAGCAAGGAGTCCTCTGTTTCTGCCCTCGCATTGTAGTTAAGGTGATATTCTACACATTTATATCTTAGCGAGGCTCCCTCTTCCTTGCACTATACCTTGATACGTATTATTTCCCAATAGCAATACTCTCTTCTTAGAGCGCGAGAGTTGTGGTTAAATAAATATTTTGCATATAGTCTCGTTTACTGTCGAGAACTCATCTTGGTCAGCTGGACCAATCTCTCATGGAGATTTTTCTATACTAGTGCGTTGATTTGTTTATTCCAACCTCTCTTCCTACATTTGAATTTATCTTCCTATTGACAATTTTTTTTGGTACTAATACTCCATCATGGCTTGATAGGAACTTATTCACCAGCACGCCTTCCGTGACTTTAATGATGCAATTTGAGTGGCATTGTCTTGACTCTCCGTCTATACGGAAAGCAATCACCACCCTAGGCAAGTAATCGTTTGTTATAACATTTGACCCGTGGCTTTTCGTTCAAGGTGAATATCTTGGTCTTCTAATTTTTAATCTTTATTCATTATTTTTTGTTTTCGAGTCATTTTGAAATCAAGGTTTCACCTCATCTACAAGGTATCCCTCTATTTTTATGCACGGTACTAATATATATTATTTTATGTGATACAATTCATAGCGTCTAATTAACTCGCATTCTTACGAGTCTCTTGTTTTATTCGGGTAAATTCAAATCCCATAAATTTCCTTCTCGGTGATATAGTGAAATAGTTTTATTCCACTGGAATGCTTTCCCAGCTTCTTTCTTTTCAGTCCGGTATCAATAGAATATTGGTCGAAGTGAAGCAAGACTCTCACATTTATTATTGTATAATTTTGTTTAGACCACCTGGAGTCTCACTTTCACAATTTTCTCTTTTACTCTTTGTAATAATAATGATTTCCCTTGAGCAGTATGTCTTAATAACATCACCTAATATGATCGTTGAGACCACGTATTTTCAATTAATTTTTCATGGACAGATTGTAGTTATTTATTATTATTTTTTTGTTCTTAGTTTACATATAGCTTACATATATATATATTCCATTCACATGTTTGACAAAAAACAATTATTATACTGCGGTGATTTCGAATTGCTAGTTCATATTTGATGCTCATGATAATATTTTATTTCCTCTTTGTCTGTCACCTTCCATTACTAGATAGAGCCAAGTAAATTTACTAGTCTTATCTTACCTTTGTAGCCACGTCCACATTTTTATTTTCATAATGGTATATAAATATCTATCTGCAAGAGTATTCACATCATGATAATTTAGTGATTCTTGACATCTATTTTGTATGGTTATATTGTTATTCTACTCTAGTAGTGTACCTCTACATTTTCTTCTTGACTTAACATTTCCAAGTATTACTTACGCGGTGTCAATAATAATAGACTGCGGACATTATTGTTTTGTTCTATAACATCTTCGGTATCTCCCCAATTTCTCTAGCTAACACTTCCAAATATGGCATTTTACATTGATTTTAGTGTATGAATTGACCTTTATTACTCACATCTTATAAAATTTATGTGCTTCATATAAATTTGCTTATATTTATTACTGTGTACATTCAATTTGGTGACTACTCTGGTAAAGGAGGTAGGCCATGTGCTAGTTTATGTTTATTTCTTATGCCAAATTTGGTTAGAGGTTTAATAAACCATATTTGGCCTCTTGTTTATGTTTGAATGTATTTAACTCAATTAAAGGTACTCATCCATCTCTTTTTTTCCATAGGGGTTAAATCTATAGATATAAATACCTTTATTGAATTCAACAAATCTATAGATGCATAACATGTACTTAATCACTCCTTCACATGTTTTGTTTTTCTAGTGTTCATGATTTAATTCTATTTTTAACATAAATAGATTAAAAGTTACTCAATTATGAATTATGAGGTAGCATAAATCTCCAATTCATCCTTTGGTTTGAGGTTACACGGCTAATTTTTCCCCATAATTCTTATTCCTACAACCTATGCGAGCGAGAGGATTTAATTCCTTAAAAAATACGTAAATGTATGGAACACTGACACATAATAGAAAACATTGCAAGTAGTAGGCGGCTATAGTCGCTAACCTTAACACCTAACAACAATTAATTTTAATCATTCATAAACAACATTGAGCTGTCAAGCCAGGCCTTGACCAGTTCTCCCCAACAAGTCCCTCTATCTCTGAACTCACCCACGAGGGTGAGATCCTCCATCCCAGTCAACCTCTAATCTATTCAGGAATAGCTTATTTAAGCTTTTTGCTCCCCAAGCTTTGTTTCTAATTACGTGTCCCGAGGAATACGGGATCTTTCTTCACTGTTTTCCTAGGCTTCCCTTATTTATGGATTTTAAAGTTGCTTTCTACTTTTCCTGGCACCTCTTAACTATACCTCATTTGGAAACTAGATTTTCCTCAAATCTAATTTGGAAATAAATTCCTTCAAGGATTTTTGAAAGATTTTTGGGGAAAGTATTTGCCTCTATCCATCCTCATGGATTTAGCAAGTGATCTCACAATTCTCATTTGGTCAATCTACACAACATTATTTAATTTAATTTCTATAATGAAATATATAATTACATCCACCAAATACTTATCCATTGGGGTCCACTCCCCTTGGAATAAAGTTCAAATGTCTAACTTTGAAAAAAAAAACATAAACTAAGAGATTATATTCCCCTCTAAGCAAACCTTGCAGTCCTCGTTATTTGATATCTAACTACTAGAGTTCATTTTAAAAAAAAAAATGGATATTTTTCCATCATCTAAACTTCTTTTTTTCCCAGTGCTTCTTCAGTCAGTAAAGTGCTTCCACGCACCTTTACTCTTGCTACTGAATTCGATTCCTCAATTCGAATTTCTTCCCGCTCCAATATTTGAAGTGGCTGCGGAAGGAACTTTCCTTCCTAGTTCCACCTATATCTGCATTCCATTCAACAATGTGAGAAGCATCATGTACATATCTTATTAATAATGGAAACATGAAACACATCATGAACTTTAACATGGAGGCGGTAAGGCCAACTTACAAGCCACGGTCCCACCCTTTCTAACTTTTCAAAAGGCCCACAATATCTAGGAGCAAATTTGCACAACTTCAAGCATAAAGAATGCTCTTTTTTGCTTTAATACGAAAATACACATGTTCCCCCACTTTAAATTCTCGATGTAGCCTCTTCTTATCGGCATAGTTTTACGGCGATCTTGTCTTGTCTTGATGTTTCTTTTTATTTTTAACAATTCTTTCCATCTCTTGTAAATCATTTGGTCCCAACATTAGCTTATCCTAGGTTGGCTCCAACTCAAAGGAGTACAAAATTTCCCTTCCATAGAGTGCTTAGCTTGGACTCATTTTGATGGAGGATTGATACTTTATTGTGCCAGGAAAAATTGACCCTAAATGCAAGTAGTCTTCCCATTTTGATGGCCTATCCATCTACATACATTCTACAGCATATCCTCCAAAATTTGATTAGTTATATGCAATACATTGCTGGAATTCGAGGGTGATAGGCGATGCTAAAATTCAACAATTTTTGTACGCCAAATAGACCTTTCCAAAAGGCCGCTGTGAAATTAGCATATCTATCTGAAACAATCATCTTTGGGACCCCATGGAGCTTTACTACTTCCTTCAGGAACACATCCGCTACTTGGGCTGTCCCAAAAGTAGATTTCATAGGTATGAAGTGCGCAGCTTTTGTTAAAGTGTCTACTACCACCATCACTAAGTCGTGTTGGTATTTGGTTTTGGGTAGCCCTGTTATGAAATCTATAGAAATGGTGTCCCATTTCCATTCTACAATAGGAAAAGGATTTAGAAGTCCTGCAGGATGCTGATGCTCAACTTTAACTAGTTGACACTCCATGCACCTAGCTAAACATTCTGCTACATCTATTTTCATTCCTGGCCAAAACAACTTCTTTTTCAAAGCTGTTAGCATTTTCTGATATCCAGGATGCCCTGCATATGGATGTTTGTGATATTCATCTAGGATTTCTTTTTTCAAAGTTTCCACATTGGGGATATACAATCTATTTTTGTAGTAGCTCCGCCTTTTTTGGTTTGGAGCGTATTCAGCCATCTCCTTCTTTATTATTTTCAACTGTAGTGTCTCCTAATTTGGATCTTGGTTTGCTACCTTTTTCACTAGATCTTCTAAATCGAAATTATCACTACTTCCAATGATGTTTATGTGTTGACAAGCATTTCTACTCAGGGCATCAGCAATTTTGTTTTCTTTCCCTCTGATATGTTTTATGTCCATATCGAATTCACTCAGAAAAGACAGCCATTTGGATTTTCGAGCATTCAAATCAGTTTGGGAAAAGAAATACTTAAGACTAATATGATCTGTCATCAATGTAAATTTCTTTCCAAGAAGATAGTGTCGCCACATCTTCCAGGCATGAATTACAGCAGCCAAATCTAAATCATATGCGCTATAGTTCTATTCATGTGTCTTAAGTTTCCTAGACTCATATGCAATAATTGTATTTTCTTGCAACAGGACTCCTCCCAACCCCTATCAACAGGCATCCTTACATACAACAAATTCTTTATCAGGATCTGTAATCTTCAGTATAGGGGCTGTAGTGAGTTTTAATTTTAATTGTTCAAAATTGTTTTGGCATTTTTCAGTCCACTCAAACTTGACCCCCTTTCTTTGTAGTGAGGTTATGGGATATGCTATGGTAGAAAATCTCTCCACAAATCTGCGATAATAACCTGCAATCCCCATGAATGATCTCACTGCTGAAACATCAGTTGGCACTAGCCATTCTCTAATAGCTTTTATCTTTTTAGGGTCAACAACCAGCCCTTGTTCAAAAATAATATGACCCAAGTATTGGATCTTGTCCTTATATAATTAATATTTACTGAATTTGGCATATAACTCGTTTTATTTCAAAGTTTGCAACACTATTCTCAAGTGCTGTTTTTGCTCCTCCTTACTTTTTGAATAAACTAAAATATCATCTATGAACACTAGTACAAATTTATCCAAGTACTTGTTTAAAACACCATTCATTAAGCACATAAAGGTGGTAGGGGCATTTTTCAAACCAAAAGGTAGGACTACAAATTCGTAGTGACCATACTTGGTTCGAAAAGTTGTTTTGCTAATGTCTTCCTCTTTAATTATGAGCTGGTGATAACCAATCCTTAGATAAATATTTGAAAATACTGAAGCTCCTCTTACCTGATAAAAAATATCATCAATTCGAGGTAAAGAGTATCTATTTTTAATTGTCAACTTATTCAGCTGATGATAATCAATACACATTCTAAATGTTCCATCTTTCTTTTTCACAAACAGCACCGGTGCTCCCCAAGGAGACACACTCGGTCTGATATAATCCTTATCCAGCAATTCTTGCAATTGCATCTTCATCTCCATGAGTTCAGGGGGACTCATTCGATAAGGGGCTCGGGAAACCGGTGTTACTCCAGGCACCAAATCGATTGAAAATTCAATCTCTCTTTTCGGGGGAAGATGAGGAATCTCATCTGGAAAAACTTCCTTAAACTCTTTCACCACTGGCAAAGTATCCAACAGATTTTCTTCAGGTTGCTGTTCTATTTCTTCAACATGTACTGCATATACTTGATATCCTTTCCTAGCTATTCTTTTTAGTTGCAGTGCTGATATTTGTCTTACAGATATGGGTTTTATTTTTCCCTTGAGAATAAAAGGTTTCCCTTTTTCATCTATGCAATGCAGAGTTTTATCCCAACAGTTCATCATAGCCTTTCTCTTTTCTAGCTAGTCCATTCCTATCAACAAGTCATATGAGCCTAAGGGAAGAATGTTTAAATTCACTTCTGTCTAAAAATCATTTAATTTAAATGTTGTTTGGGGTAATTTATGAGTTACTTTCCTTTGGGTGCCTGTGGCTAACTGTACCAACCACGACTACTGAAATTTTTTAGTTTTGAGATTGCATTTTTCTACCACTTGTGGACTAATGTAACTCAAAGAAACACCTGGATCAATTAAAATAGTAACAGATTGGTCAGCAATATTACCTTCCATTTCGACCATGGTAGCTTGGTGTTCTGCTTGTTGATTCTCCAAGGCTACACTAATAGTGGGTATATTTATTGCTATATCATTTACTGTGGTAGCTTCTCGATCTCTCATAATCATCTGAATATTTCGGTCGGAACAATCCCTTAAGAGATGAGGTTCTCCACATCCGCAGCATTTCAAAGTTTCCCTCATTTTAACTGTGCCTTCCTTCTTATTTTCTCCATCTAGTTTTTTGGAACCAACTTGAGACTGAGCAGTTTGACTTTATTTTAGTTTATTAAACTTTTTCTGTTGATGATCCATGCCAAAATTCTTTAAGTAAGCTGGTTTCTGTTCCTTTCCTTTGATTTCACCCTTGTTTACCCAGCCTTTTCCATGCTCACCCTTTCCTTTAAACTGCTGGTAGCATAACCTAGCTTTCCTCACTGCTTCGTCCATAGTTTTTGGGTTATCAAACTCGATCTTCTCTTTGTACACAACAGACAAACAATTCAAAAACCTTTGTACCTTTGGCTTCTCTTCCCTAATGTAAAGGACATATCTTAACAAATTTGTAAACTTGGTGACAAACTCATCAATAGTAAGCTGTCCCAGTCTAAGTTCATGGAATTCCTTTGCTTTATCATCATAATAACGTTCGTTCAAATAGCGGTTTTTAAACTTGACTTGGAAATATTCCCAACTCATAGTTTTTTCATCGATGGCATGGATCATTTTTGTCTCTTCCCACCACAAGGTAGCCTTACCTTGTAGCTGGTAAGCAGCTAATCTGGCCTTCAGGTTGCTTTCATATTCATAGACTTGGAAATATTTAATCATGTTCAACAACCAAGCTTCAACATCTTCCTCCTTTTCCCCATCATAGGAGGGAGGTTTGACCTTTCAGAATTCCCCCTGTAATTCCTTTTTTTGCTTACACTGATGCCTAGTAGAATCATATTCCTCAGAATCATCAGAGAACTTTCCCTTCTTCTTCTTTCCGGAACCTTCACCTTCTTGGCTGTTCCACAAAGTTAATTCTCTGATGAGCTTTTCCTACTCCTCACTAGCTAATGACAGTCTGTCATTTTGGCTTCTTAGCTCAGCCATCTCTCGTTGAAAACTGTGTAACATAGCCATCACCGGAGCATTGGGATCTGGTGTATTATCTTCCTCACACAGATCAAC
Source organism: Pinus albicaulis (assembly GCA_034641835.2). NCBI lineage: Eukaryota > Viridiplantae > Streptophyta > Pinopsida > Pinales > Pinaceae > Pinus > Pinus albicaulis. The sequence continues at coordinate 484,839,878 of CM076574.1, forward strand.
ATAAATTTCATCACTTCCATTCATTTGACTCTTCTCTTTTAGCAACACTTTACACTAAACAACACATATCAGTAATAATTTTTTTTTTCAATAAAAATAATTTATACAGTGAGCACAACAACAACAGCCCAGTTTTTCTAACTTGGCTCTGATACCATTTGTAATGTCTCTTCTTTTCCACCCAATTTTTTTTTTCTCTATTTATAGTTTAAATCTATGCTTCGATTGGCCACGACTGTTAAATTCTACTTTTGAATTTCGTCAATTATGATCTGCTAGGGAATAGGGTTCTTATTCCTCCTATTACTCTTGTATGTATAAATGGTTGTCTATCATAGTTTTATTGTTCTCTTCAACTAAATGTTTGTGGCTTATGTTAAATACACAGATATATATCCCTCTACATATATATATATTGTTCACACACAAAATTTATATGGTTGCATTTACTCCTACGCATTTCTATCTATGCATACATTTACTCACACATCTCGATCTATTCATTAACTTTTAAGCACAACCCTTGTAGGGCTCACCATACCTACATTTTAGATTTCGATAACATACTCTTATGGATTGTAGGTTGGATATATTGTTCTTTGGGTTTATATCTTCGTATACCTCCAAGAGTGATAACCCTATGTTTGAATTTCGAGTTGTTCAAGGTACTGAATGTTCTGTTCCTATTTAACACTTATGTCGTTTATATGAAATTATTATAGTTTTGTGGCCATGGTTTCAAATGTATAATGAGCGTTCCCATGGCATCGTTGATATCTCATGTACATTTCACTTATGATGAGTTTTTTGTGGATATAGGCAACATTTAAATTCAATGTACTTGTTATGCTTCGTTGGCAAAGTTGGCTTAATGTATTTGGAAATTATAACCTATTTTTAATCTCCACGTCACTTTATTCGATGGCGCTCTGTTGATTTTCAATTTTTTTATCTCTCATTACGTCCACACGCAAAGTTGTATGTATCTACGGTTTAATTATAATATTCCAGGCCAGAATTCTCTTTTAATTACGCCAGCCATATGACATTATCGGGAGTACTGTGTGATCGATTTCATAGATCTACATTGATCTACATTTATTTGTTGGATGGCTATCTATTAAATGCCAATTTTACCCAATCGATCCATGTATAGGCCATGGATCCGAGGCCACTTGGACGGTGGAGATTGTTCATCTCCATTAGGGTTTCGTTGGTTTTTTTGATTTCAGAAATTTGTATAAATATCTGTATCATTATCAAAATGGTTCTTTCACCCTTCATTTGTTCTGATCGCCTCTCGGTGCCGAGACTCTGCACGATGGAGAAATGAAGCGTCGACTCTCCCAAGCTTCTGGCGTATCTATTTCTCCCTCATATTGTAGTTCAGGTATGAAATTCTGCACATTTCACTATCTTAACTGTGAGGCTTACTCTCTATGCACTATACCTTGATACCTATTATTTCCCAATAGAAATACTCTCTTCTTAGAGTGCGAGAGTTGTGGTTAAGTAAAAAATTTTCATATAGTTTCGTTTACTGTCGAGAACTTGTCTCGGTCAGTTGGACCAATCTCTCGTGGAGATTTTTCTATACTAGTGTGTTGATTTGTTTATTCCAACCTCTCTTCTTACATTTCCTTTATCTTCCTGTTGACAATTTTTTTTGGTAGTAATACTCCATCATGGCTTGATAGGAGCTTATTCCTCATCGCCTTTCGTGACTTTACTGATGGGATTCGAGTGGCATTGTGTTGACTCTCCCCATCTCCCTTACGACGAGAAATCAGTACCCTAGGAAAGTAATTGATTTCATTATAACATTTGACCCGTGGCTTTTTCGTTCAAGGTGAATATACTAGTCTTCTAATTTTTAATATTGTTCAGCTATTTTTGTTTTCAGGTCATTTTGAAATCAAGGGTATCTCATCTACAAGGTATCCCTCTATTTTTTTGCACAGTACTAATATATATTATTTTCTGTGATATAATTCATAGCGGCTAATTAACTCGCATTCTTACCGTCTATTGTTATATTTAGGTAAATTCGAATCCCATACGAATTTCCTTGTCGGTGATATAGTGAAATGGTTATTTCACTCAGAATTAACTTCGCTTCACCCTACACTTTCAGGTCGGTATCAACAGCATATTGGTCGAAATGAAGCCAGACTCTCACATTGTTATTATACATAATTTTTGTTCAGACCACCTCGAGTCTTACTTTCATAAATATTCTCTTTGATACTGTAATAATAATGATTTCCTTAGACTTGGGCTGTCTTAATAACATCCTGCTAATATGGTCGATGAGACCACATATTTTCAATTAATTTGTCATGGGACATGATTTTCGTGATTTATTATTATTTTTTTGTTCATGAATTTACATATAGCTTACATATATATATTCCATTCCTGTTTGACAAAAAACAGAGTTAGGCTATACTTTGGTGATTTCAGATTTCTAGTTCATGTTGATGCTCATGATAAGATTTTATTTCTACTACATCTGTCTGCTTCCATTTACTGGATAGAACTGATAAATTTACTAGTCTTATCTTGTATTTTTTCTTCCTCCACATTTTATTTTCATAATGGTATATAAATATCTATAGTGCAAGAGTATTCACATCTATGATAATTTAGTGATTCTTTACACCTGGTTTGTATGGTTATATGTGTTATTGTACTCTAATAGTATACTTCTACATTTTCTTCTTGACTTAACATTTCCAAGTATGACTTACTGGTGTCAATAAAAATAGACTCTGGACATTATTGTTTTGTTCTATAACATGTTCAGTATGTAGTTCTCTCTAGATAACACTTCCAACCGCCATTTTACATTGATTTGGTATGTGAATTATTTTTTATTACTCACAGCTTATAAAATTTACATGTGCTTCATATAAATTTGCTTATATTTATTTTCCAATAGTAAATTCTATTTGGAGACTCCTCTAGTAAAGGAGGTAGGTCATGTGCTAGTTTATGTTTATTTCTTAGGCCAAATTTTGTTACAGGTTTAATAAACCATATTTAGCTCTTTTTATGTCTTAAGGTCTTTAACTCAATTAAATGTACTCATCCATCTTTTTTTTTCCATAGAGGTTATATCTATAGATATACATACACTGTTAATTCAACAAATCTATAGATCTGCACTGCATGTACTTATTCACTCCTTCACACATGTTTTGTTTTTCTAGTGTTGACTGATTTAATTCTATTTTTAACAGAAACAGATTAAAGTTACACAATTATGAATTATGAGGTAGCACAAATCTCCAGATTTAAACCAGTCACTGGTTTAGAGGTTCTGGTTGATTTTTCCCCATAATTATTGTTCCTACAACTATGCAGAACTGAGAGGATTTAATTCCTCAACAACTCTTTAAATGTATGGAACACTAGCACAAAACAAAAAACATTGCATGTAGTAGGCAGCTACAGTCATTAACCTTAACACCTAACAAAAATTAATTTTAATCATTCATAAAAACTGTGGGCATACCGCTTCGGTACTTGACCAGTCCTCCCAACCTTAGAGTCCCTCTATCTCCAGAACTCACCCCCGAGCTGAGATCACCTCCATCCCAGACCAACCTCTAATTTGTTCATGAATAGCTTATTTAATATTTTGCGCCCCAAAGCCCGTTTCTAATTCTGCGTCCAGAATATCAGGATGCTTTTCTTCCGGTTTGCCTTGGCTTCCCTTATTTAGGGATTTTTAAAGCTGATTTCTTCTTTTCACAGCTTTTTACTTCTTCCCAACTACTCTCCACCTCATTGGGGAAACTATATTTTCCTCAAAATCTAATTTGGAAATATATTCTTTCAAGGATTTTTGAAAGATTTTTGGGGAAAGTATTTGCCTCTATCCATCCTCATGGATTTAGCAAGTGATCTCACAATGCTTATTTTGTTAATCTTCACAACACTATTTTATTTAATTTCTATAATTAAATATTTAATTACATCCACGAAATACTTATCCATTGGGGTCCACTCCCCTTTGGATTAAAGTTCAAATTTCTAACTTTGAAAAAAAAACATAAACTAGGGGTGTTACATAAGAATACTATTTAACACATAATATTACCAACCCAAAGAATTAGAAAACTAAAGGGATTAATCAACCGTAATAATTAATACCTTAATCTTAAAACATAAGAAATGAATAAACCCTAAGGATTAGTAATTTAAAGTGAAGAGACTAATAAACCAAAGGGATTATTAATATTATAAACCAAAAGATATAATAAACTCAAGGGTTTAATATTATAAACCAAATAAATTGGTGAACACAAGGGATAAATATTAATATTATAAACCAAGAAATTAATAAGGCATAAAAATTAATATTTTTAACTCAAATCATTAATCAACCCTAAGACTTAATATTTTAAACTTAGGAGATTAGTAAGCCCAAGTGGTTATTAATATTATAAGAAAACATATTAAACCCAAGGGTTTAATATTACAAACCAAAGGAATTGGTGAACCCAACAGATAAATATTAAAGACCTAAGGTATCAATAAAGCGAAGGGATCAATATTAAAAGCACAAGAGATCAATAAACCCTAAGAATCAATATTATGAACTGAAATATTATAATCCCCAATGTTATAAACTCTAAATATTAAACACAATATTATAAACCCTAATATTAAACCCAAACATTAAACCCAACATTAACCCCTAATTATAAATGATATATATTAGAATCTATATTATAACCCAACATATTACACCATAATGTAAATCATAATATTAAAACTCAAAAGATTAAGAAACCGAAGGGATTATAAATATTATAAACCAAAAGAACTAATAAATGCAAGGGTTTAATATTATAAACCAAAGGAAATGGTGAACCGAGGGGATAAATATTAAAAACCTACTTGATCAATAAGGCCAAGGGATCAATATTAAAAACAAAAATATTATTAAACCCTAAGAATAAAAATTGTAAACACAAAAATCTACGAAATTAATAAACCCTAACAATTAATATTTTAAATTAAATAAATTAATAAACACAAGACATTGTTAATATTATAAACCAAAAAAAGTCATAAACTCAAGAGTTTAGTATTATAAACCAAAGTAATTGGTGGAAGCAAGGGATAAATATTAATATTATGAACCAAGAAATCACTACACCCTAATAATTAATATTTTAAACTCAAGAGATTATAAACATAAAGAAGTAATAACACAAAGGGTTTGATATTAGAAACCAAAGGAATTGTTGAAATGAAGGGATAAATATTATAGCCTAAGGGATCAATAAGGTCAAGGGATCAATATAAAAAACACAATAGATTAATAAATCCTAAGAATTAAAATGTTTATCTAAAAAAACTAAGAAATTAATAAACCCTAAGAATTAATATTTTTAACTCTAGAGATTCTAAGACCCAAGGGTGGTTTAATATTATAAGAAAAAATAACTAGTAAACCCAAGGGTTTTATATTATAAACAACAGGAATTGGTGAACCCAAGGGATAAATATTAAAAAGCTAAGTGATCAATAAGGTGAAGGGATCAATACGAAAAATATAAGGGATTAATAAAGCCTAAACATTAATAACTTAAACAAAAATGTTTGATAAACTCACATGATTATTAATATTATAAGCTCAAGGGAATAATATTAAACCTAATATATTAATACTATAAAACTAAAGTATATAAAATTTTTTTGATAAATATTACAAATCTCAAGTATATAGAATTCTTTAGATAAATACTATAAACTCTAAAATAAACATGGTTGAGCATGCTTGATTTAAACATTTAGACAATTGTTGTCACATTACGACATTGAACGAATAATGACCATGGTTTTTCATGGTTGATTTTCAAATTCACACAATTTTTGTCACAATGTGACATTAGACCATAGAAGACCTTCATTAACTATGGCTAACTATGATTAACAATGGTAGCTCGTGAGTGATTTTCATATTGAGACAATGTTTTTCATAATGTGACATTGGATCATGCATTAATATTAAAGTGTAAGAGTAATATTTAACGCCTAATATTACCAAACCAAAGAATTAGAAAACTCAAGGGATGAATAAACCCTAATAACTAATATCTGAAACTCAAAACCTAAGAAATTAATAAACCCTACAAAATAATAATTTAAAGTGAAGAGATTAATAAATCGAAGATATTATTAATAATATAAACCAAAAGAACTAATAAACCCAGGGGTTTAATATTATAAACCAAAGAAATTGGTGAACCGAAGGGATAAATATTAATATTATAAACCAATAAATTAATAAGGCACAATAATTAATACTTTAAACTCAAGAGATTAATAAACCATAATAATTAATATTTTAAACTCAAGAGAATAATAAACCCAAGGGATTATTAATATTATAAACCAAAAAAACTAATAAACACAAGGATTTAATATTACAAACCAAAAAAAATCATGAACCCAAGGGATAAATATTAAATACCTAAAGGATCGATAAGTCCAAGGGGTCAATATTAAGAACACAAGAGATCAATAAACCCTAAGAATCAATATTATAAACAGAAATATTATAATCTCCAAAATTATAAACTCTAAATATGAAACACAATATTATAAACCCTAATATCAAACCCAAATATTATAAAGCCAATATTAAATCCTAATTATAAACCCTATATATTAGAATATATATTATAACCCAACATATTACTCTGTAATGTAAATCACAATATTAAAACCAACTATTATAAGCCCTATATATATTAAAAACTCAATATTATAAACTCTAATATTAAAACAATTATTATAAGACTTATTATTAAACCTCAATAATATAAAACTTAATATTATACCTAATAATTGTCTCGATGTTTAATCATCCCTCATGAGATTTCATGTTCTCTCACCTTGCTCACTTTTATATAAATATTTTAATTAGTATATTGTCTTGTATTTTGATTAATATTATTAAATATTTTAATTAATTATCTTAATATTACTATTAATTAATATGAAAATATTAATTTAAAAATTTGAAAATTAATGTTTATTGTAATTGAGCATTTTTATATAAATGTTTAATTAATATATTCCCAAATGTTTTAATTAATGTTAAAAATTATAATGTTTTTATAAATGTTATCAATGTTTTTTATAATGTTAAAAATTAATTAATAAATGCTAGAATTAATTAATGTTAATGTTTTAATTAATTAATATTAATTTTAGTTGTTGTTTCAATAATTTAATTAATTAATGTTGTATTAATTTATTTCTTTAAACCTGTTTAAATTAATGTTGTTATACATTTTTAAATAAATGCTTTAATTAATATACTGTCTAAAATTTTAATTAATATTTTAAAGTTAAAAACATTTAAGTACAATTGATACATATTATTATTATTATTATTATTATTATTAACCAAATTTCAGTATATTCATGTTTAAATATATTTAAATAATGTAGTTAGGTATAATAATTATGTATTAATGATTTAACTAATATCTCAATGTAATCATGGCAATATAATAACTATTTAATTTTATTATTAATTAATATTAATATATTTCTTTACTGATTTTTGAATTAATATTTAATTTTTTATATAAAAGTTCTAATTACATATTGTAAAATGTTTTAATTAATTCTATTAACTAATATTAATATTTTAATTAATAATGTTTAATGTTTCAATTTATTAATGTTTTAATGTTTTAATTAATTAATTTATATTAATTATGAATTACATTAAAATACAATTTACTCATCTAGAGTGATCAAGTAGATTTTTTTTTAAATTTTTAAAAGGTTAAAATATTATTAAAATAGATTCTAAATTTATAATAATTTATTATTATTATTATTATTATTATTATTATTTTATATAATAATTATTATTATTATTATAATAATAATTTAATAATATAATATGATAATACAGTTGTATTAAAATAATTTCATTAAAATTTAACCTTAAGCTTTATTCTTTATATAGAAATTGTGTTAATGAGATCTTACTATTAAGCAAATATTTGAACCCACCAAACTTTAATACAATTGTTGAATATAACAAGAAGTATAATTGCATTATTTCACTGATATATGATCACATGATAGTCACAATTTGTTTTACAACTAATTTATGAAAGTAAAACTATATTATAATTTAAACATACAATTTATCAGTTTTTCATTATATTGTTTAAATGATATGATCATATTAAGTAAAGGAAGTCAATATTAAGGAAGTCCAAATAGATAGCATGCATAGTTGAATATGAGAGAAACAACGATTTTTTTAATTAATAAAAAATAAATCGAGAGGAGTAAGAATAATTTAATAAAATAAGAATTTTTTCTTTATAGTAAAATTTAATAAAATAATATTTTGTTCTTTATAGTTAATTGTGCGTGGGAATACATTTGAATGTCATCCATAGAAGACCACTACTCCATAAACCTTATAATAATTTAATAATATAATATTATAATATAATTGTATTCAAATAATTATTATAATTTAATCTTACAATTTATTATTGTATTAAAATAATTTTATTATAATTTAATATTAGGGGTTATCTCTATATTGCAATTCTCGCAACTGTGTGAAAATGAAATCTTATTATTAATAAAATATTCCAATACATCAAAAGTTAACACAAATGCTTAATACAACAAAAATTATAATTGAATTAGTTAAGTTATATATTATTACATGATAGTCATAATTTTGTTTTTACATTATATTATGAAACATAAAATTATATTATAATTTAAACCCAAAATTTATTATTTATTCATTATGTTGTTTAAATAATATGAAACTCTAATTATTTTTTATTATCATACATTATGTCAACCTTATTAATCATTCTAGATTTAAATGTGCAGGTGGATACATTAATGAAGTAAGCTGAAATGAGTAGCATGGAGGCTTGAATTCCTAGCAAAAACAATTTTTTTTAAGGTAATAAAAAATCGATCCACCGAAGAAATAATAACTTAATAAAATAATATTGTGTTTTTTACAGTAACATGAGAGGAGGCATACATTTGAATTTGAATGTCATGCATATGCAACCACTAGGTTAATGGAGTGGACGAAAAATATTTTAAACGCTCACTTGCCAACTCGTATACGTTTGAGAATGCGAAGAGTTATAAGTTTCAAAATTAATCCACCTTGCAATGCATTTTTATAATTTTTTTTAATATTTCATTTGTAGCTAATTATCATACGTGGTTATCAACAATATGCACATTAAATTTTTAATCATGTTGTATAAAAAGTTAATTTAAGTATGGTTTAAACATGTTATTTAGATATACAAGGAATTTATTAACTTTAATTCCATTCGTTGATGGAATGGCGACGACGAGAATATACCAGCATCATCCAATTCAAACCATCTGATCAAAAAGATTAATTAGAAAAACGATTAAAGTAGCCAGTTCCAACAGGGGGGATGCCTATCGGCATACATATATATGAAATAAATTTACAACCATATTCACCAATGTAGTTGATATATTTGGATAGACCTATATCTACCACACAGCACATGTATTTTACCAAAATAGATGTTATATATTATGAATATAATTACCCATATACTTTATATATTTACTTATAATATAAACCACATATATATATATATATATATATATATATATATATATATATATATATATATATATATATATATATATATATATATATATATATATATATATATATATATATATGAGAATATAATATTATCTTATTTAATAATAAAATATATAATAATAATATTTTATTATTATTTATAATAAAGATATATCTCTTACCAATATCCAAAGGAATTATTAATATTTTAAACTAAAATAACTAATAAACCCAAGGGTTTAATATTATAAACCCAATTAATAAACCATAAGAATTAATAATTTAAACTGAAGAGATTAATAGAACATATGAAATAATATTTCAAACCTAAAAACCTAAGAAATTAATAAACCCTAAAAATTAATATTTTAAACTCAAGAGATTATTTGTAATACAATCCAAAATAACTAATAAACCCAAGGTTTAAATATTATAAACCAAAGGAATTGGTGAACCTAAGGGACCAATATTAAAAACCTAAGGGGTCAATAAGGCAAAGGGATCAATATTAAAAACACAAGAGATTAATTAACCCTCAGAATTAAATATTATAAACCAAAGGAATTGGTGAATCTAAGGGACAAATATTAAAAACCTAAGGGATCAATAAGGCAAAGGGATCAATATTAAAAACACAAGAGATTAATTAACCCTCAGAATTAATATTTTAAACTCAAAAACCTAATAAATTAATAAACCATAAGAATAAATATTTTAAACTTAAGATATTAATAAATCCAATAGATTATTAACGTTATAAACCAAAATAACTAATAAACCAAAGGAATCAGTCAACCCAAGGGATAAATATTAAAAACCTAAGAGATCAATGAGGCCAAGGGATCAATATTAAAACAATAGAGATTAAAAAACTCTAAGAATTAGTACTTTAAACTCAAAAACCTAAGAAATTAATAAAGCCTAAGAATTAATATTTTAAACTCAACAGATTAATAAACTAAAGTAATTATTAATATTATAAACCAAAAGAACTATTAAACTCAAGTGATTAATATTATAAACGAAAGGAATTGGTGAACCCAAGGATAAATATTAAAAGCATAAGGGTTCAATAAGGGTAACAAATAAATGTTAAAAACACAAGATTAATAAACCCTAGGAATTAATATTTTAAACTCAAAAACCTAAAAAACTAATAAACCCTAAGAATTAATATTTTAAACTGAAAATATAAATAAACACAAGAGATTATTAATATTGTAAACTAAAATATGTAATAAGCCAAAGTGTTTAATATTATAAACGAAAGGAATTATTAAAATTATAAAGTTAAGGAACAAATAAACACAAACATTTAATATTATAAACCCAAAAAATTAGTAAACCCAATGGAAAAATATTATAAACCTAAGGCATAAATGTTAGTATTAGAAACCAAGAAATTAATAAACCCTAAGAATTAATATTTTAAACTCTAGAGATTAATATAACCTAGGAATTAATAGTTTAATACTAAAAACCTAAGAATTTAATAAACTATAGGATTTAATATTTTAAACTCAAGAGATTAACAAACAAGGAATTATTAATAATATAAACCAAAAGACTTAATAAACCCAAGGGTTTAATATTATAAACCAAAGGAATTAGTGAACCCAACGGAAAAATATTAAAAATCTAAGGGATCAATATTGCAAACAAAAGAGATTAACAAACCCTAAGAATAAATATTTTAAATTCAAAGACCTAATAAATTAATAAACCATAAGAATCAGTATTTTAAAATCAACACATTATTAAACCCAATGGTTTATTAATATTATAAACCAAAAGAAATAATAAACACAACGGTTTAATATTATAAACCAAAGGAATTGATAGAACCAAGGGGAAAATATTAAAAACATTAGAGATCAACAAGGCCAAGGATCCATATTAAAAACATAAGAGATTAATAAAGTCTAGGAATAAATATTTTAAATGCAAATGAATGAGAAACTCACCCCATTAATAAAGAAATTAAAAAATCAGAGGAATTAATTCTTTAAATAAAAAGGATTGATAAAGTCAGATGATTATTAATATTATAATTGGAGGGGAATAATATTAAACCAAATATATTAATATTAGAAATGCGAAGTATATAAAATACCTTTGAAAAATATTATAAAACATGAAATAAAGATGGTTTAACATGCTTGATTTAAACATTGAGACAATTTTTGTTACAATGCGACGTTGGACGAAGTATGACCATGGTTGGCCATGGTTGATTTTCATATTGAGACAATATTTGTCACACTGTGACATTCAAACATGGAATACATTGATCGACTATGGCTAACACACATTAACAATGGTTTCCCATGGCTGATTTTCATATTGAGACAATGTTTTTAATAATGTGATATTGGACCATACATTAATATTACACTCTAGGAATAATATTTTAAACTCAAGAGATTAATAAACCCAAGGGGTTATTAATATTCTAAACCAAAACAAATAGTAAACCCAAGGGTTTAATATTATAAACTAAAGGAATTGGTGAGCCCAAGGATAAATATTAAAAACCTAAGGGATCAATAAGGCCAACGAATCAATATTAAAACAGAACAGATTAATAAACCCTAAGAATTAATATTTTAACTCAAAAATCTAAGAAATTAATAAATCCTACAAATTAATATTTTAAACTCAAGAGATTAAAAAAATCAATGAATTATTATTGTTTAAGCCAAAATAAGTAATAAGCCCAAGTGTTTAATATCATAAACCAAAGGAATTATTATAATTATAAAGGTAAGGAATAAATAAACACAATGATTTAATATTATAAACCCAAGAAATTAATAAACACTAATAATTAATATTCTAAACTCAAGATATTAATATACCCTAAGAATTGATAGTTTAAACCCAAGAACCTAAGAATTTAATCAACCATAGGTTTTAATATTTTAAACTAAAGGGATTAATAAAACCAAGGGATTATTGATAATATAAATCGAAAGAACTAAAAACCGAAGGGTTTAATATTATAAACCAAAGGAATTGGTGAACCCAAGGGAGAATTAGTTAAAACCTAAGGGATCAATAAGCCAAGGGATTAATATTCAAAATAAAAAATATTAACAAACCCTAAGAATAAATATTTTAAACTCAAAAACCTAAGAAATTAATAAACCATAAAAATCAATATTTTAAAATCAAATAATTAATAAACCCGAGGGATTATTGATATTGTAAACCAAAATAACTAATAAACCCAAGTGTTTAATATTATAAATAAAAGGAATTGGTAAAACCAAGGGAAAAATATTGAAAACATAAGAGATCAACAAGGCCAAGTGATCCATATAAAAAACAGAAGATATTAGCAATGGCTAGGAAAAAGGATTTTAAATACAATTGAACGATAAACTCACATTATTAATAAAGAGATTAATAAATCTTAGGAATTAATTTTTTAAATAAAAATGAATTATAAAGTAACATGATTATCAATATTATAAACCTAGGGGAATAATATTAAACCAAAGAGATTAATATTATAAACCCAAAGTATATAAAATCTCTTTTAAAAAAACTATAAACCGTGAAATAAACATGGTTGACCATGCTTGATTTAAACATTGAGACAATTATTGTCACAATGCGGCGTTGGAAAAAGTATGACCATGGTTGGCCATGGCTGATTTTCATATTGAGACAATATTTATCACAATGTGACCTCTGACCATGGAAGAAATTGATCGACTATGGCTAACGCTAGTTAACAATGGTTTCCCATGGTTTATTTTCATATCGAGACAATGTTTTTCATAATGTGACATTGGTCCATGCATTAGTATTAAGCTATAGGACTAATATTTAACCCGTAATATTTGGAATTAATAAAATGAAGGGACTAATATTATGAACCGAAAGAATTAAAGAACTTAAGGGATCAATGTTATAGACCGAATGGATCAACAAATACAGGGAAATATTAATATTATAAACATAAAACATCAATAAAGCAAAGAGATTATTAATATTATAAACAAAAAACATCAATAAACCGAAGGGATGATTAATATTATAAACCCAACATATTAATATTATAAATACAAATTATTAATAAACTCAAGTGATTAATAAATTCGAAGGATCAATAAAATTAATAAAAAAATATAAAAATCAAAGAAATTAATAAACACTAAGAAACAATATTTTAAACTCAAGAGATAAATAAACCGAGGGGATTATTCATATTTTAAACCAAAAGAACTAATAAACCCAAGGGTTTAATATTATAAACCAAAGGAATTGGTGAACCTAAGGGATAAACATTAATAACCTAGGGGATCAATAAGGCCAAGGGATCAATATAAAAAACAGAAGATCTTAATAAAGCTTACGAATCAATATTTTAAGCAGAAAGGATTTATAAAGTCACATGATTATTAATATCATAAACCCCAAGTGATCAGTCAACGTTACTGATTGTTAAAATTATAAACCGAATGAATTAATAAACTAAAGTGATATTAAATTCTACCTTCAGTAAAACCAAATAAATAACATTGAAATTAACATATATTTTTTGTTGTCTTTCTATCAAAAAATCCCACTACAAAAATGGACTTCAAACTCTCCATCAAAAGTCATTTATCAAATAGCCTCTTCCATAACACAACTAGACCGATCACAAAAGTAACACCAATTAAAATCAATAGGATAATGGTCACGATACTTAATGCTTTCAAACCAATCCCTTTTTTTTTTCTCCCAGCCTCCCTCATGCGCACATGCAACAAGTATTTTACATTCATTTTCATTTCATCTAGCACATGAATATTCTCATCAATAAAAGTAGGATCAAAGCCATGTTTCCCATCGAACTTGTTCTGAAGATATGAAATAAAACTGATCACTCTAGAAATATTTGCCACTGCTTGATTGTAATTGATGCCATCATTATTATCCATATCTGTATTTGAAATAAAAATGACAAAATCAAAATTAATACATACAGAGATAGAAACATCTAAGCATATATATATATATATATATATATATATATATATATATATATATATAACAGAACAACACATTTGTATTATTGTTAAAAAACCTAATCTTTAAAACTTCATGCTATAAAATAACCTAACACTACATGAATCAATTGATATAAAATTTCTGCGAGTTTAAACCTCATTAGAAATACATATTGTACACATGAAATGACTGATATGACCGTAATTACAATAATAAAAAACAAATAACATTTTTTTAAACTTAATGTTTAAAACAAATATTAATAATGTTACTAATTCTATATTTGTATTTAAATTAATGTTAATGTATATATCAATTTTAGTTTAATATTAATATCAAATATAAATATGTTGTCATTGAACAAAAACACAACATATTTAGCAAACGACATTGATAAATATTATTAGTTGCATGTCATAGGGATATGGACTTCAATCTTGATTTTTAAGGATTGGCTCATATAACTGGTTGTATATGTCTGAATGGTTCATCATAAACAAAATAACTGTATCGACTTAAAAAAACGAGGTAAGTTGAACAACATGAAAAACAATGTAACAACTTTATTAGATATTACTATGAATATGATCAATGTATTCATCTCATTAATACATGAAAATCATTATTATACTAAATGTAAATACAGAGGAGAATAAAATAAATTAAAAAAACATTCTATAAATAATTCATAATATTATTAGTTGCATGTCATAGTGATATGGAATTCAATCTTGATTTTTAATGATTGGCTCATATAACTGGTTGTTTTTCTCTGAATGGTTCATTGTAAACAAAATAACAAAAACCACTTAAAATAAATAATTAAATTGAAAAACATGAAAAACGATGTAAACAGCTTTAAAAAATATTACTATGAATATTATGAATGTATTCATCTCATTAATATATCAAAATCATTATTATATTAAAAGTAAATAAAGAGGAAAATAAAATAAATTCAAAAAACATTTTATAAAGAGCTAAAAGTATTAATAGTTGCATGTCATAACGATATGGAGTTCAATCACTCCTCTTCTTTCTTGCTAATTGTAACATATGCACTGTCTTTAATCTTGGCATAACACTCAAAAGAGAAATGCGGTGCAATGCGTAAACCATTTATTGATTTCACTCTTGATATGGTTGTGAAGGTCAACCCTTTCTGCTCTTTATTCCTGATATCAATTTCTACTCATTCTAAATTCAAACCATGTGACCTATGGATTGTATGAGCCTATGCCATCTTTAAAGGAATTTTTTTTTAATTTCCACTTATCACTGGTGTGATAGGTACAATGTTTGGATTTCTTGCGTCAAATGGGACACCAACATACTTATCAAAAACAAAATTTTTGAACATTGGAAGCTGAGGTGGCTTAGAGGTAGGCATATAAAATATTTCTTTTACATAACCGAGTGCACCATTCACCAAACCAATTTTAACCCACAAATTACATGTCAACATAACACGTCCGGCACAACACAACAAAAAATCACAGTCCAATTGATTGTCATCGCCACCACTAATTTCTAAACGCCTTGAATTCTTAGCAATACATCGTGCAATTGGAGAATTTGATGATTTCAAAATATGCCTGTTATGGAAGGACACCAAATTATTTGTTGGAAACATGTGAACTACTTCATTAAATAGATCCCTTTCTCTAGGATGTAACCTCATCTCAAACCGTGACATAAGAAACTCCCAATCATCAAGAACAAGTTTTTCATTTCTTATGCTATTGAGGACTCTATGAAAAAAAAATGGCTTCTCATTATTCCCTTGTTGGAGAAATATTGTGTCACGAGTGACAACAATGTTGAATTTTTTCCACAAGACTCTACCTGTTGTATTACCTGCATACAAAGTCTTATCTCTCAGAGGAGGTAGTTTGCCAAGGTTACTCACAAGGATGATGGATCTACCACCAAAAGCACAACTTTTTTTTTTCTTTATTTTGCTGGAAATGCTTCTCGTAATCGAGCATCTATTTTCATGAATAACCTTGATCCTAAAAATATCATTTAATAAATCAATATATATCGAATATGCCTCATTTATTCTTGGAATACTACTAGCGATTGACCCTGTAGTGGTTTCATATCTTTGATTGAAATTTTTAGAGTAGTGTATTTTTTTTGCATGTATATTAAAAGAAGCTATTCTTGTTGGACATGGCATGCCATCCCTTGATATTTTCATGAAAACCTTTCTTCCAACATTAAATTAAACATAATTTTGATTACAAATAATAATAGGTAGCATAAGAAACATATGACATGTTTCTTGTGCTCCATTGTCACGTTCAACAATCATTTCTACAAAAAACTTCTATAAGCACATAAAGCATGATCCTCAGAGGTAATATAATTTGAAATTATTGTTAACATACCATGATAACTTTTAGAACTTTTATCTTCTTTTGATGCAAACATAGCGATATATTTTAGAAAAAAAAACCAATAAAGCACTGGTTGGAAATCAACATTTGCACACCACATTTTTGGAAGATAAATGTTATGTACATTGACCCTACCATCATTTCTTGCCAGGACATTTTTTTTTCTTCCTTTATCATCTATGAACAATATTCATTCCTCAGAAATATCCCATGGAGCATTGTACCGACGTGTGAGAATAGTGCCATTTTTACACAAACAAGAATCTACACTACACTTTGTGTGGCTTAGGACGCGGTTCAAAAATTATTCATAATCATTATGAGGATTGCAAGAGAAAATATAATCAATATTCAATAGGAAAGGGTCATAATTGAGACTTCCTGGAACCATTATATTGTAACAATGTATTTCATGTGGATTCCATGCAGTTACATAATTGTCAAAGAATCTCTTTACAAGCTGTAAATCATAATCATTTGACCAATCAAGTCTTTCCATGTCAGGAGCACCTTGAAACCATAGGAAACCATGGATATGTGTTGAACCTCTATGTTTCCACTCATATCTGAAGAAAATGAGTATAGAGTTACTATAAAAAATATAAATAGAACCATAATAAGAATTTGACAATGAATAGAGAATAAATTCAACAACACAGACCTGTACAAGAAGTATTTCTCTTTAAGATATTTTTGGATAAATTCCTCTTGAAATATATTGAATCTATGGTGCATAAATGTGGCAACAATATGAGGGTACTGGATAACATTCTCAATTTTCATACCATTCTCATTTTAAGGAACAGGAATGTGAGGGTATAGGCATGAGGTTATGCAACTCTGGCCACTTTGTGTTAGCTACACTTAAAGTAAAAACAAAGATGGAAATCCCAAATGGGTAATCATGTCAATCAATTCAACGCGAGATTTAGTCCAGTATGCCCTTGTACCTCTCAGAGATGAACCAAATCACATAATATGCTTAGCCAACTTATTATTTGGTAAATCAAAAAGTTGGTGATGCAAGTTTTCAATTGTTGTCGGTGAGTTATCATGTAAATGTTTCTTGAAAGAGATTGCAGTAGTTGCTTGGCTCTGATGTCACCTTATCATGTTCAATAGGTAATTTCGAAATAAAGGATGGCTTCCAACCTTTGATCATAGTATCTAAGAAGATGCAATGCATACTCATGAAGTTCAACACTACAAATGTGTGGTTGCAACCAATCCGCATCACTAGTGGGGAACAATGTGGGGAATGCCATATCTAATAACCCCTCATCATTATATTCATTCATTAGAGAGGTTCCAATACTGGGCCAATCATTTTGAACATGTGAATAATCAAAATTATCAAGAAATGCTCTGATTTATTGAGCTTCTCTCTCTTCATTGTGTAGGTGAGAAACAAAAGAAGAAGGATGAGAGGGAAAATGCTCAAAAGGAAACCCTTCACTATTAGCTACATTGATCCTAGATTCTTCAATATCACAATAAAAAAATTTAATCTTTGAGGAGACATATGTTTATCTTTCGAGCGCAACATTTATTGAAGTATATTCAATTCCAACATCTCAATACTATTGATCACATTCAATTTTGAAAAGCAAAGCAACCATAAATCAAGATCTTTTGACATAAAATTCATAATATTTAGATTGAGTGGCATGTATTCTCACAATTAGAATATCAATATCTTCAACATGTCGGGGAAGACTTTGTGCAATTGTAGAAATATCTTGGGGAAAGCTAATTGTGTGGAAATTATACTTATATTTCCCACCTCGAGCATGTGTCACTTTCAAAATAGGATTTACACGTGCTATAGTCATTTCTTCAACTTGAGTAAGAAATCTTAAAATATGAGGTTTCTCATGAGGATCCATGTTATTATATCCAAAATAATGATGGGAACCTCTTTCATCCTTACATCGTCTGCAAAGAGGTCCTTCAGAATCTCTCAAAACCTAGATTTTGAAATATGATTCTTGGTAAATGTGTCACATTAGGACAACTGAAAAGCTATCTATATTTTCTTGAAATATTTTATGCACTGCAATAATGTTTTCATCAAAATGAATATGATATGTATCGGTTGGATGATGTAGAGAACGATGTGGAAGAGTATAATTTCTTCTAAAGTGTACTTGATTTTCAGCACCATGAGATTCCCTTTCCAAATTTGAAACATGTGGAATAGATCTATGACAGGGCCTTTCCAAATTTATGGTCCACATTTCTACAACGTGAGAGGATGACAAAGTGTCTTTAGCATAAAAGAAATAAAATTTAATTTCCAACTAATTAGAGATGCAAAATTGAAAAAAAATTCAAATTCATTTAATATTTACATTTGTTTGGTGACGTGGATGAAGACTATGAGATGGTTCCTCTTCACTTCTAACATCATTGGATAGAACATTTGGGGAGTTATTTTCTATGCTTCTATTCAAATGAGTTGTTTCCTGTTTCAAAAAAAAAAAAAAACATTATAAAACTAAATTTCTAACCAATATATACTAAAAATTGTAAAACAAATAAAATAGACCAAAAATTACATTAGTTTGACAATTTGATGTTTTGGATTCCATTTCTCCAACCTCTTTTGATGAAATCATGTTCCATAAAAGGTTATAAATTACAATGTATAACTAAAAATAAATAAAAAAATTAAGAAAATATGAAATTCAGTCAACATTTATATTTTTTTGGTGATTTGGATGAACGCTATGAGATGGTTCCCCCTCACTTATAACATGAATAGATGGAACATATAAAAATTTAATTTATATGCCTCTATTGAAATTATTTGTTTCTTGTTTTAAGAAAATAAAGTATGCAATAAAATTCATGTCCAACCTACTAAAAATTCAAAAAAATTAAAAATCAAATCAAATACATTGAACATTTACATTAGTCTGTTGATTTGATTATTAAGGAGAGTGTAGTGGAAGGCTACAACATGCATCATATTCAATTCTCAGATTAGTAGATGGAAGACTTGGGGAGTTAATTTCTATACCTCTATTAAAATGAGTTGTATCCTATTCCAAGAGAAGAAAATACCGTATAATTTTCTTAAAAAATAAACTGTAAATAGAGGAATGTAATAAAACAACCAGTATTGCAGCAACCGTCAAAATATCACTGTGTTACCTCCATTATTCCATGCGAAATGCTATTAGGGATGAATGATTCTATTCATGCGACAAAATTATTTTGAGAAGGGGGATTGGAACATCTGATGTTTCGACCAACTGGCTCCAATTTATCAAACAAATGGCCAATCAAACTATCAGCCAAGTCATCACATATAATGTCATCATTGCCTCCACCATAGATATTTTGAAACCTTTGGCCTTGCTCAAAAGACACAATTGCAAAGAAATAAGGGTCAGGGTGAACATTTGCATCGACATTATCAATATGATGTTCTTCCCTACTGCGATATCTTTTGCCAATATTATGAACATTTTCAAGAGAGCATCGAACAATAGAATTATGCTAATGATGAGCATATTCGGGCAATTAACTATCAAGGGGAAATTTTTTTCCGATGATATCATCCATAATACGATACTTATGAGGAATCATAAAATAATTTTGAAGAGTGGTTTCACTTGTTCTTCTATGATATGTAGCTCTCCTATGCTAATTTATTGTGTCCTTATTTTTTTATACCGTAAACAACGAATTTCATTAGACTTGTCATGTGACGCGGTGACAGATTACATTTTGTTGTAAGCTTGGTTGTGCCTTCAGATGGCATGTCTACAATGAATAATAACATATGTATTATGGAACCATAAACATGGAACATATAATATATCCAATATAAATAAAAATATAAGAATGAAAAAGGAACATGCTTTTTTTTCTAACCATATAAAAACATTAAAAGCATATATGGTCTTTTTCCAACCATATAAAGTTATGAAAAAATAAAAGGATTTTTCCAAATTGTTAAAAAAAAAAAAATTTCCAAATGGCTAAAACAAAAAATGCTAAAATTTCATGTATCATATTAGAATTGTAATGGGAAACCCATATAATTGGAAAAACATACTATAATAATTATATGAATTGGAAATATATCTAAATATTAGAAATATATATCATCAAAATATAAATGTAAATACTAAAATGTACCTAGATATATAACATTTTTTGATAACCAATGAGAAAAAACTAATGCAAACACCATGTATAAAATAAGTCACAGTAATTATATTTATAAAAACAAAGAAAAATGGATAGCATCCAAACACATTCAAATGTAATTAAGATAACTAAAGGGGACACAAAAAGAAATATTTTCAGGAAAATTACAATGGGATTAAATATCCAACATCTGATACATACACATATAGAAGAAATCCCAGCAGGAGCCATATAAATATCCATAAATTTTTAATTTTAATGTCTTAGCATACAAACCCAAAAGTATGTAAAGTAAAAATAAATGGAAATATTTTCCACAACTAGAGAGAGAATATAAAATGAAAATATATATAAGAAATCGAAACATGACTAATAGCCTAAGACTCCATTTCCATATCTAATGGTGGAATCTCATCAATAGAATCCCTATGGGGAAGAATTGCAAAAGAAATTCCATAGTCAATCAAATCGTTGCACTCCTGCAGCATTGGAGACAAAGACCCATACATCTGTTGGTTATTTTAATTATCAATGTCTCTAGGAAAATAGAGGTCATTCATAACGTCATATAATAGGAAAGGAACTTCACTGTAGTATCACATAGGAACCACACCGTGGACTATTTGAAATTGAAGATAACTAGGATGTTCGCTATTTATATCTGTAGAAATTTCTTCCAACAACTTCCTTTTGAAGGCCCAATCATCCTCAAAGTAGTCAATTCTTTGTTCAACACACGGGTGAAAAAAATTGAAATTATATATTTCTTCATTTGACAATACAGAAGTGGAGCCATCACTAGTAAGACATATAACCTGATTCTTGCATATTTCTAATGGCATACATCATATGTCAGTGATTGGAACAATTGTAAAACTCCATTCATTTTTTATTAAATAAAATTAGTAGATTATATACCCATATCGAGGATAATATTCATACTCTGTGTCCAGACAGAGAAAAAATAATTTAATTTTATAAAACGCTCCAATCTAATGGGGTGAAATGCCACCAAATGGAAGATCAACGCTTTGCCAAACCCTATCAAGACTACTGTAAACATAAAATTTATACTGCATTCTATCATGGATATGTTTTAGAACAACCTGCACATATTTGTTGTTGTTTACATTTGAAATTATGAAAAGAATTCCCAGTCTCCAATTCTTATTTGCCCAATGTTTTTTAAGGCCTTTGTAAATGGATTCATTACAAAATATTTTTGTGAATGGGAGAATTTTGTTGGTAAGGATAAAACTACCATTGGTCCAACAATAGAGACTAATTTGTATATTGAATCTATGAATCACAAATTAAAATGAGATATGCAGCCGTTCTAATTATGGTATTCATCAGCAAAATAATTGTCTTCATTATTGAGGAAAGGAACCATAAATCCAAATTCATTTGTATACACATTCTTGCAATCCAATAAGAAATAAGAGTTTTGAAAAACATTATTCCTTTGCTTACAAACAGTGCTAATATTTATCACAACAGATAAAGGGAGCGAGAGGAAGACAATATCAAGAATTCCAAATGGAATACAACTCCAAATAGGTGGATCCATGATAAAACAAGGAAATCACCTAATATAAAATAAAACACACATCATCTCAACAAAAAAAAATTCAACCAATGCTGAATAGAATTAAAATTGACATACATAAGGAATTTTACATCTACAAATATAGTAAAATTCACGTATACATAATGTATAAAATCATATGAGCCATAAGAACATTATAACAATATTTAAAAAAAACTCACAATTTTATAAACCTAATGTTTACAATCTAATATTATTAACCTTAATAAATCTATTTTTATGTCTCTATGTTTAATATTGATGTCAATGTTTGATGTTCAATATAAATATTAACTTAAAACAATTTTTTTTAATATTACAAAGGTTTATCATATAAACCTAGCTTTATAAAATAACATAATGCTAAATGGACCAAATGATATAAAAATATCAAATTTTTTAATTCTAATATTAATGAACCTAAAAAAAACATAAAGTTAAATTCTAATGTCATAGAACCTAAGTAAACCTAAAGTCATCAATCTTATTGTTTAATGAAATATCTATATTGATGTTTAATGTAAATGTTCACATTAATGTATAAATGTGAATTTTACTTTTATATAAATTTCTATGTTGAACATTAAGATATGTATTTCTTATTAATATTAATATTAATTAACACTAAAAGAGATATTGATATTTAATTTTAATAATAATAATTTCTTATTTAATTTGAAATATTTATATTTATTACTAATGTTAATATCAATGTATATTATTAAATTATTCATATTAATATCAATCAATATTAATTCTAATAATTAATATTAATCATGAAAATATTTATAATAGTAATAATATTTATATTAATACTTTATATGTTAATTTTAAACATTTATGTTTATCAATGTTTATTAATATTAATAAAAAGTATAAATATTGAACTTAATAAAAAAATGTGAATATTGAAAAAATTAATTTTAATAATAATAAAACTTAGCAAAATCCAGTAATATCCATTATGTGTATTACATGAATGGCCCTCTTTGTATATGGATGAATCTCACTCATACCTCAATATTAATTCTCTAAATTTTTATATCATGTATTATTTAATAATTGAAAAGATATTTTCATAATTATAATAAATATATATTAATTTGATCTAAGTTAATTAAATGATAAAAATACATATAAATGTAAAAATATCAAATAATGAATATTTGAAATTTTAATAATATAGGTTGCAATGGTAATATAAATTGTATTATATTAATAAATCAATATATTAATAGTATTATATATTAATAATAATTATATTAATTGTATTAATTATATTATATTAACAGTGTTAATATTAACAATAATAATAAATAATAAACATTTATAAATAAATAATTAAAATTTTTCTTTAGTGAAGAGTAATGAAAAGAAAATTTCTTTAATATCTAGCAATACCTATTATATTTATTACATGATTGGCCCTCTTTGTATATGGATGACTCTCACTCATGCATCAATATTAATTCTATAAATTTTTATATTATTTATTATTTAATAATTTAAATGATAATTTCATAATAATATTAAATATATATATCTACAGATACAATTTGATCTTCATAATATGTATTTTAATTTAATTAATGGTGAAAAATAATATAAATGTAAAAATATAAAAAATAAATATTTGAAATTTTATTAATATATACTGTAATGATAATATAAATTATATTAAAGTATCAATATATATACAGTTTTAGTATTTTATATTAATAATAATTATATTAATTGTATTAATTATGTTATATTAACAGTAACAATATTAATAAATACAAAATATTAATAAATAAATAATCAATATTAAAGTAAACTTTTGATATGTGTCTCAACTAATTTTATTTATTACTAAATTTACTAATTTAATTATAAAATATGCACAAATTTAGGATTCAACAAATAAATATTTTTATTATAAATTATTATAAATTTGACATGTATAAAGCCAATGGTTAAAGTGACACGTATAAATAATAATTTTTAAGTGTCAACATTTCGTTGGGATTGCGATATGCTTGGGTATGTCACATAAAGTCACCATGTTTTAAATTTGAAATTTAAATAATCACATATTAACATGATCTAAATTTTTTTAGAGAAATTAATAAATTTAGTGTAACGTCCCTCACTTCTCCACACAATTTTTTTTTTCTTCTAAAGTTATCAACTCCTCTGGATTGATGAACTCAATCCTGTTCCCTAACAAATACATAGGTATTCAGAGTTGCCTTTTTAAATTAATTCTCATACTCCTTTTCACTAAACATAATTCCTATTTTTAGTCTATTCATCATTTTATTTAGTTGTAAATAGTGTAAGACATATAGAAGTTCTTTCAAATTCCTTGGTGATATTAACTATTGAATTTTATTACACACTCCCTTTTATTTTATATATACATACCTTCACCATATATATATATATATATATATATATGCATATCGTTCACCAATTTTAATTGAGATGTTTCCATCCCAATGTCAAACCCACAATACATAATACATCCCACATGTATACACCTAAAATTTCTATCATACATCGAATTCACCATAACCATATGAGATGATGAGTTTCTCGTTCGATTGGGGATTTCGTGTCATGACATTTAGCCATATAAATTTCAAATCTCTATGAATCGTACTCGTGGTCCTGTGGCACTTATCCCACGATTCATATATTATTTGTATAAGGGCTTGGGCATTCTTTGTTATATTGTCAATGTATACGACCTAGTTGTTCCCTTACGTATTTCATATGGCGTACGTTTCATTTCTTGATATAGTACTGGTTGGATGGTTTCACACCCCATCGCTTTTATTTCTCTGACTCCGCGTACAGTTAAAATTGTGTTGTGGATTTATTTGTATCTGTTAAATTTTGAGTGCAAATATATTTTATAGCGTTCTATGGTTTCTGTGGTGAATACACATTTAATTGCTTACAATACTCGTACGCTTGAATTTTATTGTATATCAATGGAATTCGATTGTCTAGATCATTTTCAATCCTGGTGACAGTCTACAGATTGGTGCCACTTGGATGGCTAGATTCGACTAGGGTTTTTTTTGTTTACGAATTTTATAATTGTCCACTTCTCTTATGTGCCCTGCCATTCTTTCAACTATCTGATGTTGTTATTCCTATGATATCGGCCTTCATCGTGCTCCTTCAGCCCTACGCAGAGGTACCCTACGTTCTCTTGCGTTTTTTATTTTTTTTGTATTAGAGAAAGACAATATGTATTGAATCGTTATAATTTTATTTTCATACCATTAGTTTCATTCTTTTTTCCAGTTCTGTCTTCGCATTATAAGATTTAGGACGATAACCTGAATGGAATTTCTCTTATTGGCATTCGTTCTGTAAGGGAGCGATCTAGACTTTCATTTCTTATTGCGTTCCAGTTTATTGGTGGTATCGTTATACCAGTTTCCAACTTTTGTATTGTTTATACGATCTTCATTCCTTTTCATAATTGGAAATTTTAATTTCGCTGAGCCAGTCGACTAATAGAACGATCGTCTTATCTCATGCATAGCAACTAAGGATATGCGATGTCTTATTTCTACTAGATGAGGGTTTAGTTCTCAGAAATCTTCGATTTCCAACCGACTTCTGCAACGAATAAGGATGCTCGCAAGGAATTCTTCTCAGATATTTGGGACTTATCGAGGTATGAATTTTGTTCAGCGTATGGGGAATTTCTTCCCTCATAACATTTTGCCTATGTGTTTAAGTTGAAATGCCAAATCCTATAATTTATTTTGGTTTCTCTGCTATGTTTTAACTCAGATTAGTATGGTCGAAACCCTGCGTTTCCCAGGTAAACAATTATTAAATCAGTTATTGGTTCTTGTCTAGCTGATAAATTTTCCATAATATTTGTTTTCCGTCCCTAATATCATTCCCAACGGGATATTCATTTGCAGGTAATTATTTATTACCAACTTCGGATGATTACGTACCAAGAATTCTTTGTTTTTTTTCGTTGAAGGGTGTAACGCCTTGTTCTCTGTCATAGGTTGGTACTTCATGCGCACTTCAGCTGAGTGTAAACTCGTTGGCTATACAACGACTTGTTTAACATTTGAGTTAGGTCGTTTGAGGGATGATATTTTTGAATCCAAAGGGATTCATAGCATTGTTGCTATAATTTCTATTTTTAAATTATACTGGACTTTATATACCTTGACTTGGGTAAAATCGTGACCATATGCTGGCTATATGAACTTCCCTGCATACTATAATTATTTTCTACTGATTTCTTTCCAGTTTGGTACTACGATATATGAGAACTTATATTCAGTGGTTCAGGCCTTCCCTATTTGCGAGTGGAAGTCATTCATACCTGATGATATTTGTTTTAATGGTACTGTCAGTTACATCAGGATATTGTGACTCTTGGCATCTATTTTGTTTTTGAAGTATACAGAATTTGGTATAACTCTATGGATTAATTTATAGCTCTTTCATGACCAGAAAATTAAAATCTCTAGTAGAGGCTTTGTTTTCCAGTAGTATATGGCTTGGGCCACATCATAATTTTAAAGCTCCTGCACTACTTCATTTACTTCCTTTTTGGTGATTGGTATACTTCCAGCTCTTTAACTTTCGATGATGGGAATGAATGCATAAAATTTCAGTTATCATCTCACTAGAATTTTTTTTTTCTTTGTTTTACTAGAGATAATTTTTGTAAATATAATTTATTCTCATATCTACTATGCCATGCTAATTTGTACTGTAACCACCGGTATATTACATGCCTTTGTTTTTTTTATACCGATAGCTGTACCATGCAGTAAGTATACATTTGTATGACATTTTAAAGTCATTTAAATTCTGTAACTGAATTTATAAGTACACTGGTAACATATTCAGATTTTTAACATTCATTGACTTCAGTGTCTTGTAACTATTCCTAGTACTTTTATCATTTATATACTCTATATTTTCTGCTCTATTTATTTCAATTTTTTTTTCCAAGTAAATATATATTTGATATCTAGTCCCTTTTTCCAATAGTTTGATGTAATTCATGAAACAGAAGCAGATTAAAGTTAAACTTGAAATCATCCTTGAGAATTATGTATTCTCAGATTTAAACCAGTTATGGTTTAGAGATTCTGATGAATTCTTTCCCATCGATGTGATTCCTACAATTGTACAGAAATTGAAGGCTAATTCTGCTGAGATTTTTGTTAAATGTATGGAATATTATCACACACAGCATGCACATATACTACTTACACATTCCATACAACATAAAATTTACACCTACACTTTATAAAAGAAATTTAGAACTGAATTGTGCATACCAGTTAATTAGAGACCAATCCACCCAACCTTAGAATTCGTTTATGTCTGGAATTCACCCCCGAGCTGAGATCCTTCCTAGAACAGATCAACCTCTAATCTATTTAGGAGTAGCTTATTTAATTTGTTGTTCCCAAAATCCTGTTTCTAATTCTGCGTCTAGAATATCAGGATACTTTTCTTCCTGTTTGCCTAGGCTTCCCATTTTTGGGAATTTATAAAGCTTCTTTATGCTTTTGCCAGCTTTTTACCTCTTCCCAACTACTCTCCACATCATTAGAGAAACTAGATTTTCCTCAAAATCTAATTTAGAAATTATTTCAAGGATTTTTGAAAGATTGTGGGGAAAGTATTTGCCTTTATCTGTCCTCATGGGTTTAGCAAGTGATCTCATAATTCTCATTTTGGTCAATATGCACAAAATCATTTTATTCATTTTCTCAAATTAAATATTTAATTACATACACAAATTACTTGTCCTTTGGGGTCCACTCCCCTTAGGATTAAAGTCAAATGTCTAGTTTTGAATCTCAAACACATAAACTAGGGGTGTTACATATTCCCCCTCTGAAAGCAAGCACCATCCTTGGTGTTGTTATTTAACTACTAGAGTTCATTTTTCAACAAAAGATGGATATCTTTCCATCATTTCAGCTTCTCTTTCCCAGGTAGCTTCTTCAGCAGTAAAGTGCTTCCACTGCACCTTTACTCTTGCTACCGTTCGGTTCCTTAATTCAATTTCTTCCCGCTCCAATATTTGAAGTGGTTCTGGCAGAAACTCCCCTTCTGGTTCCACCTGTACCACATTCCAATCCACTATGTGAGAAGCATCATGTATATATCCTTTTAGTAATGAAACATGAAACACATCATGAACTCTAACATGGGGTGGTAAGGCCAGCTTGTAAGCCACTGGTCCCACCCTTTCTAATACTTCAAAAGGACCACAATATCTAGGGGCCAGTTTTGCACAACTTCCAGCATAAAGTGTGCTCTTTTTGGGTTTAATACGCAAGTACACATGCTCTCCCACTTTAAATTCTCGATGTGTCCTTTTCTTGTCAGCATAGTTTTTCTGGCGATCTTGTGCTGTCTTGATGTTTCTTTGTATTTGTTTAACAATTCTTTCCATCTCTTGTAAGGCGTCGAGTCCCAACATTAGCTTATCCTCTGGCTGACTTCAGCTCAAGGGAGTACGACATTTCCTTCCGTAGAGGGCCTCAAACAGACTCATTTTGATAGAGGATTGGTAGCTGTTATTATAGGAAAATTCAGCTAAATGTAAGTAGTCTTCCCACTTTGATGGTCTATCCATCACATACATTCTCAGCATATCTTCCAAAATCTGGTTAGTTCTCTCTGTTTGACCATCGGTCCGAGTGTGATAAGAAGTACTAAAATTCAACTTAGTACCCATACCTCCAAATAGACCTTTCCAGAAAGCTGCTGCGAACTTAGCATCTCTGTCTGGAACAATTACCTTTGGGACCCCATGCAGTCTTACTACCTCTTTCAGGAATATATTCGCTACTTGAGCGGTCCCGAAGGTAGATTTCACTGGTATGAAGTGTGCATCTTTTGTTAAAGTGTCTACTACTACCATCACTGAATCGTGTTGGTATTTCGTTTTGGGAAGCCCTGTTATAAAATCTACAGAAATTGTGTCCCATTTCCATTCTGAAAATGGAAAGGGGTTTAGAAGACCAGCAGGATGCTGATGTTCAAATTTAACTAGTTGACACTCCATGCATATAGCTAAATATTATGCTACATTTCTCTTCATTCCTGGCCAAAACAACTTCTTTTTCAAAGATGTTAACATTTTCTGATACCGAGGATGTCCTGCATATGGCTGTTTGTGATATTAATCTAAAATCTCTCTTTTCAAGGACTCTACATTGGGAATATATAATCTGTTTTTATAACAGATCAGTCCTTTCTGGTTCTGAGTGAAATCAGCCATTTCCTTCTTTAGGATTTTCACTTGTATGTTCTCATAATTTGGATCTTCATCTGCTACCTGTTTCACTAACTCTTCTAAATCAAACTGGGAACTACTTCCACTGCTGCCTATAATTTGAAAAGCATTTCTACTTAAAGCATCAACAATTTTATTTTCTTTCCCTATGATATGTTTTATATCCATGTCGAATTCACTTAGAAAGGATAGCCATCTTGCCTGTCTCGCATTCAGATCAGTTTGGGAAAAGAAATATTTAAGACTAATATGATCAGTCATCAATGTAAATTTTTTTCCAAGGAGATAGTGTCGCCACATTTTCAAGGCATGAATAACAGCAGCTAACTCCAAATCATAGGCACTATAGTTATGTTCATGTAGCTTCAGTTTCCTAGATTCATATGCAATAACCACATTGTCCTGCAAAAGGACTCCTCCCAACCCGTCTCTACAGGCATCTGTACATACCACAAATTCTTTATCAGGATCTGCAATTTTCAATATAGGGGCTGTAGTGAGTTCATCTTTAATTGTTCAAAACTGTGTTGGCATTTTTCAGTCCACTCAAATTTGACACCTTTCCTTTGTAGGGAGGTTATGGGATATGCTATGGCAGAAAATATTTCCACAAATCTGCGATAATAGCCTGCAATCCCCATGAATGATCTTACTGCAGACGCATATGTTGGTACAGGCCATTCTTTGATAGCCTTTATCTTTTCAGGGTCAACTACCAACCCTTGTTCAGAAATAATATGTCCCAGGTATTGAATCTTGTCTTTATAAAATTCACATTTGTTGAACTTTGCATATAACTGGTTTTCCTTCAGAGTTTGCAATACTATCATCAAGTGTTCTTTATGTTCCTCCTCACTTTTTGAGTAGACTAAAATATCATCTGTGAACACAAGTACAAATTTATCCAAGTACTTATTTAACACACTGTTCATTAGGCACATAAATGTAGTAGGGGCATTTGTCAAACCAAAAGGTAGGACTACAAATTCGTAGTGACCATACCTGGTTCGAAAGGTTTTTTTGTTGATGTCTTCTTCTTTGATTATGAGCTGGTGATAACCAGTCCTTAAGTCAATCTTCGCAAATACAGAAGCTCCTCTCACTTGGTCAAAAAGATCATCAGTTCTTGGCAAGGGGTATCTGTTTTTAATGGTCAACTTATTCAGTTGACGATAATCAATGCACATCCTAAAGGTTCCATCCTTCTTTTTCACAAATATGACCGGTTCTCCCCAAGGAGACACACTCGGTCGGATATAGCCTTTATCCAGCAATTCTTGTAATTGCATTTTTAGTTCCATGAGTTCGGGGGGACTCATTCGATAGGGGGCGCGGGAAACAGGTGTTGCTCCTGGCACTAGATCGATTGAAAAATCAATCTCTCTTTTGGGGGGAAGATGAGGAATCTCATCTAGAAAGACTTCCTTAAACTCTCTTACTACTGGTAAAGCATTCAAAAAAATTTCTTCAATTTTCTGTTCTATTTCTTCCACATGAACTGCATAAACTTGGTATCCTTTTCTAGCTGTTCGTTTTAATTGCAGTGCTGATATTTTTCTTACAGAGATAGGTTTTGGTTTTCCCTTAAGAATAAAAGGTTTCCCCTCTTCATCTACACAATGCAGGGTCTTGTCCCAAGAGTTCATTATGGCCTTCTTCTTTTCTAGCTAGTCCATTCCTATCAGTAAGTCATATGAACCTAATGGCAAAATATTCAAATTTACTTCTGTTTGAAAATAATTTATCTTAATTGTTGTTCAGGGCAGTTTTTGTGTTACCTTCCTCTTGGTTCCAGTGGCCAGCTGAACTAACCATGACTGTTAAAATTTTTCAGTTTTAAGATTACATTTTTTCTATAATTTTTGGACTAATGTAACTCAAAGAAGCACCGGGATCAATTAGAACAATAACGGATTGGTCAGAAATTTTACCCTCCACTTCAACCATGGTAGCTTGATGTTCTGCTTGTCGATTCTCCAAGGCTGCACTGATAGTGGGTATGTTTCTTGCTATGCCATTTACTATGGTCGCTTCTCGGTCTCTCATAATCATCTGAATGTTTCTGTGGGGACAATCCCTCAACAAATGGGGTTCTCCACAGCCCCAACATTTCAAGGGTTCCCTCATTTTAACTATGCCTTCTTTTTTAGTTCCTTCATCTAGTTGTTTGGAGCCAACTTGAGACTGATCTGTTTGGCTTTCTTTTGATTTATTAAACTTTTTCCTCTGATGGTCCCTACCAAAGTTCCTTAAGTAAGCTGGTTTCTGTTTCTTCCCTTTGAATTCACTCTTATTTCCCCAGCTTTTCCCCTGCTTAGCCTTTCCTTTAAACTGCTGATAGCATAATATCGTTTTCCTCTCTGCCTCGTCCATAGTTTTTGGGTTATCAAACTCGATCTTCTCTTTCTACACAACAGGCAAACAATTCAAAAACCTTTGCACCTTTGCCTTCTCTTCCCTAATATAAGGGACATATCTCAACAGATTCGTAAACTTAGTGACCAACTCGTCAATAGTAAGTTGTCCCAATCTCAGCTCATGAAATTCCTTTGCTTTATCATCATAGTAACGTTCATTTAAATAGCAGTTTTTTGAACTTAACCTGGAAATATTCCCAAGTAACTGTCTTTTCATCAATGGCCTGAACCATTTTCATCTCCTCCCACCACAAGGTAGCCTTACCTTGTAGCTGGTAAACAGCTAATCTTGCCTTCAGATTGCTTTCATATTCATAGACCTGGAAATACTTAATCATGTTCAGCAACCAAGCTTCCGCATCTTCCTCCTTCTCCACATCATAGTAGGGAGGTTTTATCTTTCGGAATTCTCCTTCTCCACAGCATCTTCCTCCTTCTCCACATCATCATCCTCCTCAAACTCATCAGTCTTCCTCTTTCTGGAACCTTTGCCTTCTTGGTTGTTCCGTGAAATTAGCTCTCTGATGAGCTTTTCCTGCTCCTCACTAGCTAATGACAATCTGTCATTCTGGCTTCTTAGCTCAGCCATTTCTCGTTGCAAACTGTTCAACATAGCCATCACCGGAGCGTTGGGATCTGGTGTATTATCCTCATCACGCAGATCCACATAAATTTCTTCACCTTCTACCATTCCAGCACCACTGTACACTACACAACATAGATCAGTAAAAATTAAAAAAAAAAAATTCCACAGTACTCATTTATACAGTGAACACACAGCAACAGTGAGCACAATGACAATAGCCCAGTTTTTTTATCACAT
Organism: Pinus albicaulis; assembly: GCA_034641835.2. Classification (NCBI taxonomy): domain Eukaryota; kingdom Viridiplantae; phylum Streptophyta; class Pinopsida; order Pinales; family Pinaceae; genus Pinus; species Pinus albicaulis. Next base: position 484,873,231 of record CM076574.1, read on the forward strand.
GGGCTTTGATACCATTTGTAACGTCCCTCACTTCTCACCACACAATTTTTTTCTTCTTCTGAAGTTATCAACTCCTCTGGATTGATGAACTCAATCCTGTTCCCTTACAAATACATAGGTATTCAGAGTTCCCTTTTTAAATTAATTCTCATACTCCTTTTCACTAAACATAATTCCTATTTTTAGTCTATTCATCATTTTATTTAGTTGTAAATAGTGTAAGACATATAGAAGCTATTTCAAATTCCTTGGTGATATTAACTATTGAATTTTATTACACACTCCCTTTTATTTTATATATACATACCTTCACCATATATATATATGTATATCGTTCACCAATTTTAACTGAGATGTTTCCATCCCAATGTCAAACCCACAATACATAATACGTCCCACATCTATACACCTAAAATTTCTATCATACATCGAATTCACCATAGCCATATGAGATGATGAGTTTCTCATTCGATTGGGGATTTCATGTCATGACATTTAACCATATAAATTTCAAATCTCTATGAATCGTACTCGTGGTCCTGTGGCACTTATCCCACCATTCATATATTACTTTTATAAGGGCTTGGGCATTCTTTGTTATATTGTCAGTGTATACGACCTAGTCGTTCCCTTGCGTATTTCATATGGCGTACGTTTCATCACTTGATATAGTACCAGTTGGATGGTGTCACACACCATCGCTTTTATTTCTCTGACTCTGCGTACAATTAAAATTGTGTTGTGGATTTATTCGTATCTGTTAACTTCTGAGTGCAAATATATTTTATAGCGTTCTATGGTTTCTGTGGTGAATACACGTTTAATTGCTTACAGTACTTGTACGCTTGACTTTTATTGTATATCAATGGAATTCGGTCATCCAGATCGTTGTCAATCCCGGTGACAGTCTACAGATTGGTGCCACTTGGATGGCTAGATTCGACTAGGGTTTTTTTTGTTTACGAATTTTATAATTGTCCGCTTCTCTTATGTGCCCCGCCATTCTTTCAACTATCTGATGTTGTTATTCCTATGATATCTCTGCTCGATTTTTATGAGAAGTAATGGTGAAATATTCTGGCCCTCGTCGCGCTCCTTCAGCCCTACGCAGAGGTAGCCTACGTTCTCCTGCGTTTTTTATTTTTTTTGTATTAGAGAAAGACAGTATGTGTTGAATTGTTATAATTTTATTTTCATACCATTAGTTTCAGGCTTTTGTCCAGTTCTGTCTTCACATTATAAGATTTAGGACGATAACCTGAATGGACGTTCTCTTATTGGCATTCGTTCTGTAAGGGAGTGATCTAGACTTTCATTTCTTATTGCGTTCCAGTTTGTTGGTGGTATCATTATACCAGTTTCCAACTTTTGTATTGCTTATACGATCTTCATTCCTTTTCATAATTGGAAATTTTAATTTCGCTGAGCCAGTCGACTAATAGAACGATTGTCTTATCTCATGCATAGCAAGTGAGGATATGCAATGTCTTATTTCTACTAGACGAGGGTTTAGTTCTTAGAAATATTCGATTTCCAACTGACTTATGCAATGAATAAGGACGCTAGAAAGGAATTCTTCTCAGAGATTTGGGACTTATCGAGGTATGAATTCTCTTCAGCGTATGGGGAATTTCTTCGCTCATAACATTTTGCCTATGCGTTTAAGTTGAAATTCCAAATCCTCTAATTTATTTTGGTTTCTCTGCTATGTTTTAACTCAGATTAGTATGGTCAAAACCCTGCGTTTCCCAGATAAACAATTATTAAATCAGTTATTGGTTCTTGTATAGCTGATAAATTTTCCATAATATTTGTTTTACGTCCCTAATATCATTCCCAACGGGATATTCGTTTGCAGGTAATGATTTATTACCAGCTTCAGATGATTACTTACCAAGAATTCTTTGTTTTTTTTCATTGAAGGGTGTAACGCCTTGTTCTCTGTCACAGGTCGGTACTTCATGCACACTTCAACTGAGTGTAAACTCGTTGGCTATACAAGGACTTGCTTAACATTTGAGTTAGGTCGTTTCAGGGATGATATTTTTTATTCCAAAGGGATTCATACGATTGTTGCTATAATTTCTGTTTTTAAATTATACTGGACTTTATATACCTTGACATGGGTAAAATCATGCCCATATGCTAGCTATATGAACTTCCCTGCATACTATAATTATTTTCTACTGATTTCTTTCCAGTTTGGTACTACGATATATGAGAACTTATATTCAGTGGTTCAGGCCTTCCCTATTTTAGAGTGGAAGTCTTTCATACCTGATGATATTTGTTTTAATGGTACTGTCAGTTACATCAGGATATTGTGACTCTTCGCATCTATTTTGTTTTCGAAGTATATAGAATTTGGTATAACTCTATGGATTAATTTATAGCTCTTTCATGACCGGAAAATTAAAATCTCTAGTACAGGCTTTGTTTTCCAATAGTATATGGCTTGGGCCACATCATAATTTTAAAGCTCCTGCACTACTTAATTTACTTCCTTTTTGGCGATTGGTATACTTCCAGCCCTTTAACTTTCAATGATGGGAATGAATGCATAAAATTTCAGTTATCATCTCATTAGAATTTTTTTTTTCTTTGTTTTACTAGAGATAATTTATGTAAATATAATTTATTCTCATATCTACTATGCCATGCTAATTTGTACTATAACCACCGGTATATTACATGCCCTTGTTTTTTTTTATACCGATAGCTGTACCATGCGGTAAGTATACGTCTGTATGACATTTTAAAGTCATTTAAATTCTGTAACTGAATTTATAAGTACACTGGTAACATATTCAGATTTTTAACATTCTATCACACCTCCCATCTCCCAATTTTTTTTTTTTGTTTTTCTCTGTATAATGATAATCTAAAGTCTATTCCATATCTGTACAATTCAAAATTTCTTACTCTCTGATTTACACATCAGTTATATGTATTCCCCTTAATACCTATGGTATTTAGGGTCAAGAAACTTAACATCTCATTTCAATTTCTATTTATTATAGTAACCATTAAGGCTTTCAAAATCCATACCCATTCCTTCATTTTATCGATATATATATATATATATATATATATATATATATATATATATATATATAACTACAACTTCCCAATATATATATATATATATATATATATATATATATATATATATATCGAATATATATTTTTCCACGTCCTATGGGAATCCCTAACCGAGCTTTCCCGGATATACCTATACGATTCACCTTTATTAACGTTTATTTTCTAGGTATTTATACGCTGAGGTAATTTGGTCGAATTGCGTTATGAACATAGTGTCACCCAACAATTTTGAATTCTAGATACGTTTTTTGGTTATACTATTAATGACCCACTGGTTCTTACCTAGTCGTATTCACACGTTATTACTTCTATGTGCATATGGATTATATTGTTTTCACTGTGTGTATACAGAGTATATATAAGACATTGCGTATGAGATCGGGTCTGTCATATTTTATAGCTCTTGCAGCTCTCGGTTCAGTGGTACGTCAGCATCAATTTAATTTTTGTATGTACGCATATCTTGGGAAATCTACGATTCACATTTGGTTTGTGGCTTCCGGGTTACGGAACAACCTGTGCAGTTAATATATGGCAGGTCCCGGGTATGTTGGGCTTTTATTGCCCTCCGAACTCAATACAACAGTCAGTTCATGCGTTGATCCATGTGTAAATCGTCGGATTTGAGCCACCTGTAGGGCTGTATAGCGTTAAAGTTTTTGTTATGTTTATTATAAAGATAGATCCGTAACCTTGTTACGCTTTCCGATCAATCTATCCATTCTTCCAGCTAGCCATAGCGATGGCATCTCTGCTCGGCCTTCGACCATGCATGCTTCCTCCCGCCACTGGCTATTATCCTCTTGTCGACGCGCAGAGGTAAACCCATGGTATCTTTCAGGGTGAGCATTTCGTGTTTTATTATGCCTGTTGTAGTTTATGCATGGTGGTCTCATTTTATTTCAGGTTTCGCATCCCTGACTATTTTCTGTGCTCTAACCCTTCTCCCCATGTTTCATTTCAGATCAACGTTAATATGGTTGGGACTTTACGTCCTCGGTTAACATTTTACCAGGACCTCTCCAGTCGTTTGACAAACGTTGCATTTGATAGGATACTAAAGAGCTTCGGTGACCCTCGAGGCCACTTTCCTTGCAATTTTTTTTTTCGGGAAGTTGAAATTTCTCACAGGTAAGACTGTCTCGACGTTATGGACTCTGTTCCCCCTTTCTGTGTTTACATTCAACTTTTTGGGTTTAATCTATTATCCTGACCTGCACCTAAGTCTTCCATGCCTTCCTGACTCAAGTGTCTCCTCTCGGATCCTCGCATTTCACAGGTAAGGTTTTAAATTCTTCTTTCAGATTTAATTCTTCTTCTATTTACATTCCCCAGGTTCGGGGTTCGAAATTCCATGTGGACATTTTCTTTCTTTCTTCTAATACACTTAATGTGCTCTTTTATTCACAGGTATGGGTGGTATTCCTCTACGTCAATACGCCCCCAACATCATCGTTACTCTATTCACTAATGGTATCTTCTCTCCCTATCTTTCACAGGTCGGTACGCGTGAGCCTTGCGGCTACTGGAGAAGTAGTGGTTCATTCGAATGAGGAAACCTTTATATCTCTTGTGTTGTTTCTTTTTCCCATATATCTAGTCTTGGATGAGAAATTTATCTCCCAAAGGGATTTACCCTTTGTTTTGTAACTTATGTATACGCAGCACTTCAGACTTTTAGACGCTCGAATTGAGCGGGATTTGGCCCTATGGGCGATAAAATTTTCTTATTACTTCTCGAAAATTTCTTTTTGAACTTAGATCTGCGTTAGTGCTGGGTTTGTGTTTTTTTTTTTTTTTGTCCCACGAAATCTATAATTACTACTCAGTATTAATTATTGGATTTTTATTTTTATTCATACATGTCTCTGTTACATGCCATAGATTTGCTCAAAGCGACCATTCATAACTTTGGTTATCTAAATAATACCGACAAAAGAGCCAGTTTATAATAATTCTTGATATGGTAGACGCATAGCTCGCATATACTAGATGAGTACTATATCATGCTTAAAAATTTTATTTTTATCACTGGCGTGAGTTGTATACCTGTAACATGTAATGGTTTGCGAAACTGAAGATTACTTAATGTGTTTAGTTGGCTACACCAGTCTAGATATTTTGGTGTTTAATACAACCATGGAATGGATAGAACTCAGGTTATTATCTAGTTACGTTTTCTTGTCATATTACATTTTTACAAGCAGAAAAATTTATGCTGAATGTTGATTCTAATGTTTACTCTGCTCTATTATTCTACATTGTTAAATCCCTCGATTTTCCCTTCGGGGTATTGATATAGATAAGTGTATCATGACTTCAACAGAAATCCGTGGTTGAGTTCTGTGTAAGTGAAATATGAACCGAAGCTGTAGGTCTATTTCAACATTTAATGATTTCTCTAACAATAGTTTCAGTCTTTGCCTCTCAGTCCTGTCACTTTGTCGACCTGGAGGTCTTGCATTTATCTAATTTGTTTTCCAGCACTCACACATAAATTTTTCCTACTATTTGGATAGAAGAGTTCATTCTTATTGCATCCATTATGACATATAATAATATGTTTGACTCCATTACAATTTTCATTACAGGAACAATTACAATGTAGTTTGTCTTACTTTCAGATTTTAATAGATGAGAGTCTGGTTGACCTAGTTTTAATGAACCTTATTTTTATTTTACATTGCAGAAGTAGATTAAAGTTAGAATATAGATCATCTTTGGAAAATGTGTATTCTCAGATTTAAACCAGCTATGGTTTAAAGGTTCTGATGAATTCTTTCCCTAGGTGTGATTCCCACAACCATACAGAGATTGAAGCTAATTCTGCTGAGATCTTTTTTCAATGTGTGGAATATTACTACATACAACCTGTACATATATTTCTCTTATTTTTCACCTTCCTATGCAACATAAACTTTAATCCTACCTCTTATAGTAAAATATAAATAAATAAGTCTAAGGTAGCATTAATAAGTCTAGCATGGAATTCCATCAATTATATGTAGCCAATTCATACCATAAGAAATAATAACATAATTCAATTTAGAGACATACCATTATTGAAATTGACCAACCTCCCAACCTTAGAGTCCTTTTGTCTCCCAGAACTCACCCCCGAGCTGAGATCATCTCCTTGAACAGATCAACCCCTAATCTGTACAAGAGCAGCTTATTTAAGCTATTTTTCCCGAAAGCATGTTTCTAATTCTGCGTCCAGAATAGCAGGATGCTTTTCTTCCTGTTTGCCTAGACTTTCCATTTGAGGGATTCTTTAAAGTTGTTTTATGCTTTTCCTCAGCTTTTCCAGCTTTTTACCTCTTCCCAACTAGTTTCTTCATCTTTGGGGAAATTTAGATTTTTTCCTCAAAAATTCTAAATTAGAATAATTTCTTTCAAGGATTTTTGAAAGATTCTGGGGATTAGTTGCCTTATCCATCCTCATGGATTTAGCAAGTGATCTCATAAATCTCATTTTGGTCAATCTTCACAAAATCATTTTATTTATTTCCTCAATATAAATATTGAATTACATTCACACATTTCTTATCCTTTGGGGTCCACTCCCCTTAGTATTAAATTTCAAATGTCTAGCTTTGAAATTCAAACACATAAATTGGGGGTGTTACATATTCCCCCTATGAAAATAAACACCATCCTCGGTGTTGTTATTCAACTACTAGAATTCATTTTGCAAATAAAAATGGATATTTTTCCATCATTTCAGCTTCTCTTTCCCAGGTAGCTTCTTCAGTAGTAAAGTGCTTCCACTGCACCTTTACTCTTGCTACTGTTCTTCTTCTCAATTCAATTTCTTCCCGCTCCAATATTTGAAGTGGTTCTGGCAGAAACTCCCCTTCTGGTTCCACCTGTACAACATTCCAATCAACTATGTGAGAAGCATCATGCACATATCTTTTTAATAATGAAACATTAAATACACCATGAACTCTAAGATGGGGTGACAAGGCTAGCTTGTAAGCCACTGGTCCCACCCTTTCTAATACTTCAAAAGGACCACAATATCTAGGGGCCAGTTTCACACAACTTCCAGCATAAAGTGTGCTCTTTTTGGGTTTAATACGCAAATACACATGCTCCCCTACTTTAAATTCTCGGTGCACTCTTTTCTTATCAGCATAGCTCTTTTGACGATCTTGTGTTGTCTTTATGTTTCTTTATATCTGTTTGACAATTCTTTCCATTTCTTGTAAAGCATCTGGTCCCAACATTATTTTATCTCCTGGCTGACTCCAGCTCAAAGGAGTATGACACTTCCTTCCGTACAGTGCCTCAAACGGACTCATTTTGATGGAGGCTTGGTAGCTGTTATTATAGGCAAATTCAGCTAAATGTAAATAATCTTCCCACTTTGATGGTCTATCCATCACATACATTCTCAGCATGTCCTCCAAAATTTGATTAGTTTTTTTCCTTTGACCATCGGTCTGAGGATGGTAAGCAGTACTAAAATTCAATTTTGTGCCCATACCTCCAAATAGCCCTTTCCAAAAGGCTGTTGTAAACTTAGCATCTCTGTCAGATAAAATAACCTTTGGAACCCCATGTAGCCTTACTACCTCCTTCAGGAACACATTTGCTACTTGAGCTGTTCCAAAGGTAGATTTTACTGGTATGAAGTGGGCAGATTTTGTTAAAATGTCTACTACCACCATCACTGAATCATGTTGATATTTGGTTTTGGGCAATCCTGTTATAAAATCCATGGAAACTGTGTCCCACTTCCATTCTGCAATCAGTAAAGGGTTTAAAAGACCAGCAGGATGCTGATGTTCAACTTTGACTAGTTGACATTCCATGCATCTAGTTAAATATTCTGCTACTTCTCTCTTCATTCCTAGCTAGAACAATTTCTTTTTCAGGGCTGTTAACATTTTCTGATATCCTGGATGTCCTGCATATGGCTGTTTATGGTACTCATCCAAAATTTTCCTTTTTAAGGACTCTACATTGGGAATATACAATTTGTTTTTATAACATATCAGCCCTTTTTGATTTTGAGTGAAATTATCTTTCTCTTTTTTCTGAATTTTCATCAAGAGTGTTTCATAATTTGGATCTTGTTTTTATACCTTTTCCACCCAATCCTCCACCTTGATCTGTGCACTACTCCTAAGGCTGTTGATCTTCCAACAAGCATTTCTGCTCAATGCATCTGCAATTTTATTTTCTTTCCCTCGCATGTGTTTTATGTCCATATCAAATTCACTTAGAAAAGACAGCCATCTAGCTTGTCTAGCATTCAAATCAGTTTGTGAAAAGAAATATTTGAGACTAATATGATCAGTCATTAATGTAAACTTTTTCCCAAGAAGATAGTGCCGCCACATTTTCAAAGCATGAATGACAGCTGCTAATTCTAAATCATAGGCACTGTAATTCTGTTCATGTATCTTCAGTTTCCTAGATTCATAGGCAATAACTGAATTTTCCTGCAAAAGAACTCCTCCCAATCCTTCTCTACAGGCATCTGTACATACCACAAATTCTTTGTCAGGATCTGCAATCTTCAGTATAGGGGCTGTAGTGAGTTTTTGTTTTAATTGGTCAAAACTGTTTTGGTATTTCTCAGTCCATTCAAACTTAACACCTTTTCTTTGTAATGACGTGATGGGATGTGCTATAGCAGAAAACCTCTCTACAAATCTGCGATAATAGCCTGCAATCCCCATGAATGATCTTACTTCTAAAACATCAGTTGGTACAGGCCATTCTTTTATAGCCTTTATTTTTTCAGGATCAACAGCAAGGCCTTGTTCAGAAATAATATGGCCCAAGTATTGAATCTTATCTTTATAAAATTCACATTTGCTGAACTTGGCATATAGCTAGTTTTGTTTCAGAGTTTGCAACACTATCCTCAAATGTTCTCTACGTTCATTCTCATTTTTGGAGTAGACTAAAATATCATCTATGAACACAAGAACAAATTTATCCAAGTACTTATTTAACACACTGTTCATCAGACACATAAATGTGGCAGGGGCATTTGTCAAACCAAAAGGTAGGACTACAAATTCATAGTGTCCATACCTGGTTCTGAAAGTTGTTTTGTTGATGTCTTCTTCCTTGATTCTGAGCTGGTGATACCCAGTTCTTAAGTCAATCTTCGAATAGACTGAAGCTCCTCTCACTTGATCGAAAAGATCATCAATTCTAGGTAAAGGGTATCTATTCTTAATGGTCAACTTGTTCAGTTGGCGATAATCAATGCACATCCTAAAAGTTCCATCTTTATTTTTCACAAATAGGACTGGTTCTCCCCAAGGAGACACACTCGGTCTGATATAACCTTTATCTAGCAATTCTTGCAATTGCATTTTTAGTTCCATAAGTTCAGGAGGACTCATTCGATATGGAGCTCGGGAAACAGGTGTTTCTCCCGGCACCAAATCGATTGTAAAGTCAATTTCTCTTTTGGGGGGAAGATGAGGAATCTCATCTGGAAAGATTTCCTTATATTCCCTTACCACCGGTAACTCATTCAACAAATTTTCTTCAATTTTCTGTTCTATTTCTTCCACATGTACTGCATAAACTTGGTATCCCTTTCTAGCTGTTCGTTTTAATTGCAGTGCTGATATTTTTCTGACAGAAATGGATTTTGGTTTTCCTTTGAGCATAAAAGGTTTCCCTTCATCATCCACACAATGTAGGGTCTTATCCCAACAGTTCATCGGGGCTTTCTTCTTTTCCAACCAGTCCATTCCTATTAGCAAGTCATAGGAACCTAAAGGCAGAATGTTCAGATTTACTTCTGTTTGAAAATCATTTAATTTCATTTCTGTTAGGGGCAATTTATGTGTTACTTTCCTCTTGGTTCCAGTGGCCAGTTGAACCAACCACGACTGCTGAAATTTTTCAGGTTTAAGATTACATTTTTCTACAATTTTTGTACTAATGTAGCTTAAATAAGCACCTGGATCAATCAAAACAGTAACAGATTGGCGAGAAATATTACCCTCCATTTCAACCATGGTAGCTTGATGTTCTGCTTGTCGGTTCTCCAAGGCTGCACTGATAGTGGGTATGCTTCGTGCTATGTCATTTACTGTGGTTGCCTCTCGATCTCTCATAATCATATGAATATTTCTATGAGGACAATCCCTCAACATATGGGGTTCTCCGCATCCCCAAAATTTCAAAGGTTCCTTCATTTTGACTGTTCCCTCTTTCTTACTGTCTTCATTCATTTGTTTTGAAGCCACCTGCGACTGAGCAATTTGACTTTCTCTGGGTTTACTAAATTTCTTTCGCTAATGGTCCCTGCCAAAATTCTTTAAATAGGTTGGTTTCTGTCTCCTTCCCTTGAACTCACTCTTGTTTACCCAACCTTTTCCCTATTCAGCCTTGCCCTTAAACTACTGGTAGCATAATCTCGCCTTTCTTACTGCCTCGTCCATGGTTTTTGGATTATCAAACTCAATCTTCTCTTTGTACACAGCTGGCAAACAGTTCAGAAACCTTTGTACCTTTGCCTTCTCTTCCCTAATATAAGGGACATATCTTAATAGATTCGTAAACTTAGTGACAAACTCATCGATAGTGAGCTGTCCCACTCTAATTTCATGAAATTTCTTAGCTTTATCATCATAGTAATGTTCATTTAAATAGCGATTTTTGAACTTAACTTGGAAATCCTCCCAAGTCACTGTCTTTTCATCAATGGCATGAACCATTTTGGTCTCCTCCCACCACAAGGTAGCCTTACCTTGTAGCTGGTAAACAGCTAATCTGGCCTTCAGATTGCTCTCATATTCATAAACTTGGAAATACTTAATCATGTTTAGCAACCAGGCTTCATCATCTTCCTCCTTCTCTCCATCATAGGAGGGAGGTTTGATCTTTCGGAATTCTCCCTGTAATTCCCTTTTCTGTTTATACTGATGCCTACCAGCATCATCATCCTCAGATTCATCAATATTCCTCTTTCCAGAACCTTCGCCTTCTTGGATGTTCCGTGAGGTTAGCTCTCTGATGATTTTTTTCTCCTCCCTATTGGCTGATCACAACTTGTCATTTTGGCTTTTCAGCTCAGCCAATTCTTGTTGCAAACTGTGCAAGATAGCCATAACTGGAGCATTGGGAATTGGCGTACTAAACTCATCCCACAGATCCACATAAATTTCTTCACCTTCAGCCATTTTAGCACCACTGTACACACTCATAATACCGATGAGTAAAATTTAAAAAGAACAATTTCTATAATACTCATTTACACAAATAATTCTCAGCAACAGTGATGTAATGTACCTCTAGCACCACAACAAATTTTTTTTTTTCAGTTTACACCCTAGTATGTATTGGTTAAACTTATGCATTGCATCCGGTTAGGATTCTCATAATAAGGTTAAATCGTCTTTCCCCAACTCTACACTTGAGTGTGGCCATATATATATATATTATATATATATTATATATTAATATATCCCTACATTATGCCCATTGAACATAATTTCCCACATAGGTTAAATGCCACTTCCATAGAATTTTCATATGTATAGGTCACCATATATATTTTTGATTTATATGCCTCGAGGCACTCCTCTCATACCACGCTCTCATCAAAGGCTTCCATAGGCCTTAATAATGGTAGTGACTAAACTTTGACATATGCATAACACACTACGATGCCAAGTTAAACACTATGGGTTTATATATATAATATATGGTTATGATGATGAGTCGAATGAATGCAACAGTATTTAATCGGAATTAATTACTATGGAACCATAATTTCACATAGACGTTATTTTGCTTTGTAACCATAGAAATTTTTATATATTTTGTTCTGAACTCTGCTGGAGATTTCGAGGCATCATTGAGCGCTGCGTACATTGATTTGGTCTGATCTTTGGATAGTTAAGTCTGGTGTACGTACTGGTTATAGGCGGTGCCACCTCGGATTTACTTCACGTGACTTGTTCGTTTGAACTACACTATTTACTGGTTCGAGGCTATGGTCATTAACTGAGGTCGTAGTACTCTACCTACCTCTGAATTTAATGGTGCCCACTCCGCCGAGTTGTTCATCCCCATGCCAGTTGTGGTGATGAAGACAGGTGTATGGTGTAAGGCAGTTTAGGGTTTCTAGATCTGGATTCCGGTTGATATTTAATTCACCATGGCTTAACTATGTTCTTTTCTCTCGTACCGAAGTGTATCACAGCCATTCCATAGCTTGGCACACCGATGCAGAACTCACGTTTTCTTGCAGCGAGGTTGATTCCCTTCAGTTCTCCCTATGCCATGACTTGGCCCGTTGAGGTCTTGGTTTCCAGTCGACTGAAGCTCTAACTTGCGAGCATGTTGGACTTTCACGCAGGTAACATGTGATTTGGGGTTTTTGTTTTCTTTTTGGTTGATATCCATTAACCAGAGTCATATTTACATTTCTAACTCGTTCCAATCTTTTTCACCGCGCGTTTATTGCAGTGGTTATGAATTTTTACGTCTCAACAAATTTGGTTTGCAGGTTAACCAACTTCGTATCCAATTTGTGGTTTTCGCTGGGTACCTGGGCGTTATGCAGAGGAATTTCTTCTTCCCCATCTTTCGGCTTCCAGGTAACACTTTCTCGTCCCATCGTTTCTGGTCATGCATTTGTTTGTTTTGTTGCGTACCACGGCTGTAGCCTTACCATTTATGGTATTCACCATAGCGATACCTGACTATTCTACATCAGTATTCATTGGTTGGAATTTCCATACGTATTGACTCTTACAGCCTTCGCATTTCCTAGGAGTATATAATGCCTTTCCTTGGTTATGTGCAGGAATCAGATTCCCTTCACTGAGGTGAAGTTTTCGCTCCTTATGTAGAATTTATTTTCTGCAACGCGGGTTTCTCGCCTTTCTATCTCATGTACTAATTGAACCTCTCCTCATACCTATAGGTCGGTACTCATAGCATTCTACTCTTGCGATGGCTTACAGATGAATGCCTGAGGGCAACCAACGATTCCTGAAATTTTTATGAGGGAACGATGCCATCGTTGATTTCTATAGATTTTTAATTTTGTAATTTTGCAAACATATAATGGATAAACTTTGATGCCAACTTGTATGAAGGACTGTGTTTATGGCCGTCTGCGTTTTCAGTGACGTTGGGTTTTGTTCGGCGTTTATGCCGAGATTCTTCCACCATCTGACGCTGGTTTTTAACCTTGGACAGGGAATAACAATGTCGGATTTATAATATATGTCTATTATATATTTTTGTCACTGCGGTTTTGATTGAATGTTTGGCACTCGATATTTATTTCGGTTTTGATACAGAAGAGTGGTGATAGGATATACGAAAACCCTTAATGTGCTAATCGTTTTTCATTTCAGACTTGGTTTACTCCTATAATGTTTTCTTTTGTGGATATAGTATACGAATTTATCGCAATTCCAGAAGGTCTGCAAAATAGATGTGTTCCCTATCTACGATAGGCTTGTGGTTGTGATTTCCATATTGTTGCCATGATTTATTTACATGCATTCAGAATATTGTATTGCCCTTATTGGGTAGCGAGTTATGACTCTAGCATATGATATTCCATAATGTGATATGATTGAGAAATAAATACTAGACATACTAATCTTTTACTTTCAAATAAAATCAGTATTTAAGGTGACAGTACCATATCTCCTGGAATATATGCTCTCTGTCTTACAGTACATGTATGAACTACTTTTCGGAGTTGAATAAGTTTTCCACTGATTTTCCTTATAGCTTTCATAATAAGATTTAGAGTAATTTATATGATTGCTATACTCTGTCATATCTATACTCAATGTTTATTTGTACCACCATTATCTATTTTAAATATATCCATGATGGATTTTCGGAATTTATCTCCATGGGAGAATCTGTACAGGGTATCTCAGTAGCATTAATGTGTACAATCAGTAACATTGGTTTATTTCTATAATTGTTTTTCTGATAATCTGGAGTATTCCCTGCTAATAATTACTTAAGTTTTTATAATTATGTTTCTTGAATCCCCCTGGGATATTTCTTTTTGTACAGCATCTCCAGATTTAAACCCAAATTGGGTTTAGACATTCCGGTGGATACTATCTTGGGCTCTTGTTCTTGCTACCATACAGAAGGTAGAAGATTTGCTTCTGCCAGTTACTTCTGTTAAAAGCAAGAACACCACAGACTCCAATAGTTTCTCCTTTCTCTGTCATATGGGTTGAAAACCCCATTCCTACTGTTCCTCTATTATTTATTGAAGCAGATTAAAGTTACAAATAAAATTCATACTATCATTATCCAGCATGCAATATTTTCACTTCTAATATAAAGTAGTTAATTATATGTAGCCAATTCATACTGTAGAAAATAAAATACATAGGTGGTTTAAACACATACCACTCATGCAGTAGACCAACCTCCCAACCGTAGTGTTCTATTTATCTCCCATAACTCACCCCCGAGCTGAGACCACCTCCACCACAGATCAGCAACCCCTTGATCTGTTTAGGAGCAGCTTATTTAAGCTAATAGTTCCCCAAAGCCTGTTTCTAATTCTGCGTCCAGAATAGCAGGATGCTTTTCTTCCTGTTTGCCTAGGCTTCCCATTTTTGGGATTCTTTAAAGCTGCTTTATGATTTCCCTCAGCTTTTCCAGCTTTCTTTACCTCTTCCCAACTACTTTCCTCATCATTGGGGAAATTTAGATTCTTCCTCAAAATCTAAATTAGCATTAATTCCTTTCAAGGATTTTTGAAGGATTGTGGGGAATAGTTGCCTTGTCCATCCTCATGGATTTAGCAAGTGATCTCAAATCTCATTTTTGGTCAACATGCATACCAGTACTTTATTCATTTTCTCAAATTGAATATTAAATTACATTCAAAATCCACTCATCCTTTGGGGTCCACTCCCCTTAGGATTAAGTTCAAATTTCTAATTTTGAAATTTCAACACATAAATTGGGGGTGTTACATATTCCCCCTCTAAAAATAAACACCATCTTCGATGTTATTATTTAACTACTAGAGTTCATTTCTTAAACAAAAATGGATATCTCTCCATCATTTCAGCTTCTCTTTCCCAAGTAGCTTCTTCAGTAGTAAAGTGCTTCCACTGCACTTTTACTCTGGCTACTGTTCTGTTTCGCAATTCAATTTCTTCCCGCTCCAATATTTGAAGCGGTTCTGGTAGAAATTCCCCTTCTGGTTCCACCTGTACAACATTCCAATCTACTATGTGAGAAACATCATGCACATATCTTTTTAATAATGAAACATGAAACACATCATGAACTCTAACATGGGGTGGTAAGGCCAGTTTGTAAGCCACTGGTCCCACCCTTTCAAAGACTTCAAAAGGACCACAGTATCTGGGAGCCAATTTGGCACAACTTCCAGCATAAAGTGTGCTCTTTTTGGGTTTAATACGCAAATACACATGATCTCCCACTTTGAATTCTCGATGCACTCTTTTCTTATCAGCATAGCTTTTCTGGCGATCTTGCACCGTCTTGATGTTTCTTTGTATCTGTTTTACAATTTTCTCCATCTCTTGTAATGCATCAGGTCCCAACATTAGTTTATCCTCTGGTTGACTCCAGCTCAAAGAAGTACGACACTTCCTTCCATACAGTGCCTCAAACGGACTCATTTTGATTGAGGATTGGTAGCTGTTGTTATAAGCAAATTCAGCTAAGTGCAAATACTGTTCCCACTTTGATGGTCTGTCCATCACATACATTCTCAACATATCCTCCAAAATTTGATTAGTCCTTTCTGTTTGCCCATCGGTCTGAGGGTGATAGGCAGTACTAAAATTCAACTTAGTACCCATCCCTCCAAACAATCCTTTCCAAAATGCTGCTGTAAACTTAACGTCTCGGTCTGATACAATTACTTTTGGAACTCCATGAAGCCTTACTACCTCTTTCAGGAACACATTCGCTACTTGAGCTGTCCCAAAAGTGGATTTTACTGGTATAAAGTGGGCAGCTTTTGTGAGAGTGTCTACTACTACCATCACAGAATCATGTTGATATTTGGTTTTGGGTAACCCTGTTATAAAGTCCATGGAAACTGTATCCCATTTCCATTCTGCTATTGGCAAAGGGTTTAACAGACCTGCTGGATGTTGATGTTCAACTTTGACTAGTTGACATTCCATGCACTTACTTAAATATTCTGCCACATCTTTCTTCATTCCTGGCCAGAACAATTTCTTTTTCAGGGATGTTAACAGTTTTTGATATCCGGGATGTCCTGCATATAGTTGTTTGTGATATTCATCCAAAATTTCTCTTTTTAAGGACTCTACATTTGGAATATACAACTTGTTTTTATAATATAGCAGCCCTTTTTGGTTTTGAGTGAAATCAATTTTCTCCTTTTTCTGCAGCTTCACCAAGAGTGTTTCATAGTTTGGATCTTGATTTGCTGTTTTTCTCACCAATTCTTCTACTTCGATCTGCGCACTACTCCCAAGGCAGTTTATAGCCTGACAAGCATTCCTGCTTAATGCATCAGCAACTTTATTCTCTTTTCCCTTGATATGTTTAATGTCCATGTCAAATTCACTTAAAAAGGACAGCCATCTGGGTTGCCTTGCATTCAGATCAGTTTGGGAAAAGAAGTACTTGAGACTAATGTGGTCACTCATTAGGATAAACTTTTTCCCAAGGAGATAGTGTCGCCACATCTTCAAAGCATGGATAACAGCTGCTAATTCCAGATCGTAGGCACTATAATTCTGTTCATGTATTTTCAGTTTTCGAGATTCATAGGCAATAACGGAGTTTTCCTGCAACAGGACTCCTCCCAACCCCTCTCTGCAAGCATTAGTACACACCACAAATTCCTTATCAGGATCTTCAATCTTCTGTATAGGGGCTGATGTAAGTCTTTGTTTTAATTGCTCGAAACTGACTTGACATTTTTCAGTCCATACGAACTTAACTCCCTTCCTCTGCAGTGACGTGATGGGATGTGCTATAGCAGAAAATCTCTCCACAAATCTGCGATAGTAGCCTGCCATCCCCATGAATGACCTTACTGCTGAAACATCAGTTGGGACTGGCCATTCTTTAATGGCTTTTATCTTTTCAGGATCAACTGCAAGGCCTTTTTCAGAAATAATATGACCCAAATATTGAATTTTATCTTTATAGAATTCACATTTGTTGAACTTGGCATATAATTGGTTTTCTTTTAAGGTCTGCAACACTATTCTCAAGTGTTCTTGATGTTCATCTTCATTTTTGGAGTAGACTAAGATATCATATATGAACACAAGAACAAATTTATCCAGATACTTATTTAACACATTGTTCATCAGACACATAAATGTGGCGGGGGCATTTGTCAATCCAAAAGGTAAGACTACAAATTCGTAGTGTCCATACCGGGTTCGAAAAGCTGTTTTGCTGATGTCTTCTTCCTTGATTCTGAGCTGGTGATATCCAGTTCTTAAGTCAATCTTCGAAAAGACTGAGGCCCCTCTCACCTGGTCAAAAATATCATCAATTCTAGGGAGCGGATATCTATTTTTAATGGTCAACTTGTTTAGTTGACGATAATCAATGCACATCCTGAAATTTCCATCCTTCTTTTTCACGAATAAGACTGGTGCTCCCCAAGGAGACACACTTGGTCTAATGTAACCTTTGTCTAATAATTCTTGCAATTGCATATTCAGCTCCATCAGTTCAGGAGGGCTCATTCTGTAGGGAGCTCGGGAAACAGGTGTTGCTCCCGGCACCAAATCTATGGAAAAATCAATTTCTCTTTTAGGGGGAAGATGAGGAATCTCATTTGGAAAAACTTCCTTAAATTCCCTTACCACCGACAACTCATTCAACAGATCTTCTCCAGTTTTCTGTTCTACTTCTTCTACATGCACTACAAAAACTTGGTATCCTTTTCTAGCTGTTCGTTTTAATTTTAAGGCCGATATTTGTCTTACTGAGATGGATTTTGGTTTCCCTTTTAGAGTAAAAGGTTTCCCTTCTTCATCTACACAATGCAGGGTTTTATCCTAGCAATTCATCAGAGCTTTCTGCTTTTCCAGCCAATCCATTCCTATCAGCAAGTCATAGGATCCTAATGGTAGTATGTTCAGAGTTACTTCTGTTGAAAAACCATTTAATTGAATGGCTGTCTTGGGCAATTTATGGGTTACTTTTCTCTTAGTCCCAGTGGCCAGCTGTACCAACCATGACTGCTGAAATTTTTCAGGTTTGATTTTACATTTTTCTACAACTCCAGGACTAATGTAACTTAAAGAAGCACCTGGATCAATCAAAACAGTAACAGGTAGGTCAGAAATCTTACCCTCCATTTCCACCATAGTTGCTTGATGTTCCGCTTGCCGATTTTCCAAAGCTGCACTGATAGTTGGTATATTTCTGGCTATGTCATTTACTGTTGTCGCTTCCTGTTCTCTTCTAATCATATGAATGTTTCTATGGGGACAGTCCCTCAATAGAGGGGATTCTCCACAGCCCCAACATTTCAAGGGTTCCTTCATTCTGACTGTCCCTTCCTTTTTATTTTCCCCTTCTATTTGTTTTGAAGCCACCTGGGATTGAGCAGTTTGGCTCTCTTTGGGCTTGTTAAACTTCTTCCGCAGAGGATCTCTGCCAAAATTCTTTAAATAGGATGGTTTCTGTCTTTTTCCCTTAAACTCCCCCTTGTTTAACCAGCTTTTTCCTTGTTCAGCCTTTCCTTTAAACTGCTGATAGCATAGTCTCGCTTTTCTAACAGCTTCGTCCATTGTCTTTGGGTTGTCAAACTCAATTTTCTCTTTGTATACCATAGGCAAACAATTCAGAAACCTTTGTACTTTTTCCTTTTCTTCCCTAATGTAGGGTACATATCTCAACAGGTTTGTAAACTTAGTCACAAACTCATCAATAGTGAGTTGTCCTAGTCTAAGTTCATGGAATTCTTTTGCTTTATCATCATAATATCACTCATTCAAATAACGATTTTTGAACTTAGCCTGGAAATCCTCCCAAGTAACTGTCTTTTCATCAATGGCATGCACCATTTTTGTCTCTTCCCACCACAGGGTAGCTTTACCCTGTAGCTGGCAAACAGCTAATCTGGCTTTCAGATTGCTCTCATACTCATAAACTTGGAAATACTTAATCATGTTCAGCAACCAAGCTTCAGCATCTTCCTCCTTCTCCCCATCATAGGAGGGAGGTTTGATCTTTCTGAATTCCCCCTGCAATTCTCTTTTCTGTTTAGATTGATGTCTACCAGCATCATCATCATCAGATTCATCCATCTTCCTCTTTCCAGAACCTTCGCCTTCTTGGCTGTTCCGGGAAGTGAGTCCTCTGATGAGCTTTTCTTGCTCCTTACTGGCTGATGCCAGTATGTCATTCTGGCTCTTTGATTTAGCCAATTCTCGTTGCAACCTGTGCAACATAGCCATTACCGGGGCATTGGGATCTGGTGAACCAATCTCATCACGCAGATCCACATAAATTTCTCCACCTTCAGCCATTTTAGCACCATTGTATACACTCAGAATATTGATCAGTAACATTGAAAAAAAACAATCTATGCAATATTCATTTATAAAAATAACATTCAGAATTCAGTGAGCACAATCATAACAGCCCAGTTTTATAACTTGGGCTCTGATACCACTTGTAATGTACCTCTAGCACCAGAACAACAATTTTTTTTTCAGTTTACACCCTAGTATGTATTGGTTAAACTTATGCATTGCATCCGGTTAGGATTCTCATAATAAGGTTAAATCGTCTTTCCCCAACTCTACACTTGAGTGTGGCCATATATATATATTATATATATATATTATATATTTATATATCCCTACATTATGCCCATTGAACATAATTTCCCACATAGGTTAAATGCCACTTCCATAGAATTTTCATATGTATAGGTCACCATATATATTTTTGATTTATATGCCTCGAGGCACTGCTCTCATACCACGCTCTCATCAAAGGCTTCCATAGGCCTTAATAATGGTAGTGACTAAACTTTGACATATGCATAACACACTACGATGCCAAGTTCAACACTATGGGTTTATATATATAATATATGGTTATGATGACGAGTCGAATGAATGCAACCGTATTTAATCGGAATTAATTACTATGGAACCATAGTTTCACACAGATGTTATTTCGCTTTGTAACCATAGAAATTTTTATATATTTTGTTCTGAACTCTGCTGGAGATTTCGAGGCATCATTGAGCGCTGCGTACGTTGATTTGGTCTGATCTTTGGATAGTTAAGTCTGGTGTACGCACTGGTTACAGGCGGTGCCACCTCGGATTTACTTCACGTGACTTGTTCGTTTGAACTACGCTATTTACTAGTTCGAGGCTATGGTCATTAACTGAGGTCGTAGTACTCTACCTACCTCTGAATTTAATGGTGCCCACTCTGCCGAGTTGTTCATCCCCATGCCAGTTGTGGTGATGAAGACAGGTGTATGGTGTAAGGCGGTTTAGGGTTTCTAGATCTGGATTCTGGTTGATATTTAATTCGCCATGGCTTAACTGTGTTCTTTTCTCTCGCACCGAAGTGTATCGCGGTCATTCCACAGCTTGGCACACCGATGCAGAACTCACTTTTTCTTGCAGTGAGGTTGCTTCCCTTCGGTTCTCCCTATGCCATGACTCGGCCTGTTGAGGTCTTGGTTTCCAGTCGACTGAAGCTCTAACTTGCGAGCATCTTGGACTTTCACGCAGGTAACATGTGATTTGGGGTTTTTGTTTTCTTTTTGGTTGATATCCATTAACCAGAGTCATATTTACATTTCTAACTCGTTCCAATATTTTTCACCACGCGTTTATTGCAGTGGTTATGAATTTTTACATCTCAACAAATTTGGTTTGCAGGTTAACCAACTTCGTATCCAATTCGTGGTTTTCGCTGGGTACCTGGGCGTTACGCAGAGGAATTTATTCTTCCCCATCTTTCGGCTTCCAGGTAACAGTTTCTCGTCCCATCTTTTTTGGTCATGCATTTGTTTGTTTTGTTTCGTACCACGGCTGTAGCCTTACCGTTTATGGGATTCACCATAGCGATACCTGACTATTCTACATCAGTATTCTTTGGTTGGAATCTCCATACGTATTGACTCTTACAGCCTTCGTGTTTCCTAGGAGTAGCTAACGCCTCTCCTTGGTTATGTGCAGGAATCAGATTCCCTTCACTGAGGTGAAGTTTTCGCTCCTTATGTAGAATTTAGTTTCCGCAACGCGGGTTTCTCGCCTTTCTATCTCATGTACTAATTGAACCTCTCCTCATACCTACAGGTCGGTACTCATAGCATTCTACTCTTGCGATGGCTTACAAATGAATGCCTGAGGGCAACCAATGATTCCTGAAATTTGTATGAGGGAACGATGCCATCGTTGATTTCTATAGATTTTTAATTTTGTAATTTTGCAAACATATAATGGATAAACTTTTATGCCAACTTGTATGAAGGACTGTGTTTATGGCCGTCTGCGTTTTCAGTGACGTTGGGTTTTGTTTTGCGTTTATGCCGAGATTCTTCCACCATCTGACGCTGGTTTTTAACCTTCGACAGGGAATAACAATGTCGGATTTATAATATATGTCTATTATATATTTTCGTCACTGCGGTTCTGATTGAATGTTTGGCACTCGATATTTATTTCGGTTTTGATACAGAAGAGTGGTGATAGGATATATGAAAACCCTTAATTTGCTGATCGTTTTTCATTTCAGACTTGGTTTACTCCTATAATGTTGTCTTCTATGGATATAGTATACGAATTTATCGCAATTCCAGAAGGTCTGCAAAATAGATGTGTTCCCTATCTACGATAGGCTTGTGGTTGTGATTTCCATATTGTTGCCATGATTTATTTACATGCGTTTAGAATAGTGTATTACCCTTATTGGGTAGCAAGTTATGACTCTAGCATATGATATTTCATAATGTGATATGATTGCAAAATAAATACTAGACATACTAATCTCTTACTTTCAAATAAAATCAGTATTTAAGGTGACAGTACCATATCTCCTAGAAGATATGCTCTCTGTGTTACAGTACATGTATGAACTATTTTTCAGAGCTGAATAAGTTTTCCACTGATTTTCCTTACAGCTTTCATAATAAGATTTAGAGTAATTTATATGATTTCTATACTCTGTCATATCTATACTCAATGTTTATTTGTACCACCATTATCTATTTTAAATATATCCATGATGGATTTTCAGAATTTATCTCCATGGGAGAATCTGTACAGGGTATCTCAGTAGCATTAATGTGTACAGTCAGTAACATTGGTTTATTTCTGTAATTTTTTTCTGAGAATCTGGAGTATTCCCTGCTAATAATTACTTAAGTTTTTATAATTATGTTTCTTGAATCCGCCTGGGATATTTCTTTTTGTACAGCATCTCCAAATTTAAACCCAAATTGGGTTTAGACATTCTGGTGGATACTATCTTGGGCTCTTGTTCTTGCTACCATACAGAAGGTAGAAGATTTTCTTCTGCCAGTTACTTCTGTTAAAAGCAAGAACACCATAGACTTCAATAGTTTCTCCTTTCTCTGTCATATGGGTTGAAAAACCCATTCCTACTGTTCCTCTATTATTTATTGAAGCAGATTAAAGTTACAAATAAAATTCATACTATCATTATCCAACATGCAATATTTTCACTTCTAATATAAAGTAGTTAATTATATGTAGCCAATTCATACTGTAGAAAATAAAATCCATAGGTGGTTTAAACACATACCACTCATGCAGTAGACCAACCTCCCAACCGTAGAGTTCTATTTCTCTCCCAGAACTCACCCCCGAGCTGAGACCACCTCCACCACAGATCAACAACCCCTTGATCTATTTAGGAGCAGCTTATTTAAGATAATAGTTCCCCAAAGCCTGTTTCTAATTCTGCGTCCAGCATAGCAGGATGCTTTTCTTCCTGTTTTCCTAGGCTTCCCATTTTTGGGATTCTTTAAAGCTGCTTTATGCTTTCCCTCAGCTTTCCTAGCTTTCTTTGCCTCTTCCCAACTACTTTCCTCATCATTGGGGAAATTTAGACTCTTCCTCAAAATCTAAATTAGCATTAATTCCTTTCAAGGATTTTTGAAGGATTGTGGGGAATAGTTGCCTTATCCATCCTCATGGATTTAGAAAGTGATATCAAATCTCATTTTTGGTCAACATGCATACCAGTACTTTATTCATTTTCTCAAATTGAATATTAAATTACATTCAAAATCCACTCATCCTTTGGGGTCCACTCCCCTTAGGATTAAGTTCAAATGTCTAACTTTGAAATTTCAACACATAAATTGGGCGGGTTACAAGTGAGCACAATAAAACCAGCCCAGTTTTTATAACTTGGGCTCTGATACCATTTGTCACACCTCCCATCTCCCACAAATTTTTTTATTTTTTTTTCTCTGTATAATGATAAT
>CM076574.1:484896883-485136165 GCA_034641835.2 Pinus albicaulis
GTCTTCCATGTTGTCTTTCATTTTTTCTTCCATGCCTTCCATGTCATTATTCAAAACATCCATCTTAGTCTCCACGCCTTTCTTCAAATCTTCCATTTCATTTTATGTTTCTTTTTGTGAGAGCGAAAGTTGTTGCACTTGCTCTTGTAAATTTGATATATCATGTTGCACTTATTTCTCTTCATGAGTCATAGTAGAGCATTCCATTGGCTTAATGGGTGTTGAATTATTTTTAGGGGGAATTTTAGAACCAAATACTGATATCTAAGCTTCAATATGCCCTTTGAATCACTTCAAACTAATTTTTCAAACAAGACATATGCAATTTGAAAAAAAAATACACACATTTTTCTTTATTTTGAGGAGCTCGATATTGAAACTGAATTATCTCTATGATTTTAGGTCTTCAATATCTGAAATTTGATCCTATAGTAGCCCTATAAATCTTATTTCAAATGACATAGGTCTTACCTAATTTTGATTCTTCAAGGAAAAGTGATGCCTAATCTCCCACAATGACCTAATTATGGACTGGTTTAGTAGAGCGAACTTGTACGACATAACATGTGTCATTGTTTCCTCCTTTGGCTTTGAAATTGGTACACAGGAAACTACAATCCATTCAAGTTTGGAAAATTTTAACATAATATCAATCTAATTCTCAGAGAGAGAGTTTTGAATATTTTCTTAAGGTCACTTCTTTTAGATGAAATTGAGGAGCCTGCAAAAACCCTAACTTCCACAGATCATATCTTTGAAGATATTGTGAACCAATATCTAAAATTCTTACACAACATTCCTCAGGATTGCTTCGTAAATGGGGTTTTTTTAGTATCTAAACCTTCATAGAAAAAACGTTAGAACAAAAATTCTACGATGACCTGTTTGAAGCTGCGAAACCCTAGAATCCAAAGTTATGATACCAAAAATTATGAAACCATCTCCAAAAATAGAATAAAAGAGAGATCAACGCCTTATAAATCAACCACTTAAATGGGGAAACCTCCCTTACATTACATAAATGAACAATTATTGGATGATACAAATTCCAAAACCTCATTTCTATATAGAGGAGTCCATGGGGTCACAATATAATCCTAGCCGACCTAAAAATAATAATATAAGGGCACAAGAATAACAATCGTGGCTTTTTATGGGGCACAATAATAAAAATATGAGGGCTATAGGGGTACAATAATAAATATAAGGGGGCTACACTAACAACAATAAGGGACTACAATAGTAATATAGGGACCTAAAAACCTTCAACTTCTGAAAATCCTTTAGCAACAAGAGAAGCTTTATTCTTATCCAATTTTCCATCTAGTCTAAAATTTATCTGTAAACACATTTGCATCTAACCAGTTGTCTTCCATTTGGAAGAGGAACAAGATCCCAGGTATTATTTTCCAATAAGGAAAAATATTCTTCATTCATGTTGCATCCCAATCTGGATTACCTGAAGTTTCTTCAATCGTGTCTGGATCAGGATTTTCTTGAACCTGAGCCGATAAGGAAGAGGATTTGTCGATATGAGAATTTGTATGACCTTGATCTACAAGGTCACCTATGAGAGAACCTATTGCATCTCGAGTAGAGAAAACCCATTTTGGAAGCTGTGGAGTTGAAGGAATATCTTGAGGTGTTGGAGGAGGATTTTCATCCTCATTTTCATCATCTGAAATAGAAGGAATGTTTTAAAAAGTAGAAGAGATAGATAAAGGTAGCACATATTCCAAATCAGGATTGCAGGCCAAAGTTTTCATAACTACCGAACTAGGCTCACAGGTCGATATATTTTTATTAAATTTTACATCTCTTATGATGATTGCATTTTTGTATTTAGGTTCAAGAATTCTATAACCTTTGACATCTTCAGAATATCTGACAAAAATTCATTTTTTACTCTTCGATTCTAAATATTTATGTTTCTCATCTGGGATATGGGCATAAGGTTCACTTCCAAAAACACAAAAGTGACTTACATCTAGTTTGATTGAGCTCTACGCTTATTTTGGATTTATATTCCTTAAAACCTTAGTAGGAGCATGATTTACTATGTAGTTTGCACAGTTAATTAATTCTGCCTAAAACTAGAGACTAACTCCTTTAGGTTGAAGCTTACAATTAGCCATTTCTTTTAGAGTCTGATTCTTCCTTTTAGCTACACCATTTTGTTTTGGAGTATATGGAACAATATGTTGGAATAGAATGCCATGCTCAGTGCAAAAGTTGATAAATTATTTGTTAACATATTCTCCTCCATTGTGAAATATTAACTTAAGAATTTGATGTCCAGATTGTTTCTCAACAAAGGCCTTAAAGGCCAAGAACATGTTAAAAGCTTCACCCTTGAGTTTAAGAAGTATAACCAAATGCATCTGGAAAAATCATCAATGAAAGTTAATAAGTACTTGTAGCAAGAGAAAGAAACAACTGGAAGTAGACCACATAAATCACTATGCACAAGTTGAAAAGGGGCTGAAGTGTGCCAAGAGGGATGTTTGTCAAAAATATCCCAATGATGCTTTCTGAGTACACAACTGGAAAAAACACCATCTCAGCAAGATACCATAGGAAGACTTGTCACAATATTTTCGTTACATAGATTTTCAAGACAACGATAGTTTAAGTGACAAAATTGTTGATGCTAAAGTTTGCTCACTTCATCATTATGAGCAAAATAAATAGAGGGAAGACATGATGACCCAAAGTTGTAAAAATTATACAAGCTTGTGGAATCGTCAACAATTCTAGTAGCTAAAATATGTATAGGATCTCTTATGTCCTTAATTAGAACACCATTAGGTGAGAATTCTACTATTTTCCCTTCACTTGAATGAGTTATTTGATAAATAGATAGATGGTTGCAAGATAAGATAGGAACACATAATACATAATTAAACTGACCTTTATCTAGATGAATAGTTCTAGACCCTACAACATTATTAGATCTATCATCACCAACATAAATATATTTGGTGTTACAATCATTTAAATAAGAAAGCATGGCTTTTTTGGCCATGTGGTAAGAGGCTCCAGAATCAATGAGCCACTCATGAGAATGAGAAGAAGAAGATACATTTAATTCATCGCCAGATATTGATGCTTGACAACCACATCCAGAAAGTGCCATTCCCAAAGATGAAGTTGAAGTGTTATCCAAATGGATGTCGTGCTTCTTCATTTTTGCTTCCAAGGTTTCCATATTATTAAAACATTTTAACTCTATGTGGCCATTACGACTACAAAAGTGTCAATGTCTATCTGTCTTCTTCCCTTTGTTTCTATTTTCGTTATCTATTTTTTGAGTTGCGTTTTGAGTTTGCGGATGAAATTTCTTAATACCCTTGTTTGGTTTAGGACCATTCTTTTTATGATGCTGCTTCTTAGGAATTTTTGGATATGTTTATTGCTGGGCTTCTATGGCTTTCTTAGAATAGTTTCCAGTATTAATAATACCAAGGTGTAAGATTTTTTCTTTTTCTCTTGTCAAAGAATCACAAAATGTATTAAAAGAGGGGGACTTGTAGGTGTCCCCTTGAGAAATGATATATTATCTAGTGGAATGGAAGGTGGAAAAGAATATAGAGTAGGCAGGGCCTCGCTTAGCAAGAATGGAATAGATAAGACTACCATCTTCCTTTTTGACTTTACAAACTTCTAAAAGAAGTCTAAGGGTCTTGAATTTTGACAAAAAAGCTTCAGTAGAGTATAAATTATTAGGGTCCAAAGTAAGAAAATCATTTTCAAGATGGTGGGCTTTGATTTCATTTCTAATTCAAAAAATATTATATAGCTTGATCATAGCTTCATGAGGGGAGTCAATTTACTGGATATGAAATCTAAGGTCTTGAGAAATGGACATTCCTATCAACCTGCATGCTCTATCTTGTTTATTTTCCAATTTATCCTTTTTATCTCCATCAGTAGGTCTATATTCTTGTCCCAAGGCTATTCTATAAACCACTTTATTTCTGTGTAAGTCTATCATGTAGCATAACCATTGGAAATAATTGGTGATGTTAAGAATAATCGGACATGCACTTTCCATTTTTAAAAAGTTGAAGCTGAAAAGGATGAAAACGACTGCTCCATTGGAAAGATCTTAAGAAATTAGGCCGGTTAAAAAAAATGGTTCTCAAAATAGCTTCCGGATGAAGAAGTTATGCCTTTTCTAAGAAAATTTGTAGTAGATGCCGAGTAGTTACATGACAGGCTGAAAGTTGATGATGAAGATGTACTTTTAGAAAAAATTCCCACCCCTTTCCAAACTTAATATAATAAGCTCACTTTAAAAAAAAAAATGTTATTTTGTGTGACCCACTTTTATAAATAAATGAGAGTCAATTTTACAATTTTACTTTTACATGTGCTTTTTAAATAAAACCCTTAAAAAAATGAAACTTTCCAAAAGGATTTTTAAGTTAACAAAAAGATTTTTAGAAAAAGAAGCTAGAAAAAGAGAGTTGAACCCAAGACCTCTATTATTATAATGTAACTTTATGCCAATTGAGATAGTAAAAGGATTCTGCAATTGTTTGAACTGAGGAATAATTTTTTTTTTGTTTGTTGTTGTTCAGTGTGCATGCTTTTTCCTCAAAAAAAAACTCAAACATGCACAAAAAAAAACAAAAATATAAGCCTTATGGAAAAATGTTATATTTCTGGTTAGTCCATCTGACAAATATATATATTTTCTCACTATTTCTGATTTTCTGAGATCACACAAAGTCGTAGGGAAAGACCATACTTAGCAGAAAAATATCATCTTCATGTTTTTGAATTTCCAGATCGCACACAACGTAGAGAAAATAACATATGTAGAGAAGAGGGTATATATATGATAATAAAAAAACTATAAATCGAAATAAATTGAGGGATTAATAAATATAACTCCAAAAAAAAAATAATGCTATATACCTCCAGATCTAAAATGACATAAATTAGGCAAGCAAAAACATTTTCGCATGAAAAAAGGGGTTTCTCACTGTAACAGAGGCTCCAGACACAAAGAAGCAGTTCTCCTGGCCCAAAAGTTGTCAGAAACAATAGATCTGGAAAAATATAGTCTCATGCAGTCAAATCGGCTTCGGAATTGGATCAACAACAGATGTGGCACTCAAAATAGGTCTGATACCATGTAGGAATTTATAGGGTAAGTTCCATAGATAAAACACCAAAGGTCACCGTTCACAAATAGATCACAGATCAGAACACTAGTATTTGACATGGTTACAACCCTCGAAATGGTTACAAATAGACTGGTTACAACCCTCGAAACACATGACATAGGAAAATAAGCTAGCCACACATTATATACTATGAATGTTAGAGTATATATAATATAAGTAAATGGCACAGTACAAAACATAGAACTCAAACAAACAAATTCATTGAAATAATATATATACAATGTTAATAGTTGCATATCAAGTAACCATAGGATGAAATTGGATCTCAACCTTTCAATAGAACATACAAATTCTCTAGAAATGGTCAAATTGTTCAAGTAGAAAACAAAAAGTGGAGTTAAGATTGGAAGTGCGAAGATGTGGTAACTCATACCCCCCCACCGCACCACCCCATTAGTTAATGGTAATGGATTCTTACTAGTTATTGCTAATAAGAATATCTGCACCATTTGTAGAACACTTCTTGATTTTGATAACTCGACAATAATATAGGTTCCTGAAGTTGATTGCACTATACCATCTCTAGAATATCGTCAATAGATTACCTGAAAATGACACTAATTTTTTTTTTTTTTTTTTTTCATTAGCTTTCTTGACAATGAAACTAAAGAGAATGGTGTCATCATTAGATTTCTCAACAATGTAAATAAAGACAATCATCATTGTATATGCAAAATCACTTTTTATGGTTTATTGTAAATGTGCCATGGATCGCAAAACTAGACAACAAATAAATGACAACTTATTTTTCCATACAATAATGTTGATAGGAAAATTTTCATAAGTCAAGCAATACTTTTTGCAGTTTCACACCTTTTAGAACAAAATATGTTGTAGTCATGTTGTTTGCATGTATCATACAATTTGGCCAATAGAAATAAACAAAGAGATCATTTTCCCTAAAAATGGTAAGATAATCCATTCTTTCATTCATAGTTATCACAATTGTAATTGGACTACTGTATTTTTCACATACAAAGGGATTCATGTATGCACTATTTTTTTTATTAATACTTGCAAGTGCTACAAAATTGATATACAAAACCGAGAGTTAGGAACCTAAAATAAAATCTCTCTCTCTCTATTTGTATATATATATATATATATATATATATATATATATATATATATATATATATATATATATATATATATATATATATATATATATATTTGTGTGTGTGTGTGTGTGTAGCTACATTATAATAAATTTTATTGTGCATACTTCACTCAGGGAAGAAATATTTTTTCTTATACTTTCTATATTCTTATATAATTTCAATGAACATATGAATGTTGACTGTGAAGTCTAAGAAAAACATCTTCTTTTTTTAACTATATATTTTATCAAGGTGAGCGGAATTTTTTTTCTTGCAATTGTATTTGGATTGAAAGATATATTGGAAGAGGTTTGTCATGTGCTTGAACATGTCACATATGTAGTATTTATAAAACAATACATGTAAATCATATAAGAGATGAACAATAACTTACTATCATTGAGACATTCACATAAAAATGAGTGTGTAATTTCCATGTCCTTATCGACATTCCCGTCTTTTATTTTTAGTACATAGTGCATCCTTGTCTATGTTGCTGAAATTGCAAGGGCACTGATTGTTCCAAATACAAACATATCTCAACCATGAAACAGATTTTCAATCATCATATTTTGGAAAAATAATTTATCTTCGGAAATAATACTTTTTTTTCCTACAATGCTACATTATTTAGTGAAATATGTTTGTCACAGTCACCACTTTCATATTTGTGCTTTAAAATTATTTCAAATTTTCTAATAAAAACAATATAATTTTTAATACGTTTTGTCTCATGCTATTTGATAAACAATTTTTGAAAAATAAATTTTATTTTCATTTATGCCTTCTTATTTGTCAATTATGCACATAGTATTGGTCTTGTCTTATTTTATTTGTCCAAAAAAATTTGATATGTAACTAGCACAATGCCATGGAAAATGCTTCGTATTATGTTGTTATTGATATATTCAATTAATAATGGCATAGAATAATTTTTTTTCCCTATTCATGAGCATTGAATTTAATTTAATTCAAGAAAAGAAAAAGAAATTGACATACAATTAGCTAAATTTAGACATAACTACTTTATGTCTCTGTTGCTTGTCTATTTTCTACTCCTTTCACTGTGTCTCCTGTGATATAATATATTTTCATTGTGATCATTTCCATCTCTACTTCATTTATGTATATCATCACATCATTGATAATATATTTATTTAATACGAGTTCAAAATCGAATTATTTTTTCCTATTCACAAATACTGCAATAAAATCACTGCTTAAAAGGACATTCTAATTAATACTAAGTGAGAATTGGTTTATGAAGACATAATTAGATATAAAAAGTTAATTTCTAATGTATATTCTAATATCAGGTTCATAGTTGCGAAACATGATCTGATTTACATGCATATAGGTAAAATACTAAATAATTTTTAGTTTCCACAAATTATATTTTATAGTTTATTGTTACATATATTAAATTGAAAAATGTAAAAATGTACACTTGCAATTTTTTTTATGGAAATCTCGAAAGTACTTATTTCCTTGTATTTGTTCTCTTGTATCCGAACCTCTAAGTGTTATTTGTTTCCTGAAAATTGGAAATGCATTGTTTTTAATTAGATTATATGAAAAAATATAGCAAATAAATATAGATATGTATAACTAATAGTAAAATGATAGTAAATAGAATAGAAAGACACCTCTTAGAAAAAAAAAATATATATATATCATTAAAAAATCAATGCAATTATAAATACCACAACTAATTAAAAATACATTTATAAGAATTAGATCAAATATATAGAAATAATAAAAAAGGGTTCTGAAATCATACTACCAAAATAATTCAAACCGAACTTCTACATGATGATAATGTATCTTGTATACACTTTTTAATCACTCGTATATTATCCATTTTTTGAGTTGCAGACCTCATTACTATAGGGTTTTAACTTATATTGTATAAACACTCTAAACAGTAGCATATAGAAGGAAGGATGCACTACTTACTTGAAAAAAATGATACATGTTCTACACCTACGTTCAAAATGAGCTTGCAGAGAAAATTCATCACATTATGCAGGGCGGAAACGTGAAGTTGGGTTACACTTTTGTGAGAATCGGGGGCAGAAATTTTTTTTCGGCAATAGTTCGGCCGAACATTTTATAAAGTTCGGCCGAACTTTTGAGTCCGTTTAGATTGACGGCACAGTGACGGCGCAGCAAACAGAATTTTTGCCGGAGGTTTGGAAAACCGGCAACAGGAGTTCGGCCGAACTTATTTAAAATTTCGGCCGAACTAGGAGTTCGGCCGAACTTTTACTTTCGGCCGAACTATTTTTTATAAATAAATCACCCGCGAAAGCTGTAAGGTTATTGTTTTCATTGTTGGCGCGCGATTTTTGCTGCTCTGTTTCTGATTGCCGCATTGGTCGAGTTGTTGCTGTGTTTCTGATTGCCGCGTTGGTCGAGTTGTTGTTGTGTTTCTGATTGCCGCGTTGGTCGAGTTGTTGCTGGTCGTAGTTACGTCCGCCATCGTGAAAATCTGCCGGGTATTTTGTTACGTCCGCCATCTCATTTTTTTCTAGTTAAGAGACTCATAATTTGCAAAGCAATTTCAGGTTAATAGTTTTATAATTGCAATTGCATTCAAGTTTACAAAAAGTTATATATTTTTAATCGGTGATCTTCAATTCTTTTTGAATTTTCGTTGCATCCCTCGAAAATATTTTTGAGATTCTTTTGGACGTTTTGAAAATGTCCTTCCTCAGGTCCTCAACAATCTTCTCTCCAACCTCTCTGTATATTTCCTTTATTTGAGAAATCTCATTATCTGCCAAATCAAATAAACATATCAATATTTTAATAATAAAAAATATATCTCCATCAAAAGTCATTAAATAAAAAAAATTATTTACCTGAGAAAAACTTTTCTGTGTTTCCTCTATCTCTTTTATTGTGCTGTTTGATGCAACTGGAAATCCGCATATTTAACATAATCCTATATAATAAGTAGTTACTAGTCGTTCTGTTGAGTTGAGTTTTTCGCTTTAAAAATCAAGCTAACAAAATGAATTTACTAAAGCAATGCTTAAACAAAATCAATTGCTTGACTAATGAATAACACTAACAAAATGAAATTGTTTAAACATAAATAAATACTCACATTATAGAAAGATCTTCCAATTTCTTCCTTTTATCTTGTTTTTCTGCTTCATATTGCTTCGCTTTCTCCTCCAAAGTACTTGAAAGCTTGAGCAGACCCTTATAACCATTGGACAGTAGTTCACATAATTCTGGGTCTACTTGTTTTAGGGCATGCTCCAGAAAATCATGCAGGTTAAAGTCCATTTTTTTCGTTCCCTCGTTGGACCCTTTTTTCAGGTTGACGTGATTTATTAACAGGTTCACCCTATCCATGGCAGATTTGATCGAAAGAAGTGGTCGATTTAACTCAAATCTGTATAAAAGACAATATAATAATCACTAGTGAAAACTTACAAGGAAAAAAAAATGCTTTTAATGGTTTTATATCAGTCCAAAAAACTAATACAGTCAGATACATGCCAGCCAGTAGGTATGAAAACAGTCCCAAATATAAACATATTTTCAGGACCAGTAGGTATGAAAACAGTCCCAAATATAAACATATTTTCAGGAATATAGTTATTTAATTTTTAGATTTTTATTTGATGTTTTATGAGGAATAGAACACTTCATATTAGAACACTTTATATCAGTCCAAAAACTGACATGTACGTATACATACACAACAAGAGGCAGAAGACAATCCCAACATAAACATATTTTCTGTGACCAGTAGGTATGAAAATGTATTCCAAATATAAACATATTTTCAGAATATAAATATTTAATTTTTAGATTTTTATTTGATGTTTGATGAGGAATAGAACACTTTATATCACTCAAAAAACTAATAAAGTCGACACGGTACAACAAGAGGTATGAAAATGGGGCCCCAAATATAAACATATTTTCGGTGACCTCGCAGGTATGAAAATTAAATTTTAAAATATAAACATATTTTCAGGAATATAGTTATTTAATTTTTAGATTTTTATTTGATGTTTGATGAGGAATAGAACACTTTATATTAGAACACTTTATATCAGTCCAAAAAATTAATACAGTCAGATACATGCCAGCCAGAAGGTATGAAAATAGTCCCAAATATAAACATATTTTCAGGACCAGTAGGTATGAAAACAATCCCAAATATAAACATATTTTCAGGAATATAGTTATTTAATTTTTAGATTTTTATTTGATGTTTGATGAGGAATAGAACACTTTATATTAGAACACTTTATATCAGTCCAAAAAACTAATACAGTCAGATACATGCCAGCCAGTAGGTATGAAAACAGTCCCAAATATAAACATATTTTCAGGAATATTTCGAATGTTTGCATAGTAAGCTCGATGCTTAACTTACTATACCTTTTTAATACTAGTTATATCATGATGGTTTCTAATACTATGTTTTGACTTTCGAAGAGCAATGAACAATTATGGTTTTCATTGTAATATGATTATAGACATATTTTCTTTATAAAATAGATTAATCAGCATGGTATCATGGTTTCTAATGTAATATGTAACTTTTTAAGAGCAATATATTGTGAAGGTTTCTAATAGTATTCTTCACTATCCTTCTCTATGTCCTCTTCAACTATGGTTCAAATATCCTTCACTATGTCCTTGTCTTCAACTATAGTTCAAATATCCTTCTCTATGTCCTCTTCAACTATAGTTCAAATATCCTTACCCTTCTCTTCAAATATAGTTCAAATATCCTTACCCTTCTCTTCAAATATAGTTCAAATATCCTTACCCTTCTCTTCAAATATAGTTCAAATATCTTTTTATACAATGATGCCAACTTCTAAATTCGTCCTCCTCTTCATCTATAGTTCAAATATCTTTGTCTTTAACCATAGTTCAAATATCTTTTTCTATAGTTCAAATATCTTTCTCTTCAACCATAGTTCAAATATATTTTTCTACATGGATGCCAACTTCTAAATTCCTATCGTTCAAATATCCTTTTCTACATAAATGCCAACTTCTAAATTCTTTGTCTTGATTCTTTTTCCTTTTTTTCCCTGAATAGCTAGTTGCTTGTAAAATTTGAGTTTCTAAAAATCTGAATATGTCTATTGTTCTTCTCTTCAACTATGGTTCAAATATCCTTCCCTATGTCTCTCTCTTCAACTATAGTTCAAATATACTTTTCTATATGTCTAAATTCTTTTATAGAAATAAAATAATTTGGCCCCTATTTTTAAGGTCATTTGAATTGATGCATAATCAAAGTAAAACTCCATGGCTTTCGATTGATCATTATCATTACTTTATGGAGGGATAAACTTGTAGCATGCACCATTGAAACTCCTTCAATATGTCCATTGTTCTTTGGCTCATATCCTTCTTTATCTCCTCCTCTTCAACTATCGTTCAAACATTGTTCAAATATCCTTTTCCAGATGGATGTCAATTTTAGATAAATTATTTGTCTTGATTCTTTTCTTTTCCCTTTTCCCCTGTATAGCCAGTTGATTGTAAACTTTGAGTTTCCAAAAATGTGAATTTGTGAAAGCTCTTTTTCGTTTGTAAATAGTGGTCGATTTTTGCAGGTGATTTGAAGATAAAAATAAAATAATTTGACCCCCTTTTTTATGGCCATTTGCAATTGATGCACTTTAACTGAAGTAACTCCATGGATTTGGATTAGTACTGGGGCATTAGACTCTTTTCCTTGAAGCAAATGGATAAGAAATTGTTAGTGCGTGA
Source organism: Pinus albicaulis (assembly GCA_034641835.2). Classification (NCBI taxonomy): domain Eukaryota; kingdom Viridiplantae; phylum Streptophyta; class Pinopsida; order Pinales; family Pinaceae; genus Pinus; species Pinus albicaulis. Next base: position 484,908,939 of record CM076574.1, read on the forward strand.
AGGATCACATCTTTCTTTTGAAAGGAAACCTTCTCCTTAGCGAGTCAAAATCCCCCATCGGAAGAGCTTCTAAAGACCTACAGGTCTTTAGATGATTTCCACAAATGCTAGGTCACCTCCAGATTTGAACTAGACCAATATTGAATGACCTAATACAAGTTTTACATATTCCAAACATTTTGAAAGAAGGAACATTCCAGGAAAACATGCCAAGAACATTTCTTATTGTTTCTGGAAAAATTAGTGTTGTTATCACCTTCAGCGAACTAGATGGCTCTACTTTGAAGTCTTCATTAAACTGTTTCCTTTTCTAATAATGCTTGCTTTCTCCCCTCCAAAATTTTCAAATACTGCAAGTCTTTTTCAGTAAAAATTGCATTTACATTATTGTCAAAAAGTCTAGAAATGAATTCTTCTACTTCTAAAAGATCCTTTTTATTGTAAGTTGTAACTTTCGCTTTGAATATTTCTATTTGGCACACCACAAATAGGAATTTAAACTATTAAATTAATTAATATAGATTTAATTTGATTTCAGATTCAGACATTGAAACAACACACCATGATCTATTTCAAATTTAAAAATAATGGTTTTAGTCCTAGGTGAATTTTATGAGGAAATTACATCCTATTTCTCCCCCCTAGCACAATTACCAATACAGTTACAATTTAACAGCCCCAAACTGGATTTTACTCTCAGGTTCGACCTGAAAACATAGTTTTTCCTCAAGTTTCTCCACTGGTTCTATGTCCAACTTGGATAACCTACAGTTCAATATCCTTCTTTTCATTTTTTATATCCCCTCTTGGATAACCATAATATCTTGAAATGGAGCTAGCCAACTCAAATACAGTATTGCAAATCCATGGCTAAATTAGATGAGGATTACATATGGTCTTGAATGAGCATTTGGACTCTTTAGATATATATCTAAAGAGTCCAAAAGCTCATTCAAGACCATATGTAATACATAGCGTATTCATATAATATATAAAACTTTAATCCATGTGCTTAACCTTAACATTGACACAAATGGAATTTACAATTTTACTCACTGCTTTATGATAGAAAAATATGCAAATGAATATTGCCCACATATACGAAGTCAAAAGGGATAGATTAAAAAGGGATGCTTCGGTCATCTATAAAAGATAAATTAAAGAAGCATGACATATTAAAGTAATGTAAATTAGATATGCGTACCAATTATGTTCATATAACATAACAAATAGATGATTCAATACAAATGTCACATAGAAGAATTTGAATGTAAATTAAAAATGTGTAATAATTATGTCCTCGTTTAATATGTACAATATGTTTGGTTGAATCCACATGAAAAACAAGACTCCCAATCGTGAGAAGAGGAAATTGCATCCTATTTCTCCCCCCTAGCACAATTACCAGTACAGTTAGAATTTAACAACCCCAAATTGGATTTTACTCTCAGGTACTGGAACCTCTACAAAGGTTCAACCTGGAAACATAGGTTTTCCTTAGGTTTCTCCACTGGTTCTATGTTTGACTTGGATAACCTACAACAACATCCTTCTTTTCATTTTTTATATCCCCTCTTGGATAACCATAATATCTTCAAATGGAGCTAGCGAACTCAAATATAGTATTGCAAATCCCTGGCTAAGTTAGATGAGGATTACATATGTTCTTGAATGAGGATTTGGACTCTTTAGATATGTGTACCAATTATGTTCATATAACACAACAAATAGATGATTTAATTTACAAATGTCACATAGAAGTCATATTTATCTCATGGGCCTTCAACTTAAATTATATATAATCGTTTGACCCCCAGAAATGTCATTTAATACCTCAGAATGACTCCAAAAGGTTTTAGACCTGAATTCTCCACCCCCCATTAAAATGACCCTACAAGTTGATTCTTTTAGTTTTTTCACTCTATAAGCATCAACGTACGATTATGCATGATGGAGAATCTCTAGCGCTTTCCCTTGTTAATATATTTAATAATCTCAATATTTATTTAAAAGTATCAATAGTATTTCAACCATGAGATTTGAACAATGTGATGTCGTCGAAATACTATTGATACTTTTAAATAAATATTGAGATTATTAAATATATTAACAAGGGAAAGTGCTAGATATTCTCCATCATGCATAATCGTACGTTGGATTTGGTGATAATTGTCTCCATATTTTGGCTTTGTGACCCGCAAAACATAATTATTTTACAAGGGAGGGAAGGAGGGATGATCACATTGACTTGCTTGATGACATGTCTATGAAGGTTAACTACCTCAAGAACTATTTTTTTGCATAGGGAAAGAGACACATTCCCATGTCTGAGCATGAAAATGTTCTTTGATATTGTTAATGCCTCTAGTGTTTACTTCTACAAGTTCTATAGGCAGAGTCTGTAAAGGGCCAGGTAGCCTCTGGATCTCATCTTTTATGAAAAGTGACATATCTAGTAAATGCCCCTGCAGTCAATCTCTGGAATGGATCTAAATAGAAGTTCTTCATTTTAATATCCGTAAAACACAACAAATTTAAGTTAAACTATGTACATGTTCCATTCATCATGAACAAAAACTTCACAAGCTTGAGGTAATGAACACGAAATAAAATTCCTTCTTGGAACAGCTTCATGTGCCTCCTTGGCTTTGGAGCATTTTCCATGTTTTCCATAACCAAGACCCAAATAATTAGGCCATTCTTGAAGAACATTTGGATCAACTATGCCTTGTACATGCTTGCCTTTAAAACCCTTTACTTTCATAGCACATTTTCATCAAAAATTTGGACCTTATTCCTCTAATGTCTCTCAAAAGCACATACACATTCATTTTCAGAGGAAATTGAAGGCAGAAACCAATAGCTAATTCTTCTAACTAACCTTGACTAAAATGAGCTAAATTGTACTTTGATACAAACTTGATTTAAATTTTCCACCCCACATTAGGCACCAATGATTATAACCTTTAATTGGCTAGCACTGGTTTGTAATCATCATCTCAAAATGACCTAGTAGATGAAAAATTACCATGTTTGTAATCATCATTTCACACCATCTACATATGACCCTTTTACACATTATATGATTGAATTCATCCCCTCTACCTAGACCATGATTGATTGTGACATTAGGTGAATAAAGGAAATTTGATAAGGAAGGGATCACTATAAGTTTGTCCTCCACCCACTCCATATCCAGTGATTGCCTATTTTTTATCTTCCAACATTTTATTTTGGAAATTCATTTTGGTAGTTAATTCTACTAATAGTCACAACACACCTGGAAGTCAAAGAAATTGTTATATACACTACTAAACTCAATTAACATTTTTTGTTATTGGACTTTACAATAACAACGTAGAGTTCATTAATGTAGTGTGGTGTGGCTATCGATAAAATTAGCTACTAATGAATTTCGAGAATAGAAAGTTGGAAGTGGAAAATTGAGAAATCACTAGCTATGGGGCGGATGGAGGAGGACAAACTAGAAACTATCCTCTTCTTATAAATTGTATTTTATTCACCTGCTGTGACAATCATTCATGGGATAGGTAGAGAGGATGACATGCCAAGAATTCATGCATATAATATGTATAAGGGGACATGTATGAGATGGTGTGAAGTGATGATGATGGACATGGTAAATTTTCATCTGCCAGGTCATTTTGAGATGATAATGACAAACCAATATTAGCCATTTTAAGGTTATAATCATTAAAAAGAAATATGGGGAAGGAAATTCAAATGTCTCATCATGGAAATTATAAAAATTGTAAGGATGGGGTTATAAGCGTTATGGAAATTGTAAGTGCCAAATACTGAGGAACAAGCCATATTTTCTTCTCAAAAACTTTATTTGATATATTCTTAAAAAACCAAGTACAAATTGTAGTAATCCTTCTTGCCTTCCATATAGATAATGAAAATGATTGTTCCAAGTCTCATGTTGCTTCTCATGTTATTTTATAAACCTTGATTGGAAAGAAAAATAGGAGGGCAGAAATGTAAGAAATATAGAACATACTGGATTTAACAGCCCCAAACTGGATTTTACTCTCAGGTACTGGAACCTCTACAAAGTTTCGACTTGGAAACATAGTTTTTCCTTAGGTTTCTCCACTGGTTCTATGTTTCACACATGATCAATTATTGTTTTGAAAGTTGTGTTCTACATAATTTGTGTACACTAAATTACAAATTGATTTTTTGAAATCTATTTTGTGAATGTCAACCAATAGATATATATCATGGAGGATGAAAGACGAAGATCAGCCGAATCCCATATGGAGGTTCAGGGATCGGAGGATGTTCACGGTATTTAAATATAATCTTAAATCTCCATACATGTGTGTACATATGGAATTGATTAAATTTTTATTAACTTTGTGAGTGAAATTAGTTGTTAATAAGTTTCATATTTTAATTTTTAGGAGGCAAGAGGAGAAGGGTTTCTACTCCATCCATGGAGCAAGGCCAAGGTTCAACCGGTCGAGGTATGAGTGGTAGGAGGTTGCGGGAAGGGGGTGATATTTATTGCCCCGAAGGCCAATCAACAGCTGCTGGTTCTCAACAGGGTCACTGTGGGTCTGGTTCTCAACAGCGTCATTCTGGGGTTGGTTCTTAGCAGGGTCAAGTTGGAGATGATGTTAACCAACAACATCGAGGTTGACATCAATTTCAATATTTTTTCATTAAATTTGTACAACTTTTTTTACACGTATTTTTTCTAATATACGAAATTTTATATATATTGATGCAGAGGCTGAAAATGTTCGAGCCAGTGGTCAAAATAGACGCAAGGCAGCACGCTACATTCAAGAAGAAGGCTGTCAACCTAGCACAACTTATCCAGCTGAGATTACTGATATACCATGGGAAACGAACATGGCGGAATGCACCTTACAAAGGTGTCAAAGCCTTCATGCAAAATTGCAAAGAGATCTTGAGTCTTTGTCTCTACCTGCTGAGAGTAGACAAAGCCTAGAAATAGTTACACATTCATTGAGTGAAATGGTAAAAGTGTACAAATATTTGGGGCCAACGACTGATTCGTTTGTAGAAGTGATGAGAAAGAGAAAAGAAACAGTGATAGGTCTCGATAAATGGCAGGACATAAAAAAAAGAGTTTCAAGAGATGATGCTAAGTCAATGTTTAATTATAAGGAAGGGCCAAAAAGAAAAATGTTGAAGGTGCAGTATTTCAAGCACCCAGACAAAGCACAATATTTTTATAGTCGACATCTTGCGGCCTTTGGAAGGCTTCCATGGAATGATGAGGTTCTCGTTTATTTTGCACAAATGTTTTATGCAGAATTTTTTATGGGTATGAAACCCGACTACAATGACCTTCCTTCAGAATTTTTTGGCCCTGGGAGAGGTCGATTATGTCAACGTAAGGGCGCTAAGCGAAATGTGGAGTTGCCTCGCCCTAAGCCGCCATTGGTGAGTCGACCGTTTCAAGTCGAAACCCTGCGATCAGAGATGGATGCGACTTCTCAAATAAGTCGTGAAGCAAGAGATTTTATGATCGACAATGTTCATAGCGGATTGAGTGGAGTCGATATTGGTTTAAATCGACAAAGAGCACGTGAAAATGCACGTGCCAATTTTGTTTATTGTACAGATGAGGAGATTTACAACATGAATGTTGAAGATCTCCGAACATACGCAATAAATTGTCGCAATGGTCTGCAAGACCTAATTTTTCGTGAGGAAGAGGGCACCGGAACGGTATGTGTTAGTGACCTTAGGGTTTGAAATTATATTTACATATACATGTGTACAATTTGTAATAAATACATGTGTATGCACATGTATACATCTATTTGTATCTATACATTAATCTAACAAAAATGTATGATTATATGTTAAAACACCATTTGCAGTTCTCAGGCATGATGCGTGATGAAAATGTTAATATTACGTTCGCGACCTCTGGCTCAAACGATGCAGATGGGTCTGAACATCATGATATGTTGGCACATGTATGTTAGTGTTTTTTAAGTGACTCTAAAATAAATAATTGTTGCCACACATATACATGTATCTATATATATAATTTGATTTTAAATGTTTTAACAGATTCTGATTCCGTCTGATGTTTTTGGGATGGTTGTACCTTCTTCTTCCTTAGGAGATATACCTTCTACTTCATTGGGAGATGTACAAGTATGGACAATTTTTCACAAGTTAAAAATTTATGTTACCTCAAAAAGTTCCATTAAAAATTGAGATATATAGAGAGAGATCTATATTTTGAGTTATTTAAAATTTTTTGAATTTAGGTTCGTGCAGAAGATTTTTTTAATCCGAGGACTCTAGCGATGGAGATAGGAACATCCACAGCATTTGAACAAGTTGTCTTTAGTTTTTTTTTTTAATATTATTGTTCAAATAAGTTTATATATGTACACGTGCATTTTCATTTGAAAGTTTTTAATTTATATAAATTATTTATGTATATATATATATTTATATTTAATTGTACATGTATATTGTACAGGTTACCACTGCAGAGGTTTCTATGGCAGAACCTCTTCATCAAATGGAGAGGGAACCTTATGAGGTATTGCATGATTTTTTTGTTATATTTTGTTTTTTACATGAAGTTCTAGATATATATATTCTCATTCATTTTTAAGACTTCAAATTTTAATGTTCAAGTACATGTGCATTGTGTATGATGGTTTTCTATTCACAGGACAGGGCGCTACTCGAGACCTAGACAGATCCTCCATTTGATGGACAAGATTTACAGATTTGATTTAAAAATTTAGATGGTTTTAAAATTTGTTAAACTTGATAAAGTTTGATACTCAAGTGAGATTTACAATTTTTGGACATATTTTATTACAATGAACTATTATATAATTTGTTTTATTTAATTTTTTGGATGGTTTTAGTACTTTTGGACTTTTGGCATGTGAATGTGAAGTAATGTTGTCATCTGAATTACATTTGACATGTGATATTTAATGTTAAATGTTTTTGTTGGATAGTTGAATTATAATTGGCATGGCATCTGAAGTTTTTAAAACTACATGAACGACAGAATGTGAACCTACATTTGCACATGTGGTAAATTGAAATGTTACTTGTAACAAGACAATCCCCATTGATTTCATTACAATATATGTTGATTTCTGATTTGATATAATTGCATGTATGATGGTACATTACTTATAAAGTCATTGGATTAATAGTGTTCATTGATTTTAGTGTTCTTTGGATGGTTTTAGTACTTTTGGCATGTGAATGTGAAGTAATGTTGTCATCTGAATTACATTTAACATGTGATATTTAATGTTAAATGTTTTTGTTGGATAGTTGAATTATAATTGGCATGGCATGTGATATTTAATATTAAATGTTTTTGTTGGATAGTTGAATTATAATTGGCATGGCATCTGAAGTTTTTAAAACTACATGAATGATAGAATGTGAACCTACATTTGCACATGTGGTAAATTGAAATGTTACTTGTAACAAGACAATCCCCATTGATTTCATTACAGTATATGTTGATTTCTGATTTGATATAATTGCATATATGATGGTACATTACTTGTAAAGTCATTGGATTAATAATGTTCATTGATTTAAGTGTTCTTTGGATGGTTTTAGTACTTTTGGCATGTGAATGTGAAGTAATGTTGTCATCTGAATTACATTTGACATGTGATATTTAATGTTAAATGTTTTTGTTGGATAGTTGAATTATAATTGGCATGGCATCTGAAGTTTTTAAAACTACATGAATGATATAATGCGAACCTACATTTGCACATGTGGTAAATTGAAATGTTACTTGTAACAAGACAATCCCCATTGATTTCATTACAGTATATGTTGATTTCTGATTTGATATAATTGCATGTATGATGGTACATTACTTGTAAAGTCATTGGATTAATAATGTTCATTGATTTAAGTGTTCTTTGGATGGTTTTAGTACTTTTGGCATGTGAATGCTGATAATGTTGTCATCAGTCCCATTGCAAACATGTGATATTTAATGTTAAATGTTTTTTGTTGGATAGTTGAATTATAATTGGCATGGCATGTGATATTTAATGTTAAATGTTTTTGTTGGATAGTTGAATTATAATTGGCATGGCATCTGAAGTTTTTAAAACTACATGAATGATAGAATGTGAACCTACATTTGCACATGTGGTAAATTGAAATGTTACTTGTAACAAGACAATCCCCATTGATTTCATTACAGTATATGTTGATTTCTGATTTGATATAATTGCATGTATGATGGTACATTACTTGTAAAGTCATTGGATTAATAATGTTCATTGAGTTAAGTGTTATTTGGATGGTTTTAGTACTTTTGGCATGTGAATGTGAAGTAATGTTGTCATCTGAATTACATTTGACATGTGATATTTAATGTTAAAAGTTTTTGTTCAGAAAATAGTTTAAATTTGATCACAAGAATTAAGAGAATGTCTCGTTCCATCATTGGTATGGCTTGTGCTGCAACTATGAAGTCTCGTCCCAACACCATAGAATGGTCATCCATGTCAATGACTCTTAATTCTATCTTTCCAAACCATGACCCTACTCTCACATGTGTGCCTTTCATGACACCAGTCATTGCTTTCATCCTCAAATTGACTATCTTAAAAGCGCTCAACTCTTTCTCGATGCTAGCCTTCCTCTTTCTAAGAGATGAAGCTGCCTTTCGACTTAGGAAGCTATGGGTAGTCCCCGTGTCTATCAAAGCAGAGAAATTTTTCCCATGTACGGTTGTAGACACGAATCTCAAGTCCAAGGAACTTTCATCATCATTCCTCCTCCTTGTCTTGCGCCTTACTTCCGCAATCTTCTTCAACATTTCCTCTTCCAATATGTCTTTCGAACTAGCCCTTGGCTTAACAGTGCTTTTCACATATTTCTTCTCATGAAGCTCCATAGAACAATTCGATCCTGGGTCTACTTGAATTGGTTCAAGATCTTTCCTTTTCGAATTCTGTCTAATTGCTCCAATACGACATATATTGACTCCTTCCAAACGAAGTGCACCAATCCTCATAGTGTGGTCGTCTTCTTTTCCAAGTGTGCCAACACATGCATTTTCTTTCTTCAAACCAATAGGTTTCGGATCAAGAAAATCCCTCTTGATCTTATCTTCCATGTTCTTGACTTTAGCCTGCAACGTGGTGCTTCTTTCCTTCAAGTGAGCCCTTTCCATAAAGAGTTCTTGAAGTCTTTGTTCACCTTGTCGTATCTCCATGTCAAACTTTTCAATTTCAGTAGTTTGTCCAGATAGTCCATCCTTGGAATTTCTTGGGTGAAAAACCAAGTAGGTTGAACCAACTTTGGTCTAGTGCATTGGAATTCATTAAAGAATTGGTCATCGGCGCTGCTTCAAGCTAGGAGTGAGCATTGTCACCAACCTACATTGAATATTTTACACTCCCTAGGGTGAATGATACTTTAAATTGATTGACAGTCTAAGACTTTCGAATTTTTCCGAATGCCAAATGATCTTACAAAGTTAGTATTTATAATATCCTAGTAGGTCATTCGGTGACAACTTTTATCGGAAACTTGAAACAACTTTGCCATGTGATATTTAATCTGTTAAATGGTTTTGTTGGATAGTTGAATTATAATTGGCATGGCATGTGAAGTTTTTAAAACTCGAGTTTTGGATGGTTTCAATCTACATTTTGCATGTGATATTTAATGAACTTTAAACGTTTAATGTTTTAATGTTGCAAAATATATAATCAAAAGGGTTTTAAAAATTAAAGTTTTGGATGGCTTCAATCTACAACGTAAATTTTTGGATGGTTTCAACCTACATTTGCACATATGGTAAATTGAAATTATGTTACTTGTAACAAGACAATTCCCATTGATTTCATTGTATATGTTGATTTCTAATTTGATATAATTGCATGTATGATGGTACATTACTTGTAAAGACATTGGCTTAATAGTGTTCATTGATTTTAGTGTAAGCGCAAAAAATTATCGACAATGTAGAACAATTTTTGTGTTATAATAATTAAACCTAATAATATTGGAGAGCAAGAGAGATAAGGTATGGTGTTTACTACAAGAGTTCGAGTAGGTCATTCGGTGACAACTTTTACTTGAAACTTGAAACAAAGAGAATCTATCTTTGGCTAGGACATCATGTAAGATGCTTGACATAAACAGTAAAATTGTACTTAAAAGCTGAGATTCGGGCAAGTGGGGACAACCACTTGTTATCTCGTCCCTTGGAGGCTAGGCCATATGGGGACCGAATCTAACCTTACAAAATAAAGTGAAATAATTTGTACCATATGGTCAGAGAACATATACAAGAACAATTAATATACAAGAACAATTAATTTCATTCTAGAATATATATATATATATATATATCCAATACATATAACATTTTTAATCAATGCACATGTATAGAAAAACTACTTTCAGTTGATACTAGAGCACGTGCTTGTACCCAAACAATTTGTAACATGTGAAAACCACAAATAACATAAGCAGCTCAATTCTTAGTTGAGTACTGAAAGTTCTAAAACATATTTAATCCAAAGATAATAAATTGTTGGGCACTTCACTCAAAAAAATTCTAATGGAATTCCATCCTCAATAATCTGTTCATGATCGGATTTTGACATTTTCCATTTCTTAATTTTTTATTTTTTCTTTGATTGAACTTCTATCAACTTTATGTGTGCTGCACACACCAAGTGACTATACTGACAACTTATGGAATCAGGTTCATAGTCTTCAAAGTAAACAAAGTCTCCACTTTGACGAGTTTGTTTGGAAAAATAACCTTTCAGTATAATAGATCCTTTGTCATACTGAAATCCGTGATCATTATAGTCTTGTAATAATTTCATTTTTCGTTCAGTGCGACGCATAAAATAATACTTCACATTTTCATCATTGTCAATAGGTGCAATTACAGCAAAAACATCTCCTGCACAATAAAATAAATTTAACATTTAATTATGCATATTTAAATTTATTTGTAGATCTTTAAATCATTAGAAAGTAATTCAAATGTTATCTTCTCTAACAAGATCAAAAACTCGATCACCATCGGATGATATTGTAGTTTCCTCCGATTGCATTTCTTCAAACATTACAACAGACATTTTTCCCTTTGTATTTAGCTCTGTATGTTTCCAATCATTCACATACATTTTGTTTTCACAGACGTCATTGGATTTTGTGTTGTCTATGCAAACATCACAAAAACAAGAATATTTTCTTTTATCCAATGCAAACATATTTGTGGACAACTTTGTTTGAATTGAATGCAATTTTCGAGTCCCTTTTATTGTTTCAACGTAATTTCCAATTGATCTATTTACGTCTCCGATTCCAATATGCTAGAAAAAACTTTATATGGAAAATTAGAAAAAGAATTTGTAAATATGATATCAAAATAAAATTAAAAATAATCATTGCATGATAAATGTACAATGTTTAAAATTAGATTTCCAATATAAATTAAATTGAATGTACCTTCACACTTCTCTTGATGGGTTAATTTCATGGCTTAGAGCAGTTTTGCACCATTGAACAACTTCTTCAGCGTTCACAAGTCGACGTGCAAAGTGGTTCATTTGATATCTTCAAGTACTCGTTTTATGCATGCTCCTGCACCGTCATGTTCTCCTTTTCCATGGCCAGTCTCAAAGAAATTCCAACAATGTTTAATGCAGGTTTTCTTATGAAGACAACACAACGAAAAAAATGATCATGAAGATTTGAATTGACCTGTGCATCCGTCTGACCATATCCAATGTTCATTGAATGTTATTCCACGATTTTTCAATGAGTCATAAATTCTTCCAAAACAATGTTGTACAAAATATGTATCACGTGTACGATCGTCACTGATATAAAAATGATATTCTTTAATGATATGTCGATTTTCACTTGTGCTTTCTATATGATTGACATTTTGTTCAGCATGTCTATATAGAATATGGACGAGCATGGAGACTTGGTCAGAGTGATAGTATTCACTCTGAATTTCTTTTTGTGGAACAAATGTGTAGTTTTCTGCAAAATCAATCACTGACAAAATGGTCCCTCGTGGAAAAAGTTCACGAGATTTTTTGAATTGCAAGTCTTGCCATCGAGCTCTATGGGAATGCTTGGTGTATTTGTAAATTTCTGCTTCAAACTTTCTCAAAAAGTCTATTAGAAAAATTTCGTCTTCTTGTAATTCGATTCTTTTAACACTATCTGCACCTTGAATCGATGTACTGATATATTCATATCTCTTCCATTTCACTTTCATGTTGGAAAATGATTGATCATTTATATCAATACGATATTTGTTTTGAAATTTAGTCAAATTTCTACAATCATCGCATTTTTTACCACCAACACATTTCTTTTTGTAAAATAGTTCATCTCTTTCTCTTTCTACCCTCGTTGGAATGTGAATTCTGATAGTGGTGGTGAGGTGAATCACTCCACATCAATGTTCTCACAAAATCAAAGATGTGATTGTAATATCAAACTACACATGGTAACATGTGGCAGTAAATTAATAAGCATAAGTGTCAGTTTATACCTTATGTTCTTGTTAATACTTCAGCCTTTGAAGTGAAACTTAAATTTAGTTCTTCTCACTGGGAACATGTTGAATAACCTCTATTGAAGTGGACTCGAATTTTTTCATGTTCTTGAAGTATTGATTTCGTACTATTCTTCTTAGCATCACATGTCTTGCGATCGATGAAACACGAATTGTTCTTCAATATTCATATATTATTTTTAACATCTTCTCGAGTATAAATCTTTGTATGGTTGCCTACAAATAGCTCTCCAACAAGCGAGTTCATCATTTACATCTATTTTCAGTCGAAATTTTCGATGTTTGTGCAGATTTTTTCGCGAGGTTCCCAGTGCTCGTGCCATAGATGTTAGATTCAAACGATTCTCTTCAGTACTTGGTGAAAGGATTGCCATTTGTATTCCTCTACGTATATTTGAAACATCTTTATCTCTAGATCTCTTAATTGACTCTATATCACTACTCATATTTTTTATCACCTCTTCTTTCATTTTTTTTTATCTTTGGTTGATTTTCGAATACCCAATAGTGTCGTCGCTTCTTTTAATTTCCTTGATGATAGGAGACTTTCAACATTTGAGCTTGAACTGTCACTTGCTCATTTTTGAAATACATTTCAAAAATTTTATCGACACGATATCATATAACATGGTCAGGTTTTTTATCTCCATATGTGTGAGTGTCGACATTTTCTAACATCTCATTATCGATAGTGATTTCATCTGTACATATTCGAAAAAATAGTACATATTCAATAAATAACTAAATTAATAAATATGTCGATAAATATTAGGAAAATTTTAAATATATCAATAGATCATAATATTTACATTTACATACCCGATTCAATTTCTGCTTGAGGTTGATTTTCTTCTTCAATATTTTGAGGAGTATCTCTATCTGTTTACATTAAACAAAATATTTTTCAAACTAGTTCATCAAATAAAAATTAAGCTTCACATTTTACATTGGGAAAACTTTAAAAATATATCAATAGATCATAATATTTACATTTACATACATGCTTCAATTTCTGCTTGAGGTTGATTTTCTTCTTCAATATTTTGAGGAATATCTCTGTCTGTTTACATCAAACAAAATATTTTTCAAACTAGTTTATCAAATAAAAATTAAGCGTTACATTTTACATTAGGAAAATTTTAAATATATATCAATAGAGCATGTAATATTTACATTTACATAACTGCTTCAATTTCTGCTTGAGGTTGATTTTCCTCTTCAATATTTGAGAGAGCTTCTAACTTTCTTTTGCGATATTGTCTCGTCTCTTCTCTACGTTCCTCGGGGTCTCTTTTTCGATCAAATTTTCTCACACAAGTTCTTCGATTTCCCATGATAATAGGGTATGAGGTTCAAAAAATTTCCTTCAAAAAATTAGACAATAACTCAATTACAAACAATATCACAAAAGATTTAATTTAAAAAAATCTTCTCTAAAAAATACGTAATCCAATCCAGAACACGTACTTCAACACAAAACAAGTACATACCTCCAAGAAAAATCACACCGCCTCCAAGAAATGTCTTCCAAAAAAATTCTTTAAATCCAAAATTTGAAGAAAAGTTTTTGAACAAAGAAGTTCAAAAGATTTATTTCAACACAAAACACGTACATACCTCCAAGAAAAATCATGCTGCCTCCAAAAAATGTCTTCCAAAAAAGTTCTTTAAACACAAACTTTGAACCTCCAAGAAAAATCATGCCGCCTCCAAAAAATGTCTTCCAAAAAAGTTCTTTAAACCCAAAATTGTGAATCATTTCGCGACAATTTATATTGACGCGAAATATGTGTTTTTTAGGGGGCTCCACAAAATTTTCCGGTCGACGGAGAATTACACAAAAGTTCGGCCGAACTTTTGATAAGAATTTCGGCCGAACTATTAAGACGTTAGTTTTAACACCTCTTAAGCGGAAAAATTAGTTCGGCCAAACTTTCACTAATAGTTCGGCCGAACTAACGCGTCACCAATTACGCAAACCCAGGCTCTGAAAATGGTTCTGCAACTTTGGATTGATTAAACTCCATGAAAGATTGTTAATTAACTATCGGAACCAAGACAAGCATTTTCAGAATTGAATCTACTTTAAGAAAATATATCTTTTATGTAATTTCGTAAACGTTTATTAATTTTAATTATTTTCTCGATAAAATGAGTGCAAACAATTTCTGAGGGTCATTGTGATTCAGTGAAATCAAAATTTTGTATCTCCCAAAATACATTGTAAAAAAAATTGAAAAAATTATGGGGCATTACATTGGTCCGTTGAATCTAATGGGTAGCTTTTAGATTTTTAGTTTATAACTTATATGTTAAGAAATTTGTTGCCACGCGAAACATATCAGAAATATGCATTTTTTCGTATTGGACCAGTTCAAAAAATTCTAGTAATTATGATATGCATCCATTGGCTTTGTAAATATGACGAAAACAAAGTAGACTTTGTCTAGATTGTTGTAACACATTTTGTTTTTTCAAAAACACAAATTTTCAATGAATACAGCATTGCGACATAACATGACTTCTTATGAATCCTTTGATTGTTAAGAAACACACACTCAAAGAAATGCTAAGTTGACATATCAAATCTGCATAAAAAAATTTCAAAAAATAAGTAATAGAACACTAAAAAAATTTCTCACAACTTTT
Source organism: Pinus albicaulis (assembly GCA_034641835.2). Classification (NCBI taxonomy): domain Eukaryota; kingdom Viridiplantae; phylum Streptophyta; class Pinopsida; order Pinales; family Pinaceae; genus Pinus; species Pinus albicaulis. The sequence continues at coordinate 484,924,183 of CM076574.1, forward strand.
ATTTTTATCGCAAAATGAAATTCTACACAAAAAAATTGTTATAGTTTGCAGAAAGTTGAAGAACCGAAAAAAATGAAATTTTTTTCTCAAAAAAGGGCAAAAAGTGTAACCCAGCTTCACATTTTCACCCTTGATATATGTTTCAACTATCACAGATAATAATTTAAAAGTGGAATTTGGTAAATTGGGGTGTATTGTGAAAGATGTTCAGGATTTCTACAGGGTTGTTTCCACAGGTACCAGGGTTGGTGGATTGTATAAATTGGATGTGACAATGAAGCGTCATGTTGAATTGACATCGACAACAACGTTAACAATGGAGTTATGGCATCACAAGTATGGGCACCTAAATTACAATGATTTATTTTTGTTGAAAAGAAAAACAATGGTTGAAGGTCTTCGTGTTATGAAGTGTGAACATTTACCATGTGAAGCTTGTGCACTTGGTAAGCAGCATAGAGAGGAGTTTCTCATTCATACAAAGAAAATACAATATGATATACCTGAATTAATTCACATTTATGTATGTGGACCTATGCAAACTAGGTCGCTTAATGGTGCTTCCTACTTTCTTATTTTTGTTGATGATAGATCTAGATATACATGGGTCTATTTCATATGAAGAAAAAGTGATGTCTTTGAGTATTTTAAACAATTCAAAGCTTTTATTTAAAAGCAAACAGAAAAATACATTAAAATTATCAGATCAGATGAGGGTGTCAAATATAAATCAGGAGCATTTAACAGGTATTGTAAATTTCATGGGATCCAACAACAATTCACAGTACCCCATACTCCTCAGTAAAATGGTGTTGCTGAGAGATGGAATAGAACACTAGTGGAGTGTGCTCACAATATGCTTCACGGTAAAAAAACTTCTACTGGTTTCTGGGTAGAAGCCATTAATACTGTTTTTTATTTGAAGAATCGAAGTCCCACAAAGAAATTAGAATTCAAACCCCTTTTGAGATTCTTTATGGTCATAAACCTGATGTCAATCATTTAAGAGTATTTGGATGTACTGACTTTGCACATATTCCTAAGGATAACAGAAGAAAGCTTGATGAAAAGTCAATCAAGTATGTTTTTATTAGGTATTGTATAGATCATAAAGCATATAAACTATTTGATCCCAGTTCACATAAACTGTTTGCAAGTCGGGATGTGATGTTTCATGAGAATGCTGATAAAAGTGATACAATAAATGATTCTTGGCATATATCTAATGATGATCATGTAAAAATTGATACTTTGGTTAAACAAGAACAAGAATAGGTATAGGTATAGGTTCAAGCTCAGAATGAAAGCATCATTAGCACATCCAGTGGCAGTGATTCATCACGAGGAAGATTCACCTCAAAGCAGGAGAATCATGGATGGAACTCCAACAGGTATTATAGAACCAAGAAGGGCAACCCGAAAAACCCAGCTTCCTACAAGGTATAGAGATTATGACTTGATGTCTAATACCATGAATTTTGTAGAACTAGTTGATTATGAACAAGTTAAAGAGCATGAAAAATGGAGAAATTCTATGAATGAAGAATGTGACTCTCTTAGGAAAAATCAAACATGGGAATTAGTTGAACTTCCTGAAAACGAAGTTCCAATTGGAAGCAAATGGTTGTATAAATCTAAATTTAATGAATATGGTAGCATTGATAAATTTAAGGTGAGATTAGTTGCAAAAGGATATGCCCAATAGGAGGGAATTGATTATGAAGATACTTTTGCACCAGTAGCTAAATTGAATACAATTAGAGTACTGATTCCCTTAGTTACAAAATACTATTGGAATATACATCAATTGGATGTCAAATGTACTTTTCTGAATTGTGATTTAAAGGAAGAAGTTTATCTGGTTGAAGCTGAAGGGTTTGTCAAACAGGGAAAGGAGCATCTAGTCTGCAGGTTAAGAAAATCCTTATATGGTTTGAAACATGTGCCGAGATCATGGTATGTAAAGATTGATACCTTCTTTCATCAGAATGGGTTTGTGAAAAGAAAAAATGATCCTAACCTGTATGTTAAGAGATATGAAGAAGGAAATGTTGCTTTAATATCTTTATATGTGGATGATCTCATTATCACAGGCAATGCTTACAAGTTAATTGAAGAAATTAAAATTCATTTGTCTCAGGAATTTGAAATGAAAGATCTAGGTGAATTGCATTACTGTTTAGGAATTGAGGTATGGAGAGAGCCTGGTAAAACATTGATCTCTCAAAGTAAATACACAAAGGAAATTCTTAAAAAGTTCACTATGAGTGTTTGCAAATCTATGTCAAATCCTTTAGAACAAAATGAAAAGTTGCACAAAGAAGATGGAATTAAAGAGGCGAATGTAACTTTATATCGTCAGTTGGTGGGAAGTCTGAACTATCTCACCACTACTAGACCAGACATTGCATACTCAGTCAGTATCGTTAGTCAGTTCATGGCTAAGCCTTCAAGAAATCACTGGAATGCTGCAAAGAAAGTTCTTCGATACTTAAAATGAACAATTAATTTAGGTATTATGTATACTGATGAATCTGATGTTGCATTGACAGGTTTTTCTGGTTCAGATTTGGAAGGAAATCCTGATGAAAGACAATCTACCTCTGGCTATGCATTTCATATAGGATTAGGGGTTGTGTGATGGAGTAGTAAGAAACAACCAACTGTTTCTTTATCATCAACAGAATTTGAGTACAAATCTTTGACCAATGCCACCTGTGAAGTTGTTTGGTTGTGGAGAATTCTTGCAGATCTCAAAGAGAAGCAAAGTGTTTCAACATGCATAAATTGTGATAATCAAAGTTCTATCAAATTACCACACAATCCAATATATCATGCTAGATCAAAAAACATTGAGCTGAAATACCACTTTATATGAGAGAAGATTGAATCAAATGAAATTGATTTAGTATTTTGTAATACCAACGATAATAGGGCTGATATCATTACCAAGACTCGTGGTAACTCAAGTTTGAATTTTTTAGAAGTAAATTAGGTGTTGTAGAAAATCAATTTCTCCATTAAGGGAGGATGTGAGAATAATCTAGAATAATGTAAAAATAAGGGTGGTTATTGTTTGTTAAACGAGAGTTTTATAATTAGAGTTTAGTTCCACCAGTTTGGGATTGTTGCCCCAAACTTAGGAAGATTAGGTGAGTGCCTATGTTATAAATATGTAATGTTGTCGTTAAGCTAATGACAAGTTTTGCGAGCTCTGTTGCATTTTTTTTATTTTAATTTGGATCCTAAAATCTTCAGTTAAATAAAAAATTTTTATGCATGCACGTAATGATGAAACTATTCCATTTCTAAGTGTGGCATGAATTGATATGCAAGGAAACAAAGAAAAAAAAAAAGATCAAGGGTTAAACCAAGTATATATATAAATATAAAAGCCGGGTAGACGAAGGAATCAACTCATGTAACAGAGGACAGTTGAGAGTTTGTGTTAGAATTAATGGAGCTGAGATTTGTATGCTTATAAATATATTTAATTAATTACAAAATAAAGAATAAGTAATTTTATTTCAAAATGATCCAAGAATCTGTTATCATTTTGTAATAAATCTAATATCTTATACGTTGGATAATGATATATCCTTAGAAAGGAAAAATGATGAGCCAAGAAACATCATTGCGGAATTATAGTTATGAACAATCGAGTTATTCCGGTAAGGAAACATAGAATAGGCATGAATTCCTTATACACCCATAAGGTTACAAACCACACAATGAAATAAAATTCCAAGCAGATTGATTAAGCAACAACTTGAAGAACTATTCCTACGAATAAGAACTATTTTTTGAAGTGTGCGCCTCCTAGAGATCCTTCATATACTAAGACGGGTATTATTTGGTGGTAATCGTAATCTTGCAAGACATGTATATGCTACAAAACTAATAAAAATAAAACAAAATTGTGCCAATCAAACCACTGAATCGAGCGTAAGTAGATATATCTATGACACTGAAATTATGGTCATTAAACATCCCACGTAAAAGAAGTTTCAATTAGTAAGTGTGAATTAGAAACAATATTTTTCTATTACTGCTTTAAAATAAATTACGTGGAATGTTTCTAAGAATAAAAATAACTGAACTGGAACAATCATCCATTTTAGGAAGAAAGTAGAAAGGAAAGTCTACTAGGTTCCAAAATTCTCTCTATATAAAATGAGTAAAACTTGTCAATGTTTGTTAATAAAATTGGAAATTTGGATAATCGAATGATTATAAATAGTGAAATATTGTGACCAGCTATAAGTTAAACTACTTAGGTTGCAGTTCACAAAATAAATAGAACCCCTACAATGGGTTCAATTGCGCAATCGACTAGCAATGAGACGTTACATCAATTGTAAGCAAAGTTAGCACATTGCAAAATGCCGCACATTTGAGAGAAGAATAACCTGAGTGTTTCAAAAATAAAGAAAACCTTAAAACCATGCACCAAACCCTTTTTCTGTGCTCAATTTTCATACCTGTAGGAACCAAGGTCGCATAGACTGTTAGAGTTGGCAAATATAATACCTAAATGTGTGTTTAATTTAAGTAAGAGAATGAGTCTCAAGAGTTATGAGATAAGACAATATCTCATGATAGCTCCATTACCTCGGGTTAACATTACCGTATCCTCTCTAGCTACATGTAGAAACCAGATTTACTAAAGTGCCCATACCCAAATACAAATAGAGTAATTGCCTGAAGGAAGATTCAGTTTAAACAAGTAAATGACCATGATATGACTATAAATATTCCGTTGTTCCAACCGAGAGAAGCAAAGGTCCGAGTGATGGTATTAGATGAAAATCCCCCAATTGACGGAAAGAATATTAAACGAAAGAATAAACCACCAAATTCAAACTTTTGTGACTCTTATAAAATACAATAATCATACAAACTAACCACTTACTACCATAGCTAGTTATACGTGAATAAAATGAGGTTTCAAAAAATAATGAAACTTTTCCTTTAATCACTCAACAAAAAATATATATGATTTTTTCTAAATAATAATTAATTTGAATTTTACACAAAATTACAATATAAAAAATTAAATTGAATTTATTTATTTTTTATTGATTTTATCTATTTATTTTTTTTTAAGTAATTTTACTTTTATTTGTTTTTTAATTAGAGATATATTATATTCTTTTATTATCATTATAATATTTAAAAATTCATTTAACTTCATGAAAACTTTTATAATTATTAATTATTATAATTAAATTTATTAAAAATATAATATATATAGTAGGTTAGGCTAAACTATATTAGATCAAAAGAAAACTTTACATAGGCATTGGGTTGAGATGGTAAACGGTGGTTAACCATTCCCAACTTTAGAGGCTTTGAAAATAGCGCAGGTTTGGGGCTGCCTCTTAGCAGAAACGAACCCCTTAATTGCATCAAACAATCATTATTTACAAAGTGTATCGTGCCACATATAAAATCTAAACATCTGTAGTATGCGCTGAAATAACAAAAAATAGAAAAGAACCGATTATCCATGTAATCATGGTGTTCCTTGATCATCCTCTGTAGCACGGTCCTCCTCCTCGATGCGGTATCTGTATTCCTGCGCAATGGCCTCCTCAATAGAAGGCACACGTGGGGGCTTTGTCGTGGCTGCATAGAAGATAGGAGTCACTAGATACTTAGCATATGGAACTCTCGTCCAAACTCCGTTCGAATTCATGATCCACATGTCTATACCCTCCTCCCGGCTCTGAGGCCTCTTGAACTAGGAGAGGACTGATTTTTTGAGGAGTGGGCGGCTCATAGTGTGGAATAGTGGACTTCCTAGGGCCTCCTCTGCCCCTCTAATTCTCCGGAGCGAAGGCGATCTCATCCTGGGTGTGCTCAAATCGTTTTGGTGCTTCCCTATCTTGACCGCTAGAAGAGGAGCCTTCAATGGATTCCAATGTTGATCATGTTCACGTTGATAGCGACCCAACAATGCACCTCTTTGGCCACCTGTGATAGTCTTTTGGCACTGATGCAGAGCCTAGTGGGGCTAACAGGCCAAGAAAGGGAAACCGATCTAAAAATGGCCAAGTGCACAACAGGAGAACGCGTAGTAGAGAAGCACAACGGGGGGTACACAACAGAGGGTTACACAGAGGGGGTGCAAAACAAGGGTGCTTGACTCAAAATGCTCATAGCGGGATGAATCCTAAGAAGTGGGGAGTTCCAGAGAGAGGCACGTAGCCAGGGGGAACGTTGGGGGGGACGCGCAACCTTGAGGGAATCAGTGGGAGAATCACCTTGCATGCTAGCACTAGTAAGGTGGTGCACATCAGGGAGAGTGCACAACAGGGGGAGCGTGTGAGGAAACTGAAGCAGAAAAAAACTGGCAAGGGAGGAAGCGGAGAAGGCTCTAGAGGTTGACAGGAGCACCGAAGGGATGACAAAATGAGGAGAGACCACACCTTTTCAAAACCCGTGGCACGAGCACAGATGTTGTTCGATTTTGTGACACACTCGCATATGAGAGTTGGGACAATTCAGTTGGGATTGCATGTGATTCAACGTATGGCAGACGGTGAGGTGCAGTAGAGTGTCCATGTGAATGATTGTTGAGAGGAGTTTCCACATCAGGTTAAAGATGGTTGTGCAGGACATCGTCAGCCTATGAATAGGAAGAACTAGCTTCGAACGTTCGCAACATGTCACCAGCATTTGGGAAAATTTGGTATATTATATTAATATAAATGTATTTTCATTTTCCTTATAAAATATTAAGAAATTTACTTATTCAATGATATATTTTATCATAAAATTCATTATATATATAGAGAGAGAGAGTAAGTAATTGAGTAATAAATTTAGTTGTGTTCATTTAGTGATTGATGTGATATTAGGTAATTGGGTAATAAATTCAAATGTGTTGGTTTAGTGATTGATGTGATATTAGTTTTATTATATTATTTTAAATTTATATTTTTTAAATTATTAAGTGTTTAATTATTTTTATGGAAATTTTTATATTAAGATAACGATTAAAGTTTAATAAGATTAAAATATAATTTTTATTATTATTATCTATAATATTTTAGTATTTTATTTTATTTTCTTTATTTTTGAAAAGAGATATTATAGGTAGTCATAGTTAGATTAACTTGAAAAGTCAAACTAATTAGTAGTGGGATAAAGAAAGCGTTTTAATGGGACACACTTTTTCATCTCAACGGTCAATACATAATTCCAATATAAAAATAATTTGTTCTATTTTAACCATATTTATTTTCTTTTCTCCACTCATCTAGTCAAGACAAAGAAATAACATATATTTTATTATAGATATTTTGATTACATCCCATTTATATAATATTTTAATTTTTTTTTCAATATAACTCTATCCCCTCTCAATTTTTATCTAGAACTTAACAAAATATTATTTTTAGATTTAATAAATGAACCAAATTTAATATAGAAATGTAAGATAAAAAAACTATTTTCTAACTATTTTCTAATAAAATTAGTATAATCTTTAATTTAAAAAAAAAAAACTAAAAACCGTTTCTAAAAAATAAAAAAAATTACATATATATATATATATTTAACATAATAATAATTCGCAATATCTAATTAAATTTTATAGAAAATACATTTTAAAAATTATTACATTAAAAAAACAAATGGATCAATTCAAACTTCATATTTTGAGTTTAAATTTTATAATCACGTCATATCCTATCTCTATAAGATAATAGAACATATGATGAAATCATTCCTACGCTATGTCCATTTCGTTCTAATAACATTAAAAAGAACATACGATGACATCATTCTCGAGTTATGTCCATTTCATTCTCATAACTTTGAAGTTCCAAAAAATTTACTTTGAAATTTATAATCTTTCAAAATAATGTAGGTTAAAATTTTAAGATAAATTTAAACAATTACCATAAATAATTAATGTTATTTTTCTTTAATAATTTAAAAATATTGTATGTTTTACTTTTATTTGTAAATTGCATGCAAAAGCGATGAGGTGGTGATTGGGTGTCATATGAAAGTGATCGGTGGTGGTGGAGTTGATATACCATCTTCTTTGCTCGCAACTTATGTTAAATGAAAATTATTAGAATAGACCACTAACCATTTCACATCGTTATGAACCTCAAATTTTATTGTCACAACCTTCCCTCCAACATTGGTGTAATAAGGAGTTTGACGATGTTCCAACACTGTATTTTTCATTGGCTTTACTACTTTCCTCGCATCGTTTTCCCACGTCTTGATATGGGCTTGATCTGTAGCTGCCCTCTTCTCATGACAATGTAGAGAAATTTATTCCGTGCTCCTCTATCATCCCTCATCTCACTTAACTTGGAGGATTTATAGGGGTTTTTGCGAGTCTGACTACCATTCTAAATTTTTCGAACTTTCTTTTTTTTTCTTTTTTTGTGAATTTGTCTATAATTTTCTTATCTTTGGAATAATGCAGTAAATAAATAGTGTTGACCTCTACACAATGTTGAATCAAATATTATTCTGTAATGATATTTTTAGTTTAATAATGTAATTTTGGATTATTGGCCAATTTAATTGTATAAGTATCACAAATCATAAGAGGATTTCACGTGTTTCTACCACAAATATTAAAGAATTTTCCCGAGCCACACAATCGCCTTGGTTTCTTCTGCAACTGCCATATATTTTTCTTTTTTTGTGGAATATATTGGAATTGATTTTTTTGTGCGATCTCTAAGATACAACTCTTGATCTAAGACACATAACATAGCTTAGAGAAAACACTCCACTATCTTCATTGAAGTTTGAATCAAAATTTTCAATCAAGTTGAAGTCATGCACCTATGAATATTTGAATATGAAGTCTTGAGTTCCTTTCAAGTACTTAAAAAATATCTTTATGGTATACCATTGTCCTTCACAAGATTGTTGCATAAACCTAGAAATGGTTCCAACATCAAATGAAATATTTGATCTGATACTAGTAAGGCATATAATGCTTGTAACATGTTATCTATAGTTAGTTGCATCCACAATTTCATTCCCTCATTTAGATGTGGGCTTCAGATGTTGTTCCATTGTAGTAGAGAAAGGATGGTATTCAACCATGAAAAGTTCATTCACCAATTCTCTAATATACTGATTTTTAGAGAACAATATATATCTTGTATGTTTGTTCGCTTGAAGGAAAATGTAGTAATGAAGGTGACCTTAATTTTTCATCTGAAATCATTTATTTAATTTTTTTTTATGGATGCAATATAGTTTTCATTGTTCCTTATTATCAATGAATCATCCACATATACCATAATATACGTAACACAAATTCCAACGTTATTGATAGATAAAGTTTCATCACCAAAACTAAAGTGTTTGAAATTCAATTTCAAAAGTCACTAAGTCAAATTTTCATACCAAATTCACAGTATTTTTTTTCTTTTCCATTAATAACAAAAGCTTCAAGTTGGGACATAAAAACATTTTCTTTGAATTATTCATTCACGAAAGTAGGCTTTACACCCTTTTCGTGGACTTTCCATCCATTCTACGCTTCCAAGGCAATAAGAGTTTGGATTGTCATATCCTTGGTGCAAGGGATTTTACATACATTAAATTATTTTATATTTTACTTCTAAATATTGAGTGGAAATGTTTTCTATGCAACGAATAAGAAAGTTGATTGATTTACGTAAATAAATTTTATAATGAAAAAATGTTTCTTTCTATTGGAAATAATATGGGAAATGACATAAGAGTATTTTTGGATTCTTTTTTCGAAATAAATTGTTACATGGTTAATTCCAAGTAGTTGAAACGAAAGAGGAAATCTACAAAGGTCACAACCATAATATTCCCAAATTCTCCCAAAATTATTGAGAGAAATACTAGTAATGGGAAAAAACATAATTTGAGATTAATGTTGTGTTGGGCGTAAATATACGCATAGATTGAGAGAATATTTTTTTTGAGTCAAAAGGTAATAATAACTATAGATGGAGAGAAACAAATTATTATGAAGGGAAAAGGAAAGCATTGTTCCTATTTTGAAAAAAAAAACTAAGCAAAGAAAAATGGTGCGGAGACCTTAAGAGAATAATCCTCTTCGGAGAAATATGTCAAGAATAAATTAATAAATACCACTAAGTGAAAAAAGTTTGGTAATTATTGAGAAAATGGAGTGGAAACAAGAGACTTGAGCTTGGGGAAGTTGTGAGGAATCGAAATGATTGGTGTGGAGGAACATGCCCTTTCCCATTGTATTTTTATGGGAGTTCAAATAACTAGTTGAATGTGTTTTAAGAGTAGTATTATTATCAATTTTGGTATGGAATTGTTTACTTTCAGCAGGTGCTCGAATATATTTGGAATTACACATGTAAATTTAATGATATTACGTAATACTCACTGTAAATATTAGTTACAAAAAATATATAGTAAATGTAATAAATATTTTTTTTTTTCTAAATAAGTTTAATCTATTGATAATCAGAAACATATATGTACATCAGGAGTAAACCAGGTCTGGGCCTGAGGAGGCCTATAGAGCAGAAAATAAAAAACTTAGCACTGCCCGTAGAGGGAAACCAGTGCAAACAAAGATCCAACAAAAAAGACCCACACAGGGGCAATGTCTAAATCTTAAGATAGCCTTTAGACCCTTTACCAAAACCAGAAAAAACATACATTGACATTTTGCAAACTGAAGACAGTGCCATAGCAAAAAAACCTGGGGCTGAGTAGGATCACTCATCCGGTTCCTCTTCCTCGACCCTGCACCAAAACTCATCTGGTTCTCCATCAGAATTGTAGAGGTCCGCGGTTGAGTGAATGATCTTTTCTGCAGCAGGGGTGCGCATTCCATCGCCTGGATGTTGCTGGTGCTGAGTGTTTGCATCATCCCGGTCTTGAATTGCATTATGCTGCTCTTCCTGTATCATCTCAATATCAACATTCATGCCTTTGCCCTGTCCTTCAACTTCCTCGGTGCTGGCTCTGGACTGTTCGGGCATATCTTCATCATTCTGCTCACCAAGACCAACCCGCCCTTCATCATTCTGCACACCAAGACCCACCCGCCCCTCATCATTAGGGGATTCTCGGAACACAATGGTGACAGTGGCTGTTATACAAGGGCGAATCAAAGCACTTTGAAAAATGAAATGCCTGGTTTGGGAGTGAGCCGGAGCATTCTGGCAGTTGGTATTCCAGTTCTCAGACCTAAGAATACGACCACGAGAAACATGAGAGGTGCTGGCCGAGCCAATAAAGTCCGCAGCCGAGGTACTAGAGGACGGGGAGGAGCGCCTGTTCACCCTCCTGGAAGGACCACGACGACATCTCATTCTGTGCCTTAAACGAGGCATGCTATCAATCGTTGCAGGAAAGCTGAAGGAATGCTGAGACCCAAGCTGAGCATTGGTTGAGTGAGAGAGCGGGGAAGCTATGGGATTGCTGAGAAGATTCTCAAACCAAATCCCGGACTGACGCATACAATTTCCAGTAATGGAGAAATGAATATTGTCGCCCAGTTCAAGGCAACCATGAAGCTTGGTTCGCTTGCCTATGACAGTGCGCTCGGAGGAGAGCCTCACTGTGGGCGAACAATACACAGCAGAAGGCCGAGGGAAGCTGCTATTTGCATGCTCGTTCTCCATTCTGCAATCAAAGACCTCGAATCTGTTGCCATCCCTGCGTATTAACTTTGCCATTAAAGGAGTAATAACCAGATCTTTGTTACCCTGCGGAGAATGATCTCGAGTTGCGTTTGGAGAATTGTGAACCGCGCCCATTAAGGTTTGACATAAATGTCTCACGCCGGAGTACAGTTGCCAACGGACATTTGTAGTGCCATGAGGCTAGCTACATGCCGTAGTGCCGTCTGGCTCCCACTTTGTTCCAAAATTAATCACCCGCATCCGGGTTTTTTGCATCACGATGGAGCAGTGAGTAGTATTCCTGTCGTTGTTCCTCATTTTGAAAAATCTCAGGTGTGCCTGTGATAAGGTTGTGTTCATTGTCAACTCCAGCATTGGCTAGGAGATCGGCCACTCTGTTCCCTTCCCTTCTGGTATGCATGAAAGTGATAGCCCTATTATTGAGGATCCAATCCTCAATGTTCTGCAAACGTGTTTCCAATCTCCAACTTTGGGCAATTTTCTGCGGAGGGGCTCCGTTGAGAATCTTTTTGGCCATGTTAATGAGGATTTGAGAATCCCCTTCAAGCTCCAGAGGATGAAGGTTTAATTGTTGAGATAGAATAAGACCCTGATGGAGACCTTCAAGCTCAGCCGAATTGTTTGTGTCCCAACCGATCTGGCCCAAAAAAATGACTGAGGGAGCGCCTTTGTGGTCTCTGATAATGCCTCCGTATCCTTCTTTGCCTGGATTACCTTTGGAGGCTCCATCAAAATTGAGTTTGAAGGCGTGCTCCTGAGGGGGAATCCATATTCTCTTGCTTTTTTCATCTTGAGGTGTTTTACTTCTTGGCTCAGAATAGTGAAGGTTAAATCCCCAATTGTCCCAGATGGTTTTTTCCTTGGCCGTAGTGGGAAGATCATTTATATCCCAGGAGCGCAAGTTGAGGGATTCTTCTAAGTTGTGACAGAAGGTTTTCCATATAGCTTCCAGAGGTGTGGTTTGGTCTCTGAAAATTCGTTTATTGCGCTCCTTCCAGATGGACCATAGAAGTAGCCCCGGGATAAGGCTCCAAAGGTGGTTGAGTAGATCACTGGTGAAGGGGTGCTGATGCCAGTCTCTTATGGTCTTGATTAGATCTTCTGAGGGTCTGCAGCTGCGTTGGCATCTAAAGCTTGCTTTTTCCCATAATTGTCTTTCTAAAGGGCATTCATTCAATAGATGTTTCTGCGTTTCCTCTTGGGCCCAACAATTGAGACAGATAGATGGGCCTTGAAAACCTTTTTTGATAAGGTTATCCCATGTAAGAATTTTTTGATGCCCGAGAAGCCATAAGAAAACTGAGACTTTAGGCCATATCCAGGGTTTCCAAATTTTATCCCAGATAGGATCATTGCGTCCTGGATCATGAGTTATTAACCTGTAAGCTTCTTGTGAGGAGAAGTTACCTCTGGGCATGTATCCCCATCTTAAAATATCCTGATGAAGAGAGACTCTGGTACTTCTGCGTTTGAGCTCTGCATTTAGAGCTGCTTGATCATGTTCCTCAATGTGTCCCACAATGTGTTCCGCCAATTTCCATTGTCGATATCCATGTATTTCATTAGCTTCCCAATATTGGTGAACCTTTTCTGTTTGCTGTCTGTCCCAATCCGGTCCTGGGGGGGGGATGTAAGTGTTAGTAATCTTTGGGAATTGATCCCAAGCATCTGTCCAGAATCTTGCATTTTTCCCATTTCTCAGTTCCCAGAAGCTGTGCTTCTGGATCAAAAGAAAGTGTTGTTTAGCTGCCATCCATATTAGTGAACCTTTCTCCATGGGTGTGAGCCGTATTAGTTCCTCCGGAGGTCTATGGTTAGCATATTTTGCTGTCCAGATAGTGGCCCAAGGTTTGCTAGCGGACTTTAGCCAATTCCACCAGATTTTCGCTCCCATAATCTCATTGCTGTGGGCCGGATCTCTTAATCCTAATCCTCCTTGCATCTTAGGCTTGCAAACCAGAGACCATTTGACTAGAGCCCATTTGTTATGAGAACCCTTGGATCCCCATAAAAATTGCCTTTTTATAGTTTTGATTCGTTTTAGAACCCACTTGGGAGCAGCCAAGATAGAGAAGAGATACAGAGGCAGGGCTTGTAGCACAGATTTTATGAGAATAATTCTACTGGCAGTGTTGAGAGTTCTGTAGGTCCAAGAGGAGAGGCGGGCATCTATTTTGTCTAGAAGATCTCGCCAAGAGGAATGTTTCAAGGCTGAGTCTATGAGGGGCGCACCAAGGTATTTCGAAGGTAAAGAGGCAATGGAAAAGCCAAGGATTCGGGCAATAGCCTTTTGAGTGTAGGGAGGTGTATTGAAGAAGAAAAGCTGGGATTTGGCAATGTTTATGCATGCTCCCGAAGCATCAGAGAAGTCGAGCAGAAGAGCTTTGAGGCGAGTGGCTTCTTGCACAGAAGGATATCCAAAGACCATATTGTCATCAACGAATTGTTGGTGTGTGATAGCAGGGGAGTGGTGAACAAAGAGGCCCTGAAGATGTTGGGAGTGGAGGGCGCTTTTGAGGTGGCGCCCCAGGCCTTCTGCCATTAAAACAAAAAGGAAGGGAGACAAGGGGTCCCCTTGTCTTAAACCCCTAGTGGGAGAGAAAGGACGAGAGGGGATGCCGTTGATTAAAATGGAGAAAAAAGCTGAAGAGATAAGATTATGAACCCATCTGATCCAAGTTGGAGAAAAACCAAATGCAAATAACATTTTCTGGATGTACATCCAACTTAATCTATCAAAAGCTTTAGATAGGTCAATCTTAAGCATCATACCTGCTTGTTTAGTCGTTTTCAGGGAGTGTATGACTTCATGCGTAAGGATAATGCCGTCCAGAATCTGTCGTCCTTCCACATATCCAGCTTGCTCCTGCGAGATGAGAAGAGGCAAGAGCGGTTTGAGTCTGTTGGCTATAACTTTGGAGATGATCTTGTATATTATGTTGCATAAAGCTATAGGTCGGAATTTGTCCAGAGTGCAAGAATCCTCCTCTTTTGGTATTAAAGCAATAAAGGTAGCATTCAGCGATGGGAGGAGCCAATGCATTGAGCGCGATTCTTCCACAACCAGCCAGACTTCTTCCTTTATCAGATCCCAAAATTTGTGGAAGAAAGTGGTGGTGAAGCCATCTGGCCCTGGAGCCTTCCCTTCTTTGAGTTGTTGTACTGCCGTGTCAACCTCCAAGTGATAAACAGGGCGGAGCAGGAGTTGATTATGCTCTTCAGTAATTAGCTTAGGGATATTCTTGGTGATCTTTTCAATGGCCTGTGATCTGTCCTATTGGGGTTCTTGATGCATTGCTTGGAAATGATTGAGGAGAACCTGTTCTATCTGCTCATGTTCTTCCACCTGCTCCCCTTCTGTATTCTTGATGAAGGTGATGGTGTTATTCATGCGTCTTTGAATGGTTGATCTGTGGAAAAATTTAGTGTTTCGCTCTCCCTCTTTCAACCATCGAATGCGCGATTTATGCCTCCATAGGATTTCCTCCTGCTTAGCTCTTTCCTCCATCTGCATTCTAAGTTGTTGTTCTTTTTCCAGGTGTTGATCTGTGCATCCTTCTAGAATAATTTGTTGCTGGAGGTCGACCATCTCTTGGTGAAGCTGCCGCTGAGCTTGGAAGATATTACCGAAAGTGGAGTGGTTCCATAGCTTGATTTGACCTTTCAGGTGTTTTAGTTTTTGTTGGAATTTGTACATTTCCGACCCTTCAGGCGAGACAAAGTTTTTCCATGTTGAGGTAATGAGGTCCTTGAACGCATGATGATTTAGCCAAAAGGCTTCAAATCTGAAGGGGCGACGTGAAGTTTGACCCATTCTTAGCCATTGAAGAGAAATTGGCCAATGGTCAGACCCCTGTAAAGGGAGGATAGCAGCAGAGAGATCACCCCCTATGTGAATTGCGTTGTCTGATATTAGGAATCTGTCCAGCTTGGAGGCAATGTGCTGTCTGCCTGTACGACGATTTCTCCATGTGAACGAGCCATTGCAGAATTGCAAGTCTATTAACTGTTGGTTTTGTATGAAATTTTTAAACAAGCTGCTTTCTGTTTCCAATTTGTGTCTTCCTCCCCTCTTGTCCTCCAGCCTAGTGATCATATTGAAGTCGCCTCCAATGAGCCATAGGGGGTGTATCCTATTCTGGTTGAGACTTGCTATAGTCTTTAACAGAGCAGATTTACTCATCGCGTCCCGAGGAAAGTAGACGTTGGTGAGATGGCCATGAATATTGGTACCCACAATATGAAAAGTGGCCTGAATAAGATGGTGAGAGGCATGAAAGTCTGAAAGGGAAATAGTTTGAGGGTTCCAAGCAATTGCGAGTCCCCCTGAGGCTCCCTGTGCATCAACCGCTACTGTTTGACAGCCGGGCCAAGCTTTGGAAAGAATGTTTCCAATTGCACTGCTATTACATTTTGTTTCTTGCATGAAGAATATTTGAGGTTTTTCCTGCTTTATCATGTTCTTTATCATTCTGTGTTTCCCAGGACAGTTGATTCCCCTAGTGTTCCATGATGTGAGCTTCATGATTCACTGTTTGGGAGGGGCTTATAGAACTTAGTCAACTTAGCATATCTTCCAGAATCAACCAGTATTTTGCCGACTGTGATGGTTCTCTCCAGATCTGTTTTCCGTCCTCTTTTCTTGGAGTCTTTCTGGATTGTGTTGCCATCCCATTTGCTGCCTGGTTGGATCCCCAGCTCTTTCTGTTGGAATGCTCTTGCTATAATCACCTCCAATGTTTCTAGCTGATGTGCTTGTATCTTATCAAATTCTTTTTTTTCTGCATGCTCTTTCAAGCTCTAATAAGTCAAGCCCTTCCAGATTTATGCTTTCTGGCTCTTCATCCATAAGCTGAACTTGACTGCTGCCTGCCTCCAGATGATCCTGATGGCCATCCACTTCCATGCCAATAGTTTTCCCTTCTCCAGTGTTGAAGGGATCTTCCACTAATCCAAACTGTATATTTTCAGCCGGAGGCATTGATTTAGAAACCTCAGAAATGATGGGGATGGTGGTGCTATCAGCAGGGGTAGAGGTGGCTTCCGCTTGAGGCGTTTGATCCGGGATGGAGTTGAGGACTTCGAAGCTGTTGCTAGAGGGGGGAGCGGGGTTGACAGTAGAGGTGGGTTTTCTTCCCTGAGGAGTCTTCTTTTTGGATCTTCTACGATTAGTCACCTTTGTGAAACCATCAGGAGAAGACGAGGCAGGGCTATCCTTATTCTTTGAGGAGGCATTGAGCGGGCAGTCTCTGTATAGGTGTCCATGAAGGTGGCACCTACGACATCGGAATGGTACATGCTCAAAATCTAGGGGTTGAATCCATTCATAGTCATCGTGAAAGATGCTTACCGAGTCAGGAAGAGCTTGGTCCAGACGCATGTAGACGCAGATGCGGGCGTACGACGTGTATCGTCTCATCTTTGTTTCCTCCGCTATTTTTATAAACTCTCCGAGTCCGCTGCCAATGTCCTGCAGGGATTCTTCATCCCAGTACTCCAGCGGTAGCGAGTAAAAACGTATCCATACTGGTGCCCAGCTTAGGTCTTCGTTATCAGGATTGAACCTCTCCACCCAATCTCTCAGATAAAGACCCGCAGAGTTGAGGAAGTAGGGTCCTTCGTCGAGTACCCTGTTTCGATCCTCAATGCATATGAAAATCACCGTGAAGAATCCCTTTGCTCCAAGCTGGAGGGTGATGTCCCATTTTGGTTTCCATTTTGCCATTATCCAGCTTTGCAGTACCTTTTCTGTTGGCCAGATTCCTATAAATTTTCCAATGAGCGCGTGGTCTTTCATGAACTGTATGCGTCCATTTATTCTGTGGCTTGGGAGCTCTATTTTCGGTCTTTCCGTTGCTATAGGTTTACAGGTCGCCGAATTCACTGTAGGGATGTCGTTTTGACATGCTTTCCCCGCCTGTTCTTCTGTAGTTTTGTCGTTTATGCCTTTTGGTTGATCCTGTGTCCTTTTGTCCTGGACATTCGAAGCCTGCGGATCCAGAGCATTTGTCATTGAAGTTCCTGCATTAGCAGAAAGATGAAGTCCTGAGGGGGAAGATGGAGTGCCCCCCCCCCGTGGGGCCCGTCATTGTGTGAAGGCCTTCCTCAAATCATGCATAGGCAGAGCGGCAGTCGAATAAGTGCAGAAGGTTGCAGAGTTAGTCGGCTCAGAGCCAGGGGCGGCGACAGACCCTAGCAGACGAGACGCGAAACCCTAGCAGAGCTCCGTTTTCGGATAAAAAAAACCAGCATGTAAATGTAATAAATATTATTGTATACACGCCAATCAATAATTTACGTTGATAGGCATATCTCCCTATTGGAAATCGGCTCTTTTGTGATTAAGCTAATTAATATTTTTCATCCGGTGGTCTAGATTGAAAGATGCCGGTATATTCTCGTCGTCACCACTCAATAAATGGATCAAATTTACCCCACTAACTTCCTTGCATATCTCAATCACATGTTTAAACCGTACTTAAATTAATTTTTTACAAATCTTGAATAAAAATTTACTGTACCATTTATTAATTTCCACCTAATTGATGGTTCAAATTCTCACAATTGCATCATGCTACTGAACCATCGCGGATGACATGACTCTGTAATGGCTGTGCTTTGCCACCTAATTGGTGGTTCAAATTCTCACAATCGCATCACGCTACTGAACAATCGCGGATGACACGACTCTGTAATGGCTGTGATGGTTGAAATTATGAAGGGCTCAATACCGCTTGATCTTTCATTAGATCATCCCATCCTAAACTAAGATGATTTGATCTTTTTTAAGCTGATCGTTTCTAGTGCTGAGGGATTTTATGTGAATTTGTCGATTTCATTTTCTGTGTGACTAGCTCGAATTCCACAAGAAAAATATAGGACTGAATGTAAAATGAACCTGTGATAGAGCTCTGAACGAGGCTCTGTATTTAATGGGAGAATCAATGTGAATAAATTCGATATTATGCTTAAGTTTGAATGTGATGGCTCATTCTCTCATCTGTTCGTTTCAAAAATGAAGCTTTCTTGGAGTTATGCGATAGCAGTTCTGATATGTGTAATAGTGTGCAAGCAAGTCGCTTGTTGGGAGCCGACCACTACTACGTGGTTTGGAAAACTACATGGTCCCAGGAGTGAAGGTAATAGCACTGAGTTTTTATAATCATTGTATTTTCATTACACGCAAATTGGATAGATTTTCATTATTTGTTCATGCAATCATGAAATGAATATTTGATGATGGAGAAAAATATATCGTGTTGTATTTGTGTGTGACAAGAGGCTCATGTGGATACGACAGCATAGTGAAGGAATCGCCTTTCCAATCAAAATTCGATGGAGGAAGTCCAGTGTTGCTCAAAGACGGAAAAGGGTGTGGGGCTTGCTATCAAGTACAAATTTAATTGAATTGAGTATTGTTACAGTTTTCACTAATAAAATGTTGAGCATTGTGGGGGTGGTGAAAAACACTGTGATCTCAGTGGTGCCTCGTTTGAATGGATTACAACTCCTGGTAAGGTAAAGATGAAGCCCTCCAGAATATTGGAATCGTACCTATATTGATCCAACGATATTTATCTATTGAAGTCACTCATCATAATTTTGGTTTGGTCCATTTAATTTTAATTGTTTTTCAAATGCCTTCCTCCTTATTGTTTTGTTATGTAATGTAGGGCACCTTGCCAATATTCGGGGATGAATGTTGCCTTCCACGTTGACGTAGGAGCCAAAAATTACTATCTTGCTTTCTTTATTTAGTATGAAGTAGGGTATGATGATCTTGGAGCAGTTGAACTAGAACAAGTATTAAAATCACTTTTTTCTACGTATTATATATCTATATTTATAGTATAAGAGAGATTATTCAAATATATATTTTTTGTATATAACATATGTAGTGTTTTGTTCTTTATTGAATGCAGGAAAACTCTCAATCGTGGCCATAGATGACACATAAATGGGGGGTAAACTGGTTTCTGAAAAGCGGTACCCCTCTCCAAGCTCCTTTCTCTATTCGGTTGACCACTCTTACTGGCGGAAAGCTCGCTACAAGCAATGTTATTCTTGAAAGTTGACAACCTAATGCTACATACAAATCATCTGTCAACTATCACTAAGGATGGATGTGATGTATTGTATTATTTTGCATGGCATTTGCAGTAAGAATGCTTACATATATAGAATTTTGTGTAGCATCCTTGAGAATGTTTATGTATAAAAATAAGATTTCACCGCTTTAGTCCGTTAATTGTAAGCTCACGATTATTATGTTGCAATTTTGTTTCTCCGTCAAGGAATTTTGGATTATATAATTTGGTGTCACATCTTAATGTTCATAAAATTTTATTTTCCACTTTTTTATTTATTTATAAATCCTGTTATGTATAACCAGTAAAATGAGATCAATGTTGAGGATTGATTTCAGTATTGTCTGTGCTTTTATTGAATTGAGTAAGTGTAATATATGAATGTGTTTCTGATTAAGGAATTGTGAATCCCTGCAACCAACACGGAACTTGGTGACTGAGTTATGTGTGTATAGGTTGTTGAACTCTCGGTGGAACACGAACTAACAATTCAGAATTATCAACAGAACCATTAGAGGGACTATTACATATCGAGTTAAATGTTGTGTCTCAGGCTTTGAGTTGCACGAGTGACTATATAAAAATGTGTAAAGGCACTCCGTGAGGAAAGAGTTAAGCGAGTAAGGAAATTTCCAGCGTTGTGATTTGCGTGAAGGAATTCAATGGGAACCATGACTCGAGCCTGTACAGGATCGAAGGAATTGATTGACGTGTTGTGTGTATACAGGGCATTTTAGATCTGTCTGTCAGAATTAGTACAAGGGAAAGGCAAGCCGAATGGCTGTGTTAAGCTAACAGCATTGAATGGAGTAAAGGTATAGTCGAATGTGAAGTGAGAATCATGTGTAAGTGGACTCCGATGGTGCTATAAAGCCTGTGACAGGTTATGGGCAACTAAGTCAATTGAGTTCCCTGTGGAGTGCGAGTGAAGAAATAGTAGGAAGGGCAGGTGGAACATAACAAAGGAAAGCTCAACGGAACCTGGAAACTAAGAGGCGGAATCGTGACTGAATTGAACAGTAAAAGTGGTTTGATCGCACCACCTTTGCGGAATAAGCAGTAATTCAGAATTTGGAGCAATTCCATAGGTTGGGTGACACGTGGAGGAAGCAGTTTCGTGATGCCAATCTCATCATCTATTATCATTTGTGCTTATAAGCCGAGCAATATCCATTGGATAAACTGAAGCTATGTGACGTGATAACAACCGTTGATGGGCAGGGAAAGTTAATTAGTCGACGGCCCACATGTATGGTGTTGATCGCCGGAATAAATCTTAATGAATTGGGTAAATATAATGTGGTTGGAACAGTCCTCTCCCTTTTCTTATTTTGCGAAAGAAAAAGAAAAGGTAATATAATATTTCGAGTGGCCAATAGAATATGCTGTAAAACACTGTTTATCTCTGACCCGCGAGAACCTTTTTGTTCATATTTATATTTTTCTTTCTCCAGAATAGAACATGTTGTGATCGAGCGATTAAACCTCTTTTTCAATTTTATATAAAATTATAATTATTGGGATAGGTTGTAAATGGAAAAGGCCTGCCAGAGTTTATCTTATTTCTGGTTTAAAGAAAAGGTGTAATTCAATTTACCAATGTAATTATTTGTGTTATTAAAAGGTATTTTAACTACCTAATTCACTTCTAATTTTAAAATTTGATTTTTTTGTTTTTTTAAATTTGATTTTTTTTTTGTCAGTTTTATTATTATAATTTTCTCTTTTACTTCTAATTTAAAATTTGATTTATTCGCATCTATATCATAAATTCATTTTCGGCAATCGCAGCTATATCTATTGAGACTGAATGTTGTTAAGATCGAGCCATGTTATAACCCGAAGGACAGAAACCTCGAGCGGAGTAATGGAACCGTGAAGGACGAATGGTAAAAGTGGGCTATGGGAAACATACAGTGAAAGTATGATGGTGTATGTGTGACGAAGAATTTCTATGGGCTAGATAGTTTGCAATGCCCACAACTATGAGTATCAGTAACCCAACTGAGCATCCTATCCAAAATACTCATCCCACAGGCATTCAGATTCATACAATTCCGTCCTGAGTTGAAATTCAGACCCGAAAAGTTTTAGGGTAGATTTGATTTTCTTTTCAGGTCACAAAAGACGCTTGCGTCAGCATGCCCAAATCGGACCCGAAATTTTTATGAGACACATCTGATGAAGATTTCGCGTCACAATTTTGCCTAACGTCAACGGGTTCTTTTGTAATGCGAAATTTGTTTGCATTTCAGTTCAATCGATTTGGAAGCTGGCGGGTCCACCAGTGCCATATGGTTGTAATGTTGACTCGGTAGCATACGTTATAACCATGTCACATTAGTTTAATGTTATGTTTTTTTTGGAAGTGCGATGGTAATACACACACACACACACACACACACACACAGATATATATATATATATATATATATATATATATATATATATATATATATATATATATATATATATATATATATATATTGTTTAATTTTTGTTATCTGCAACATATAAAAGCCCGAAGGCTTATTTTTGTAAAAAGAGTGACAGAGTGAAAAGTATTCACACAACAGTGCATGATTTATATGCACTACTAATCATGTTTTTAGGTGTGAAGGCATGTGCTTAGAAGAAATTATAATAGGAATAATGAAGACACCTATTTTGAAAAACTTATAACATGGCTACCAGTAAAATTTATAATTTAAGATTAGTGTGAAATATTTTACGGACACTGTTGGGGCTAGAAAGACCCACGAGACACACTGCCATGAGAATTAAAAAGAATGAGTTCTCAACTTACATGCTTCAATCGAAAATGAAAGTGAAAATATAGGAAGACAATCATCACATCTTCTTTTTCTGTATCGACTTACTTTAATAAATTACATAAAAATTATTTAAATAAAAATTACAAATAGTATAACAATAGAGTTATACAATAACATTTGAAATTTAAAATGTATAATTAAATGATAACATTGTTCCATCCATCATCCCCATACATAAAAATCATTTAAATAAAAATTAAAAATACTATGATATTTACACTATATAATTAAATTATAACATTGTTCCATCCATCATAACCATTATGATAGGGCTCTATTCGAATTGAGTATCATTTGGTTCTCTTGAATGAGTGGGAGTATTATAAGCACGAGTCTCCAGTTGAATGGCTTGAAAATTCCATTCCACATGCTATCTCTAAAGATAAGTCTTTAATTGTACTCATATTTTTAATTGTATTTTTTTTTATAAATGTAAAATTTTTAAGAAAGTATCTATATATATATATATTATAAATTATATTTATTTATAGATAATAAATATTAATTTTGAAATTTTTATTAATAATTATTTATATTTTAATTTAATTAATTATAATTTTTTAAATTAGAAAAATAAATAATTAAAACTATCATTAAAAAATATTTGACAAACCTTGAATAATCATTACATATTTATAATCTATAAAATAATTAAATATCATAATAATGGACTCATTTAGTTGTTGAAAATTAAAAATTAATATATTAGAAGTTTTTATTTCCAAATACATTTTTAAAAAATTTATAAATTTAAAAAAATAATAAATAAAAAACACATTTTTCATAATTACAATACACATTATTTTATGTGGAAAATTCCATTCTACATGCCATTCTTAAAGATAGGTCTTTAATTGTATTTTTTATAACTCTAAAATTTTTAACAAAGCATATATATTATATTTATTTATAGATAATTAATATTAATTATTATTTATATTTTAATTTAATTAATTGTAATTTTTCAAATTGGAAAAATAAATAATTAAAAATATCGTTAAAAAATATTTGACAAACTTTAAAATTGTATATTTATATTTTATAATATCTTCTTATTAGATTTCAAGGGCATAAGTGGATTCAGTTCAGAAGCCATGATTTATTTTAATTAAAAATAAATTCAGTTCACAAGACATGATTTATTTTAATGTAAAAGTGGATTCAGTTCACAATGCATGATTTAATTTAATAAATTACATGAAAATCATTTAAATAAAATTGACAAATACGATAACCATAGAATTATGTAATAACATTTATGAAATTTACATTGTTTAATTAAATTATAATATGCCTCCATCCATAATAATAATCATGATATGGCTCTCTTCAAATTGAGTGGTATTTGGTTTTATTAGATGAATGTAACATTCATCTTTACAAAACTTTAAAAAAATAAAAAAAAATAAAAAAATAAAAAAAATTATAAAGCATGGTAAATTTTATCTACCAAACGAGCAATCATAAAATACTTACAATACTAAACATATATTATATCTTATATCTCCAATATTAAGATATGTTACCATAGTAGTAAATTAACAAATTGACTATGTCTTGGGAATCCATTGACATGGAACATTATTGGTTAGAGCATATTCATTGTAAACTTATATTATTGGTTTATAATATGAATAATCAATCGATGTCATCTATGATAATTTGTCACATTTTGACAAATATTATCTCAATATGAAAATCACCCATGGCCAACCATGGTCATAGTTTGTCCAACGTCGCATTGTGACAACAATTGTCTCAATGTTCAAATCGATTCCCTTGGGTTCACTAATTCTTTTGGTTTTTAAATATTAAACCCTTGGGTTTATTAGTTCTTTTGGTTTATAATATGAATAATTGATCAATGTCATCCATGATCAAATGTCACATTCTGACAAATATTGTCTCAATATGAAAATGACCCATGGCCAACCATGGTCAAAGTTGGTCCAACATCGCATTGTGACAAAAATTGTCTCGATGTTTAAATAAATTCCCTTGGGTTCACCAATTCCTTTGGTTTATAATTTGATGGGTAATGGTTCTCCCTTGGGTTCACCAATTCCTTTGGTTTATAATTTGTTGGGTAATGGTTCTCCCTTGGGTTCACCAATTCCTTTGGTTTATAATATTAAACACTTGGGTTTATTAGTTCTTTTGGTTTATAATATGAATAATCGATCAACGTCATCCATGATCATATGTCACATTCTGAAAAATATTGTCTCAATATGAAAATCACCCATGGCCAGGTCCAACGTCGCATTGTGACAACAATTGTCTCAATGTTTAAAACAATTCCCTTGAGTTCACCAATTCCTTTGGTTTATAATATTAAACCCTTGGGTTTATTAGTTCTTTTGGTTTACAATATGAATCATCAATCAATGTCATCTATGATCAAATGTCACATTCTGACAAATTTTGTCTCAATATGAAAATCACCCAAGGCCAACCATGGTGATAGTTGGTCCAACATAGCATTGTCACAACAATTATCTCAATGTTTAAATCAATTCCCTTGGGTTCACCAATTCCTTTGGTTTATAATATTAAATCCTTGGGTTTATTAGTTCTTTTGGTTTATAATATGAATAATCAATTAATGTCATCCATGATCAATTGCCACATTCTGACAAATATTGTCTCAATATCATTGTGACAACAATTATCGAAATGTTTAAATCAATTATCGAAATGTTTAAATCAATTCCCTTGGCTTTATTAGTTATTTTGGTTTATAATATTAAACCCTTGGGTTTATTAGTTCTTTTGGTTTATAATATTAAACACTTGGGTTTATTAGTTCTTTTGGTTTATAATATGAATAATCCATCAACGTCATCTATGATCATTTGTCACATTTTGACAAATATTATATCAATATGAAAATCACCCATGGCCAACCATGGTCATAGTTTGTCCAACGTCACATTATGACAACAATTGTCTCAATGTTTAAATCAATTCTCTTTGGTTAACCAATTCCTCTGGTTTATAATATTAAGCCCTTGGGTTTATTAGTTATTTTTGTTTATAATATGAATAATCGATCAATTTCATCCATGATCAAATGTCACATTCTGACAAATATTGTCTCAATATGAAAATCACACATGGCCAACCATGGTCATAGTTTGTCCAACGTTGCATTGTGACAAAAATTGTCTCGATGTTTAAATAAATTCCCTTGGGTTCACCAATTCGTTTGGTTTATAATATTAAACCCTTGGGTTTATTACTTCTTTTGGTTTATAATATGAATAATCGATCAATTTCATCCGTGATCAAATGTCACATGCTGAGTGATCCAAAATCTTTTGTTTGAGATGTATAAAAGAATTAACATGTGAAAATTGTAGCTTTTAAACAAGAAACTTTAAAGGCATAAGCGGAAAAAGAGAGAAGCAATTAACATCATGCACGAAGACATAAGAGTTGATATCGGAGTTCGTCCAGGAGGGACTACGTCTTCGGGCCCTGCTCTAATAGTGGGGAGGCCCTGCTTTCATTAAATGACAAAATGAAAGTACAAGTACAAAATTAGGAATTACACCCTTATACCTGCCCAATCTGGAAATGGCCGAAAATTGCAGACCTTTGATGACAAAATGGGTAGCACCGTTGGATTTGTGGCGTCGAGTAGTGATGAATCAATATAAAACCTGCCCCAATCGGACAAAGTGAAAATTTGGCCCCTCTGGAAAAATGGCTCAGATCATGGTTTCGCCCCCTCCTGCACACTGCTCAAGGTTCCACTGCCTCGTTTTTCGTGCCCGCCACTGTCCGTCCTTGGGCACACAAATGAATGAAGGTTTATATAATATAGCGTGGGTGGATTCTCCAAAGTCACCCATAGCCGAATTGGTTGGAGATCCGCATTGTTTGGGCAGAGGTCGGGTGGTCAAATCCCGACCCCGCCATAAAAAGGCCGACTGTTTTATTTTGTTTAAACCACGTTACATTTTTAAAAAACAGCATTGAACCGTTTTATATTTTTAAAATATTTGATTTTGATGTGGGGGGGCCGGACCCATATTGGGCGGCCCGCCCCGTATGGAAATGTGCCATGTGTATATATGGTGGCGGTGCGGTTAACAACCCCCGCCCCATTTAATGTGCGGCTTGTTGGTACAGTGGAGGCCGCGGGGGTGGCGGGGCTGACCACCCGCCCCCAACAACATTCCTTTTTTTATATAATATGGATTGGCATGGGGTGGCGGGGTTGGTGGCCCGCCACCCTTATTATATATATATATATTTTTTTATTTGTTATTTAAAACAAACTATTGTTTTTTGAACCTTCAAATTTTTGACCGAAGGAGTGCATTTAATGGTCCCACAAATTTGCCCGAAATCTGGCCAGGTTGGTTGGAATCCGGTGGCCGGGTTTCAGCAAAATTGTTGCCTCCTTAGTGTGCCACATCACCAAGTCAACCTCTGAACTTTGACTGATCCTAACTCCTTCATTTGGACTTGGAATTGAGTGCTGTCTGCGCCGTTGGATTCAGAATTACGAGATCTACAACCTGAACTTGGTTCGAAAGATTTTCGAGCACTTTGATTTTTGAACCTTGTACTCAAGCAATTTGTTTTTGTACCTGTTTAATCCACCTGGATCATTCCTCCCCACTAAAGAGCTTTTGGACCCCAAAAGCCTCATCAATCAACAGGAAAGTGAGGGAATTGCTCCCTCACCTTCTCCTTTTCAAGCCATTTGGCTTTACTTGGGTGCATCCCTTTGAAACCAACGCGGAGATACTCCACATCTCCTCGTCGCGAAGTCCTGGTCCTTTGATCGAGAATGATGTCCTCTGGCAGTTCATTGAGATATTCTGGTGCAAAGTCATCCTCTGTAGGAACTGATCCTACCTCCTCAGTGTCCATAATCAATGGGGGTTCATAAAGTTTTATATTTTCAACATTCACAACTGAGTACATCTGCATGTATACCGGAAAGTCGAGTCGGAAAGCATTATTCCCAATCTTCTCCAATATGGTAAAGGGACCATACCGGATTGGTCGCAATTTCTTACCTTCTCCCTTCATTCGATCCGTGCTGATGTGGAACCACACTTTGTCGCCAACTTGAAATTGATGGTCAACTCGGTGCTTATCATGTCGGGCCTTATATCGGGCCTGACTCTTCTCCAACTGCTCTTGCACTACTTGGTGAATCGTCTGAATCCGCTGAATGAACCGCTGTGCTTTATCCCTGTCATCACGCCCACTGGCATCTTCATCCCTTCCATAGATCATGTCGAAAGGGTCCTTTGGTAAGTAGCCAAAGCATGTCTCAAAATGTGAACGCTGCGTAGAGGAATGCACTGCTCGGTTGTAAGCGTGCTGCACATATGGAAGGTGTTCATCCCACAACTTGGGATTTTTGCTGCAATAGCCCCGCAACAAGTGTACCACGGTACGATTAACAACCTCTGTCTGTCCGTCGGTTTGTGGATGGAATGCCGTGCTTCTCTTCAACTTGGTATCCATCATGCACCACAAGCTAGTCCAAAACTCTCCAAGGAAACGAGAGTCTCGATCTGACACAATCGACGTGGGCAACCCAAAGTGGACCCAAACATACTGAAAGAAAAGACAAGAAGTCTACTCAGCAGTGACCTGCTTTTTACAAGGCATCAATATGCACATTTTCCTAAAGCGGTCGACGACATCATACAAATAGTCATGACCCTTTCTTGACATAGGCAAACCTCCTACAAAATCCATCGACACACTTTCCCATGGACGACCCAGAATAGGGAGTGGTGTGTAGAGCCCGAGTTTTCTATTAGAGGGCTTTGAAACAGAACACATCACACATCCCTTTACAAAACGGGTTACAATTTTTTTCATATGGGGCCAAAAACAAAACCTTTGCAAATGACATAAGGTTTTTTCAACACCAAAGTGACCAGACACAAGAGAGGTATGCGCCTCTCGAATTACATGTACTCTTTCTGCTGTGGGTATGCACAATTTACCAAGGTGATACAACAGCTTCCCCTGCAAATGATAGTTGTCCACCTGTAAACCATGAGTTAGTCTTGCATAAACTTCTTTAAATTCATCATCGTTAGTGTACTGTTCAACATAACTTTCAAAAGACAATGACGCATTATGCAAAATAATAGAAGCAAAGATAGGAGGGCGAGAGAGCATGTTTGCTACTTTGTTACTAGTGCCCTTCTTATACTTTATTACCAGATGAAATTGCTGTAGGAACCCCATCCACCTGAAATGACGAGATTGTTGTAGCTTGGTTTGTGACTGAAGGTATTGCAATGGCTGATGATTTGTATGGATGATGGTCTCCTTGCCGATCAAGTAGTGTTTCCACCTTTTCACACTTTGGACCAAGGCATACAATTCCTTGTCGTAAGTGGGGTAATTTATTATAGCCTGGGAGAACTTCTCCGAATGGTAACAAATCGGCTTCTTCTGCTGCAAAAGTACAGCTCCCATGGCGTACCCACTGGCATCGGTTTCGATCTCAAAAGGCTGCTGGAGATCGGGTAAAGCCAGGACTGGTGCGGTGCTGATTTTCTCTTTCAGTGCTTCGAAGGCCTTCTGCTCTTTTCCTCCCCACTGAAAGGCTTGTTTGATACTTGTCAGAGTGTGTAAGGGTGATGCAATAACGGAGAAGTTGGAAATGAACCTCCTCCAGTACTGTACTGCACCTAAAAAACTACGGACCTCGGTTACATTGGTAGGCTTAGGCCAATTTTCAATCACCTCGACTTTTGAGGGGTCTATTTTTAATTGACCATTACCGACAATATGACCAAGGTAAACCAAAGAGGTTTTCCCAAACTCACACTTTGACAACTTTACATACAATTGTTCTTTCTTTAAAACATCAAGCACTTTGATTACATGGCATACATGTTCCTCCGAAGTCCTACTAAATACAAGAATATCATCTAAATACACAAGGACAAACTCATCAATGAAAGGCCTAAAAAGATCATTCATGACCCTCATGAATGTGGCTGGAGTGTTGCAAAGTCCGAATGGCATCACCATCCATTCGAACAACCCCTATTTGGTCTTGAAGGCAGTTTTCCACACATCCTTCTCTGCAATTCTGACCTGGTGATAACCACTATGCAAATCCAATTTGGTGAAATAAACATCATTTTTTAATTGATCTAATAAATCATCAATGCGAGGGAGAGGGTATCGATTTCTCACCGTGATTTTGTTTAGTGCCCGATAATCCACGCACATCCTCCATGTGCCATCTTTCTTGGGCACTAACACGATCGGAGAGCCACAAGGAGAAGTACTTGGCCGAATGACCCCTTGGTTCAACAGTTCCTGTACCTGCTTTTTGATTTCCTCCATTTCGATGGATGACATCCTGTACATACCAATGTTTGGTAATGGAGCATCATGTTGCAAATGGATCTCATGTTGGATCCCTCGTTTTGGAGGCAAACCTTTAGGTTCCTGAAACAACTCACCATAGTTAGAAATAACATCACACAATTCTTGTTTATGAGACGGATCACATCCCCAGAAAGCATCGGTTATTTCTTCATCCTTTGCTCTCACAACCATGAGCAAACACCCCTTGCTGGAATTCACCAGTCTCTTCATCTGTCCTGCACTTTCAAGGCTGGCACTAACTTTGGTTTGATGAGCTCTTACAATGTATTCTACCCCATCTTTAGTGATTTGGTATTTATTTTCATGGCGAAAGAAAGCTTCTTTCCTATCATAAAGATAGGGACTCCCCAACACAATGCCACAGATATCCAATGGTATTACATCCAATTCTACTTCATCTACCAGCTTAGAAGAAATAACAAATTTTACCTTACACTGCTTGGTTACATTTAGTTTTACTTTATCATGTATCCATCCAAGTGGATAAGGTTTTGGATGAGGCTTAACTTCTAAGCCTAACTCTTTAACCAAGGATTCTGAAATAAGGTTTTCTTGAGAGCCTGAATCAAATAGAGTTTCTACTTTTGCATGGTTTATAAAAACTCTAATATGAAACAACTCAATTCTCTTACGTTCATTAGAAAGAGGCTCATTTGATGAACTAGTGCTTTCATGTGAATCAGAATCATGAAGAGAATGAGTACCTTTTGTCCCTGCTACTGTGATCAATGCCTCATCGCCTGAGTCGGATCCAAGGTCCTGCTGCGTGGTTGCTACCGTCTTCTGCTTACCCTTTCCTCCATATCTTTTCGGCTTCTTTTCTGGATATAGTTTCCAACAATGATCGTCGTCATGGCCTTCCTTTTTGCAGTGAGTGCAATAAGGCTTTTCTCCTTCATCCTTCTTTGTTGACGCCGTCTTATTTTCCTTTCCCTTTCCTTTCCCTTTGAATTTTCCATTTGAAGGTTTGGAAGGTGGTTTCTTTGAATGATCGTCCTTATCATTTCTACCCCTGTTCTCAAGATGAATGGCCTTCACACTGGCCGAGTCAATGGTAGTAGGTTCAAACATTAACAATGAATGTCTAATGTAACTATGAAATGAACCAATGTACTTAGTTACAACTTCAGGAGAATCTAATGAGATGCCCAAACTTAATGTCTGTTTTCAAAATTCTTCAGTAAAGGTTTGCACATTTTGTCCTTTTCCTTGCCTTAGGTACTGCCACTCCATTAAGGCTTTCTGCTTGTAACCTAAGGGATAGAATTGATTTTTAATTGCAGTAATAAAATCTGACCAGGAAGAAAGAAGGTTACCCAAGTTACTACTGCTTCGAAGTTTGCTCTCCCACCAGATGAGAGCTGTGCCACTCAATCGAAGAGAAGCCAATTGGATTTTCACCTCATCCTCCATAATCTACTGGATCCTGCAATAGAGTTCGAGTTGTCTAATCCAATTGTTAAGCTTCTCAACAGTACTTTCACCATTATATACTGGTAGATCAAACTTAACATCTAACTTAAAGAAAGGCCTGTTAGATGCATTTCCAGAATTTTTATTATGATGGTTAGAAGAGGAGGAAGGACTTTCATTTCATGAAGGGGGTGGATTTCCTCCACCATCTCCATGCACTGAACCTTGCCCTTCTAAAGAATGATCTCCTATTTTCTCTAACCTTTCAAGTCTATAGAATAGTCTCTCTACTCGATCTGCCATGGTATAGAAAGTTTTGCGGAAATTGAGCTCCTCCTCATTCCGATCTTCGTCCCCCATGTTCCTTCTCTGACATGCACGTCCTGCTTCGGGATCAAAAGCCTGTAGCGTCCCTTCGCCTCTTCTTAGCCTGCTTCTTGTTAGCATACAAACATGTAATTCACATCTACAAACACCTGCTCCGATACCACTTGATCCAAAATCTTTTGTTTGAGATGTATAAAAGAATTAACATGTGAAAATTGTAGCTTTTAAAACAAGAAACTTTAAAGGCATAAGCGGAAAAAGAGAGAAGCAATTAACATCATGCATGAAGACACAAGAGTTGATATCGGAGTTCGTTCAGGAGGGACTACGTCTTCGGGCCCTGCTCTAATAGTGGGGAGGCCCTTCTTTCATTAAATGGAAAAATGAAAGTACAAGTACAAAATGAGGAATTACACCCTTATACCTGCCCAATCTGGAAATGGCCAAAAATTGCAGACCTCTGATGACAAAATGGGCAGCACCGTTGGATTTGTGGCATCGAGTAGTGCTGAATCCATATAAAACTTGCCCCAATCGGACAAAGTGAAAATCTGGCCCCTATGGAAAAATGGCTCAGATCATGGTTCCGCCCCCTCCTGCACACTGCTCAAGGTTCCACTGCCTCGTTTTCCGTGCCCGCCACTGTCCGTCCTTGGGCGTACAAATGAATGAAGGTTTATATAATATAGCGTGGGCAGATTCTTCAAAGTCACCCATAGCCGAATTGGTTGGAGATCCGCATTGTTTGGGTGGAGGTCGGGTGGTCAAATCCCAACCCCGCCATAAAAAGGCCGACTGTTTTATTTTGTTTAAACCGCATTACATTTTTAAAAAACAGCATTGAACTGTTTTATATTTTTAAAATATTTGATTTTGATGTGGGGGGGCCGGACCCATATTGGGCGGCCCGCCCCGTATGGAAATGTGCCATGTGTATATATGGCGGCGGTGGGGTTAACAACCCCCGCCCCATTTAATGTGCGGCTTGTTGGTATAGTGGAGACCGCGGGGGTGGCGGGGCTGACCACCCGCCCCCAACAACATTCCTTTTTTTATATAATATCGATTGGCATGGGGTGGCGGGGTTGGTGGCCCGACACCCTTATTATATATATATTTTTTGTTTTATTTGTTATTTAAAATAAACTATTGTTTTTTGAACCTTCGAATTTTTGACCGAAGGAGTGCATTTAACGGTCCCACAAATTCGCCCAGAATCTGGCCAGGTTGGTCAGAATCCGGTGGCCGGGTTTCAGCAAAATTGTTGCCTCCTTAGTCTGCCACATCACCAAGTCAACCTCTGAACTTTGACTGCTCCTAACTCCTTCATTCGGACTCGAAATTGAGTGTCGTCTATGTCGTTGGATTCAGAATTACGAGATCTACAACTTGAACTTGGTTCGAAAGATTTTCGAGCACTTTGATTTTTGAACCTTGTACTCAAGCCATTTGTACTTGTACCCGTTTAATCCACCTGGATCACTGAGAAATATTGTCTCGATATGAAAATCACCCATGGGCAACCATGGTCATAGTTGGTCAAACATTGCATTATGACATCAGTTTTCTCAATGTTTAAATCAATTCCCTTGGGTTCACCGATTCCTTTGGTTTATAATTTTTTGCGTAATGGTTTTCCCTTGGGTTCACCAATTCCTTTGGTTTATAATATTAAAACCTTGCGTTTATTACTTCTTTTGGTTTATAATATGAATAATCGATCAATGTCATCCATGATCAAATGTCACATTCTGATAAACATTGTCTCAATATGAAAATCACCCATGGCCAACCATGGTCATAGTTGTTCCAACGTCGCATTCGGACAATAATTTTCCCAATGTTTAAAACAATTCCCTTGGGTTCACCAATTCCTTTGGTTTATAATTTGTTGGGTAATGCTTTTCCCTTGGGTTCACCAATTCCTTTGGTTTATAATATTAAACCCTTGGGTTTATTATTTCTTTTGGATTATAATATGAATAATCGATCAATGTCATCCATGATCAAATGTTGCATTCTGACAAATCTTGTCTCAATATGAAAATCACCCATGGCCAACCATGGTGATAGTTGGTCCAACATCGCATTGTGACAACAATTGTCTCAATGTTTAAATCAATTCCCTTGGGTTCACCAATTCCTTTGGTTTATAATATTAAACCCTTGGCTTTATTAGTTCTTTTGGTTTATAATATGAATAATAGATCAATGTTATCCATGATCAAATGTCACATTCTGACAAATATTGTCTCAATATGAAAATCACGCATGGCCAACCATGGTCATAGTTGGTCCAACGTCACATTGTGACAACAATTGTCTGAATGTTTAAATCAATTCCCTTGGGTTCACCAATTCCTTTGGTTTATAGTATTAAACCATTATGTTTATTAGTACTTTTGGTTTATAATATGAATAATCGATCAATGTCATCCATGATCATATGTCACATTCTGACAAATATTGTCTCAATATGAAAATCACCCATGGCCAACCATGGTCATAGTTGGTCCAACGTCGCATTGTGACAACAATTGTCTCAATGTTTAAATCAATTCCCTTGGGTTCTCTAATTATTTTGGTTTATAATATTAAACCCTTGGTTTTTTTAGTTTTTTTGGTTTATAATATGAATAATCGTCAATGTCATCCATGATCAAATGTCACATTCTGACAAGCATTGTCTCAATATGAAAATCACCCATGGCCAACCATGGTCATAGTTGGTCCAACGTCGGATTGTGACAACAATTGTCTCAATGTTTAAATCAATTCCCTTGGATTCACCAATTCCTTTGGTTTATAATATTAAACCCTTGGGTTTATTAGTTCTTTTGGTTTATAATATAAATAATCTATGAATTTCATCCATGATCAAATGTCACATTCTAACAAATATTGTCTCAATATGAAAATCACCCATGGCCAAGCATGGTCATAGTTGGTGCAACGTCGCATTGTGACAACAATTGTCTCAATGTTTAAATCAATTCCCTTGGGTTCACCAATTCCTTTGGTTTATAATATTAAACCATTGGCTTTATTAGTTATTTTGGTTTATAATATGAATAATCGATCAATGTCATCCATGATCAAATGTCACATTCTGACAAATATTGTCTCAATATGAAAATCACCCATGGCCAACCATGGTCATAGTTGGTCCAACGTCGCATTGTGACAACAATTATCTCAATGTTTAGATCAATTCCCTTGGGTTCACCAATTCCTTTGGTTTATAATATTAAACCCTTGGTATTTTTAGTTTTTTTGGTTTATAATATGAATAATCGATCAATGTCATCCATCATCAAATGTCACATTCTGACAAATATTGTCTCAATATCAAAATCACCCATGGCCAACCATGGTCATAGTTGGTCCAACGTCGCATTTTGAAAACAATTGTCTCAATGTTTAAATCAATTCCCTTGGGTTCACCAATTCCTTTGGTTTATAATTTGTTGGGTAATGATTTTCCCTTCGGTTCACAAATTCCTTTGGTTTATAATATTAAACCATTAGGTTTATTAGTTCTTTTGGTTTATAATATAAATAATCGATCAATGTAATCCATGATCAAATGTCACATTTTGACAAATATTGTCTCAATATGAAAATCACCCATGGCCAAGCATGGTCATAGTTGGTCCGACGTCGCATTGTGACATCAATTGTCTCAATGTTTAAATCAATTCCCTTCAGTTCACAAATTCCTTTGGTTTCTAATATTAAACCCTTGGGTTTATTAGTTCTTTTGGTTTATAATATGAATAATCGATCATTTTCATCCATGATCAAATGTCACATTCTGACAAATATTGTCTCAATATGAAAATCGCCCATGGAAAACCATGGTCATAGTTGGTCCAACGTCGCATTGTGACAACAATTGTCTCAATGTTTAAATCAATTCCCTTGGGTTCACCAATTCCTTTGGTTTATAATATTAAATCCTTGGTTTTTTTAGATTTTTTGGTTGATATTATGAATAATCGATCAATGTCATCCATGATGAAATGTCACATTCTGACAAACATTGTCTCAATATGAAAATCACCCATGGCCAACCATGGTCATAGTTGGTCCAACGTCGCATTGTGACAACACTTGTCTCAATGTTTAAATCAATTCCATTGGGTTGACCAATTCCTTTGGTTTATAATTTGTTGGGTAATGATTTTCCCTTGGGTTCACAAATTCCTTTGGTTTATAATATTAAATCCTTGGGTTTATTATTTCTTTTGGTTTATAATATAAATAATCGATTAATGTCATCCATGATAAAATGTCACATTCTGAAAAATATTGTCTCAATATGAAAATCACGAATGGCCAAGCATGGTCATAGTTGGTCCAACGTCGCATTGTGACAACAATTGTATCAATGTTTAAATCAATTCCCTTGGGTTCACCAAGTCCTTTGGTTTATAATATTAAACCCTTGGGTTTATTAGTTCTTTTGGTTTATAATATGATTAATCGATCAATTTTCTCCATGATCAAATGTCACATTTTGACAAATACTGTCTCAATATAAAAATCACCCATTGCCAACCATGGTCATAGTTGGTCCAATGTCACATTGTGACAAAAATTGTCTCAATGTTTAAATCAATTCCCTTGGGTTCACCAATTCCTTTGGTTTATAATATTAAACCCTTGGGTTTTTTAGTTTTTTTGGTTTATAATATGAATAACCGATCAATGTCATCCATGATCGAATGTCACATTTTGACAAACATTGTCTCAATATCAAAATCACCCATGGCCAACCATGGTCATAGTTGGCCCAATGTCGCATTGTGACAACAATTGTCTCAATGTTTAAATCAATTCCCTTGGGTTCACCAATTCCTTTGGTTTATAATTTGTTGGGTAATGATTTTCCCTTGGGTTCACCAATCCCTTTGGTTTATAATATTAAACCCTTGGGTTTATTAGTTTTTTTGGTTTATAATATTAATAATCGATCAATGTCATCCATGATCAAATGTCACATTTTGACAAATATTGTCTCAATATGAAAATCACCCATGGCCAACCATGGTCATAGTTGGTCCAATGTTGCATTGTGACAACAATTGTCTCAATGTTTAAATTAATTCCCTTGGGTTTAAAAATTCGTTTTGGTTTATAATTTGTTGGGTAATGGTTGTCCCATTGGTTCACCAGTTCCTTTGGTTTATAATATTAAACCCTTGGGTTTATTAGTTCTTTTGGTTTACAATATGAATAATCGATCAATGTCATCCATGATCAAATGTCACATTCTGACAAATATTGTCTCAATATGAAAATCACCCATGGCCAACCTTGGTCATAGTTGGTCCAATGTCGCATTGTGACAACAATTGTCTCAATGTTTAAATGAATTCCCTTGGGTTCACCAATTCCTTTGGTTTATAATGTTAAAATCCTGGGTTTTATTAATCTCTATTGTTTTTAATATTTCCCTTAGCCTTGTTGATCCCTTAGGTTTTTAATATTTATTCCTTGGGTTCTCTGATTCCTTTGGTTTATAATATTAAACCCTTGTGTTTATTAATTATTTTGGCTTATAATGTTAATCACACATTCGGTTTATTACTCTCTCGAGTATAAAATATTAATTCTCAGGATTTGTTAATTTCTTAGATTTTTCAGTTTAAAATATTAATTCTTAAGGTTTATTAATCTCTATTATTTATAATATTCATCCGTTAGGTTTATAATATTTATCCCTTGGGTTCGTTGATTCCTTTTCTTTGTAATATTAAATCCTTGGGTCTATTAGTTCTTTTGGTTTATAATGTTAATAATCCCGTTGGTTTATTAATATCTTATGTTTAAAATACTGATTCTGATGGATTGTTAATTTATTAGGTTTTTTAGTTTAAAATATCAAATCTTACGGTTTATTAATCTCTTGTATTTCTAATATTGATCCCTTATGTTTATAATATTTATCCCTTGGGTTCAAAAATTCCTTTGGTTTATAATATTTAAACCTTTGGTTTATGATGACATTGGGTTTGTATTATTAACTATCCCTTGGGTTTATTAATATCTTCAGTTTAAAATATTAATTTTTAAGGTTTATTAATCTCTTAGGTTTTTTGTTTTTAAATATTGTTTCATATGCTTTATTACTCTCTTGAGTTTAATATATTAATTCTTAAAGTTTATTACTTTCTTATGTTTTTGGGTTTAATATTATTAATATATTAATATATATTATTAATACATTATTACTTCTTTTGGTCTATTAATAATATAACCATCTATAATATTCATATATTATTACTTCTTTTGGTCTATTAATAATATAACCATCTATAATATTAATATATTAATATATATTCTTATTAATATATAATATATATATATATATATATATTTCAATTTAATAGAATAATATTATTATATATAATATTTGTTTATTGATATATAAATTAATGTGTCGGGTAGTGGATATAGGCCTATCGGTGTATATCAACCACATTGGTAAATGTGGTTGTAAATCTATTTTATATATGCCTATCGGCGTATATCAAGCACATTAGTAAATATAATGTGGTTGTGCTAGTTATAGTCTAATAATGCATAAAGTTAGCATGCATACAATATTTGTGTGGATTCAATCGACAATTGTATAGAATGGGCATAAGAAGTGGGTATGAAGGTCGAAGTAATGTTGTATGTAACATAGTGTGATGATTCTATAACAGTGATCTGGTGTATGAAATATGGAGTAGAAAATTTGTATATTTTATGTTTGTTATAACATTTTTGTTGGTTTTCATGGAAAATATATCGGCAATGTTGCAAATATAAATCCCCTCTGCAGATAGAGTTAATCTCTATATCCCTATGGTGGCTCTAGCAACTTGAGATACTTTCTAATGGAAATATTTCTTAGCTAATATTCAAAATGTGACAGGAAAGGAGACAGAGGTACCTTTTCTTGATGTTATGCTTGAACTCGTTGATGGCGTCCTTGATACACCATCCCTTTAGGCTCGCTCCTTGCTACTGCTGGTACACAAATACTTGTGCGTGATCAAAAGGAAATAATAAATGTAATCCAATACATAATAATAATTAAACATTAGCTATTTATAAAATCAAGGGGTCCCAAAATATTTGCACAAATTATTAGACAAATATAGAAAGAAAAAATCATATGTTTTATTAATGAATATAAAAGAGCAAGATTACAACCCAGGCCTTGATGTTGGAGGCATCCCTTTGGTGAAAATCCAAGTTCCTCACCAAAGCTCTAAAGCATTCCCTCACTCGAATAGCTTAGGCGTTATCACAATAGATCAATGTAAAGGGAATGCGAGTTAAGAACAATCCAATGATAAAAAACCAGTAGTGGAAGGATGGGGATTAGTTAGGAAGGGAAAAGAGGTTGGTAAACTGCCATTGATAAGATAAAAGCTCTAAAATCGGAGAGCTTGACCCTATCACCACCATTTAACAACCAAATCATCGCCCTCGAACTTATAGAGATCAAAGCTTCTCCTCCATTTGAGGAAACGCTACCAAAAATTGATCATTGTATTTTTCCAAGAAATAAGGGCGCTCACACCGCTAAGCGAGAACTATCAGCGCAGAAGTTGAAAAACAGGTTGATAATAATTTTGATGAATATTTGAAGCTTGTTGAAGAATGAATTTAGAAACCAATTGAATAAATTGATGTGAGTCTTAAAGAAACAAGTGGAATAAAAGAATTGAATGAAATGGTGAATCATGATATTGAGGGTGCATATTATAGGTAAAAAGCAACAATACCTGATGATGAAAGTGAAGAGGAAATGGAAGTTTCTAAAATCAAGGAAGAATACATTAAAATTTTCTTTTCTACAATGGAGTGAAGAAGAGATAATATTTTTATATCAATCAATATGGCAGAAAGAAAATCAAGAATATGAAGCACAAGAAGTAGATCAAAGAAGACAATTTGAATATGAAATTTTTTGGCAGCAATCCATAGTTGAACGAATCCTTGAAGAGGAAGATGTAGAAGACATAAAAATATTTGTTTTAAGCATAGATTTAAGAAAAGTCAAAGAAAAATTTCATCAAAAACAAGTAAATAAATATGGATTCTACAGTAAGAATGCGCAAAAAATAATAAAGCAATTTCAAGGATATAGAAGTTGGATGAAAAGAAAAAGAAAAATCAAAATTATAAGGGTTTTGAGTCTTTATAAGCTAGCTAAGACATTGACGAGTATGAATGTTTGAGTGATAATTGAGTCAATCTCTATTGTAAACATATCAAGCATAGTTTAGTCATGTTAAGTCATAATGTGTCAAGCTGATTCATGTTTGAGTCATGTTGAGTCATATGATCGTAATTAAGGGGGAGTGTTAGAAATTGTAATTACTCTTGCATGCGAGAGTTTCTAGATTTAGGAGAGTTATTTAACTGGGAAAATTCAAGTGAGTTCGAGTTAAGTCATATTTGAGGAAAAGCCAAATTTAGAGTGTATGTCCATATAAAGTTATTTTGTGTGAGTCAGTAGACAATTTTTTTTAAGACATTCAAGTCAATCAAGTTTGTAAGACCAATAGAGAAGAGTCGTTGCTCATATTGTTTGTGTGTGTCAATTTTTTTTCTCTCTCCTCTCTCTGTTTCGAAAATCTTTACTGCATTGTCACTATGGCACTAGGTTTCAAATACGACATCGGTAGGGCTTTCAAATTCTAGATTCGAAGCTAGTATGGAAGAGGAGTTTGTCCACTAGTTTCAAAAACTCGGATATGCTTTTAACAATCACCTTTGGCCCTCAACTGGTGTAACACGAGCATGCAAAGAGTTAGGGATGATTGGTGAGATATTTCTTGAACGTTGTTAATATTGAACACCTGAATTGTTGTCTGAGAACTGTTAGAAACAATATGTACATATTTTCAAAGCTAAACAATATTCAAAATATACTTCTAAAAAATTCAGAACATTTTTGTGAATATACTTTGAAAATTATATTCAAACGTGGACACTTGGTTCGATAACCACATTATGAAAAAGGTTTTCAGTGTGGCACCAACGACAGTGATGACATCCACGATGTTCCTTAAATTCCTCTAAAGAAAAATCTATTCCAAACTCTCTTAGGTGATTGTGCATCCTTATAGGATTTTTACATTCGGTCTTCAGAATACAGTCATTATCCAGTTGCACGCACGAATATTTGGAGGGGTTTACCCATTTATTGATGAATGCATGCCATGCAACCATCATTTTTGTGCATGTGTCTTCGTTGTACATATAGGTTTCAAATTTCTAGTCGACACGTGTATATTTCCTATCCAAAGTGGCATGGTTCTAGACATTCATCCACAACGCTACGATGAGGCCCTCCAAAGTCTTTTAGGACTGTTTTAGTGGGGATAATAGAAGCAACCCGAGCAACAGAAGTTAATGGAACAAGGACACGTTAATGAAACAAATGGGTAAGTTAATGAAACGAACAATGAAACATACATACAATATAGACAATGCAGTGGCCCCAATGGATTATAAATTCAAGCATGAATATTAAACCCTAATACTAATCTCAATATTAAAAATCTTAATATTAAATCTAATATAATAAAATTTAATATAAACATTAATATTTTAAACTCAATATGAATTTGTAATATTGAATCTAATAAATAAAAATTAATATAAACATTAATATTTTTAACTCAATATGAAATTCAATAGTATAATTAGTAATTATAAAACATAATTTTTTAATATTGTGATAGGACATCGAATAAATTGCAATGAAATTTAACATTGAAACAATGATTAGCACATTGATTATCACATTGCGACAATGATTGTGAGGGTTTTCTTACCTCATTCTCACAATGATTGTCACAATGTCATATATTCTTATATTAAAAATAAAAGGAATCAATATTATAAACTCAAGTGATTAATATTACAAACCCAACGGATTGATATTATAAACACAAGGGATTAAAAAACTAAGATAATATCGTTATGACGTATAGGATCAATAATGAACCGAAGAGATCAATATTAAGCCCGACGGGTTAATATTATAAATCTTAGAATTATTATTAAACCCTAGTATGGATATTATAAATCCTAAGATTAATATAACAAATCATATATTGATTTTGTAAACTCTAACATTATAAAACACAATATACTATTATACATATTAGTAATTTATATTATAATCCTGAAGGATTAATAAACCCAAAGGATTAACATGAAAACCGAAGGGATTAATATTATAAACCCAATGGAATTATTGATATTATAAAGTAAATAATTAATAAACCTAGCCGATTAATAATCTAAACCCAACAGATTAATAAACCCGATAGATTTATATCATAAAATCATGGAATTATAAACCCAATGGCTCAATATTAAACCCAACAACCTTAAACCCAAGGTATCAATAAACCCAAATGATTAATATTAAGAACATAGCGATCAATATCAAAACCCAATGGATTTATATTATAAAACCTAGGATTAATATTAAACAACCAAATGATTAACGTTATAAACTGAAGGGTTTGATATAAAACCCAAAGGATTATAAACCCAAGGTATCAATATTAGACCATAATATTCATCCCAATATTATAAATCCTAATATTAAATACAATAGAATAAACTGTAATATGAAAGCTTAATATTTTAAACCCTAATATAGTTTTGCAAGGTGAAATTGAAATAATTGAAATGTAATACATAACATTTAGACGATGATTAAAATATATATTTTTTTAAAACATAAATGGGTATATTTTTTATTTATGGTGG
This sequence comes from Pinus albicaulis, assembly GCA_034641835.2. Classification (NCBI taxonomy): domain Eukaryota; kingdom Viridiplantae; phylum Streptophyta; class Pinopsida; order Pinales; family Pinaceae; genus Pinus; species Pinus albicaulis. Next base: position 484,966,684 of record CM076574.1, read on the forward strand.
AAGGTTCGGTCGAGGCCTAAACAATGACTGTTACATATATCTTTTTCCAGAAAACCCAGTGGAACGATGTTCAACTTTTAATGAGCTGGGGAGCTTCAAACTTATGCAAAAGGCATCCAAATAGGAGCTTTGTCATTTTTAGTGAGATCTCCTTGGGCTAAGAGGTAACCTATATTTTCTCTAGAGTCTGCCTCCTTGTCTAGGTTTCGCAGGATGTAAAAGAAGGAGAAGGAGGTGAAGTTTTACAACACTTTTTTGAGTCTCTGCAGGGTCTTTTCGAGAGCCAGATTGTTGAAATATCCGTCATTGTTTATGAATTTTATCAGGACTTCTGAGTCTCCAAATACTACTATGTCTTTTTCTCCATACCCCTGGGCGATCTGGCAAGCTTGAAGGAGGCCAAAAATTTCTACTTGATTGTTTGAGCTCTTTTCAAGACCCCAATTCAAGATGAATTTACTGTGCCTATCTCGAGAGTAGATTACTCCCACTGCTCCAGATATCCCTGGGTTTCATTTGGAATCTTCGTCAAAGAAGATCAAGGCTTTGTCCTACTTCTTCCAAAATTTTTGAAATTCAAGATTAGTGATCCGAAGCCTCCACTCAGAGTTGGAGCCAGGACAAGGGGGGACCTTTTTGCTGTTGGAACCCTTCAGAGGATTTCTTAGCCAACTTATCTCTTTAGGAAGGAGCTCACTGTATGCCTTATGGGGTCGGTTCTCCATGGTCTTAATTAGAAAAGCCTTGGCTTTGGGAGCCAGAACAGTGGAGAGACACTTACTATTGTTGTAGATGGCATAATTCATTTCTAGCCACACTTCCCAACAAATATATTTGGGGATAGCATTCCATATTTTTTTCCCATGCATATTTTTTGTTCAAGACATGGGGAGAATCCTCTTTCAAGGAGTTGAATAGATTAACTACTGTGACATGAAATGGAGTTTGAGCATTAATCCTGAGCATAGGGTGCCTCCAAACACCTTGTGCAAATGGGCAGTCAATGATCAAATGATCAATTGACTCTTGGGCTGAAGATCAAAGAGGGAATCTGTGGGGGCTAATTATTCCTCTTCTAGCCAAGTTGTCCCCTGTCAGGGTCCACTTGTCAATGAGAAGCCAGGATAAGAAATTGATTTTGGGGAGGCCGAATTGATCCTAGATGTTATTCTAGAGTGCAGGAGATTGCAGCGGAAGCTGATGATGGAGGGAGGCGTAAGCTCCGGAATGACCCGAACCCCACTTATCATTTGCGTGCACATGCATTGGAGCCAATTCGGTGAGTGCAACAAGAAAGATTCGTATCTGAGGGAGAAACTAATCAGGCAGACGAGGGATTAACCAATCGATACATAAGCCAGCAATGTCCCAAGGAGAGATGTCTACTAGATTGTTGATACTATGATTTTTTAACCAGTCTCGCAGATCAACGAAATTATTTTCTAGATTTAGGTGTGGGAGACCCATGATTTTGTCATCCCAGAGGTGGATTCTTTTCCCATTTCTATGGATTCTGTACAAATGCTCTTTGAAGAATTCCCAACCTCTAATACAAGGCTTCCAAAGGATGGAGCCTTTGCAACAAACTCTTTCCTCCATATTGGACAAAAAGAGCCCATGCATATATTCTTTAATTAGCACATGACTGACAGGATGGTGATGATTGGATAATATTTTCCATAATATCTTCCCTCCCAAAGCTAGATTGGCCAGCCCGGGTTCTTTAACCTGAATTACACAGTCAGCTAATGGTCTTTTCACAATATTTCAGCTTACCACGTGGAATTTATTTTGATTCCCCTTTCCTCCTTGACATAGGAAATTTATTAATAGCTGGTAGATTTGTTGAGTGGTTTATTTTGGAGCTAATAAAAACATTTCATGATAACTTGGAAGGGAGGAGAAAACAAATTTCACTACGACCAACTTCCCAGTGGTTGTGAGCCACTGTCCTCCCCATGCCTTCATTTTTTCCTTAAATTTTCTAAGGATCTCTGCGCAGCGTAGGGCCTTACTAAAACCCAAGGTTAATGGAAAACCAAGGTACTTGATTTTGTCCCACGAGGCAAATCTGATGAAGTGGAGGGCATGAGAAATTCAGTTAATGGTTTGCTCATCTATCCCCTAGTTGTACACCACACTTTTCCTTTTATTGACAAGAGCTCTGGATACTTTGCAGGCGATATGGATTACATCATTGAAGGCCCATGATATTTTGAGGGAGGCACCACCTAGGAGGAGAGATTCATCAGTGAATAGGGCATGGTAGATAGGCTCAATACCTCCTATAGGCCTAATGCTGGGAAGAGTCTGAGATCTCATTTCAACTGCCAAATTTTGACTTAGGGAGTCTGCCATCAAAATGTACAAGAAAGGGGACAATGGGAAAAATTTCCTAATGCCCCTCGAAGCTTTGAAGTAGTTTGCTGACCTGCCATTTACTAAAGGGAAATCCATGGATCTCCAATACAAGTTTTTATTAATATTATAAATTCAAAACTAAAGCCAAAGGCGGAAAGAACATGGAGGAGAAAAGAGTGCCTTAGCCTGTCAAAGGCGTTCACCATGTCCAACTTGATAATCATCGCTTTCTCTTGATGTTGGTGGTTGGAGTGAATATTTTCCTGCACAAGGGCCACATTTTCTAGAATATGCCTACCTTTAACAAACCCTCCTTGGCTATGGTAGATGATTTTTTCCAACAGAGGCTTGGTTCTGTTCGCTAGGAGCTTCGAGAGGATTTTGTAGGATGTGTTCTAGAGAAAAACTGGCCTAAAGTGATCGAATGAAACCGGGTTTGCTTCTTTACAGATAAGAGCTAGGAAGGTGGAGTTTGTACTTTCTCCCACTTTGGCTTTTTGGAGGAATCCCTTTACCATTCCTAACAAATATATCTTGATGATATCCCAACAGATTCTGTAGAAGTGTATTGAGAACCCATCGGGTCCTAGGGTTTTGTCTGGCTCCATCGTCCATATGACATTGCTTATATTTTCTTCCATGAAGGGCTTTATAAGGATTGATTTATACTCCTCATTAACCAATATTGGAACGTGAATGAGAAAGTTAGGGAATTTGTGCTCATTGTCCATTCCATTATCTTTGAAAAATTGTTGAAAGTGAGAGGTTTCCACCTCTTTTATCTCAACTGTTCCTTTATATACATTCCCATAAGAGGAGGTAATTTCTCCTATGTTATTTCTGAAGAGGCAAGCTTGAATTTGCTTATGGAAGTAGGATTAATTTTTGTCACTAGACAAGAGCCATAGGTTATGAGATTTTAGCCTCAATGACTCTTCCTCAATTATGAAAGTGCAAAGAGCATTGAGTTGGGCCTCTTGCTCAATCTGGATTTCAGAGTGCGTAATTTCCTAATGCTCCAAGTCCATTTGCAGATCGAACAACCCCTCATTGGCCTACTTTCTAAGGCTACAGGGAGAATCTGAAGGCTTTTTTATATAATATTTTAGGTCATATTTGGTGGCCTTTAGATTTTTTTCCCACATATAAATAGGAAGACCAATGACATGTGTGGACCAAACCATCAATATTGTCCCCATAAACCCATCCCTTTTAACCAAAAGGGGTTGAATCTCAAGGGGATGGGCCGACAATTTTCCTCTTCTTCTAACTGCAAAAGGATGGGATTTTGGTCATATGTCAGCTTTGGCAGAATTTTAGTGGAGATAATATTATTATCAGAGAGAAAGGTGCTCTGAAGTAGAAATTTGTCAAGGCGGGCTGATATATATATTTTTCCCTATTATGATTTTTTTCCAAGTGTAGAGCCATTTTTTTGGCTTGAAGTCTAGCAGGTCCCATTACTGGATCAAGTCTTCCACTAATGGGAGGATATGGTCTTTACTTCTGATCCCCCCTCTTGTTTCCTTTGGCTCAAAAGCTAGATTGAAGTCTCCAAAAAGAATATTTTTTTGGGGGATTAAGCGACAAGAAAATATGATAAGGTTTTCCAATAGTCCATATTTTCAGCAAGGAGAACTGGAATGTAAATCTTAAAGACGACAAAGGTGATATTACTTTCTTGCTGCTGAAGTTCGGTGTAGATCCAATGATGTGTTTTGAAGGAGATTTCTAGGTGGAATTTTTCATCCACCAAAAGAGTTGTAAGCCTCCCACAAGTGCCCATTGCACTTACTTATTTTCCGACTTTAGGTCTCCATTTCACTTTTCTGAGATATAGAAGGTTATCCCCTTCTATTTTAGTCTCTTGGAGTAGGAGGATCTCAAGGGATTCTGATTTGAGGAGGTTATTAACAACTTCATCTTTTAAGGGGTTCCCCAATCCTCTGCAATTCCAAGAGTCTATATGCATTATTTACTTGCAGAAGGGTGGCCAGACCCTCCTATGGAAAGGCTGGTTCCTATGTTTCTCCTAATAGGCATCTCGATCCTGGGCTATTTGACTTACATTTTTTGTTTCTTGGCTTCCTCTTCTCTTACCTCTCTGTGAGACTTCCTCTGGATCCTTTTCAAGGGCCTCTCAAATTTCTCTTCCTCTGATGAATCATAGGACTCAGGAAACTTATTCATTGTCACATATACATAAGAAGGGGGGATGGAGGCTCCTTGGAGAGTTCCGGTTTGTAGAGGGGCTATTTCTTCCTATCTTTTGTATTCCTCCGTTGACGTTGGCTATTTTTTAGCCTCTTCGATACCAGCTAAAGTGAGGAGTTATTCAGGGGTGTTATGGATTTCGAAGGGATTTCTATATGCATGTAATCTTGGAGGGACATAACACTCCTCCCCATCAATCTCTAAGGAAGGAGCTCCATTGCCTGATGGCTTTCTTTTCCCTTTATCTCTGTTAGTCTTTTTGGCTGAAGCAGCTTTCTAGACCTGATTCAATTTTTCCTCCTGATGGATTTGGGGCTCCTCCACATTTTTATTTTTGCAATATCTGGAAAATCTCCATACCCATTGAAATACCATCATTTAAATATGAGCTGCTTGTAATCAATCTCTTGAATGTGTGACTAGTTAGCCACCATGAGATTAATAGATTCCGGGAGGCCTTCCTCCAGGTCAACTTCCACACAGATTCTAGCACAGAAGTATTGGTCTCTCCTATATTCTCTTTCTATGTATTTTTTGAGTTTTTTGCCAATGGTTTCTAGATATTTTGGGTTCGAGCATTGTAGAGGTAAGTGTGGTAGGCGAACCCAAAATAGAGTCATCGATGGAACATCTTGAGACGAATAAAATTATGGGGTCCATTGGTTTAGATAAAGACCCTCGAGGCCCATTAAATACAAACCATTTTGAAATATAAGGTTTCTATCCTCCACTAGTTCAAAGACAAAAACAAATAAGCCCTTACCAATCAAGAAAATTCTAGTTCCTTCTTTGACTAATGGTTGCCAGTTCCTTTGTACCTAGGAATCAACGAATTTGGGTGAGGGCTAGAGCTCGGTGAACTAACAAATGAGCCCATGCTCTACAAAATTGAACGTTGATGTGTAAGTGTCTTGTGTCAGCGGAGCGACTATGGTGATAGACTCCATTATTTTAACAAATTTTTGTTGTTGGATGCTTGTTGGGTGTTTGTTGCATCGAGCAACTAGTTTTGTGAAAGATGCTAGCTCAGGCGGAGGAGGAGGAGGAGCCTTGGGGCCTCCTCCTAGGTCCATGTTGGCACAGTAACATGCATAAGCACTTAGCTCACTGAAACGCAACCAAGTCACCCCGCATGGGGAACAAAAATTATATTGATGATTGACATATTTTGGTTGTCACATTAGAACATTTTTTGTCAGAATGTGACAATGGATAAATTTCAACCCTTTTCAAATGTCACAACATTAAATCCTATTGTTTAAAAAAATATTATAAATCATAATATTATAAAATAAAAAATATAATGGCATAAAATCAAAACGAAATATATAGCCATAATATTAAACCCAATATTACAAGCCCTAACTTTCTAATTACGGTTTAAACCCGAGGAATAAATGAAGGCAAAGGATTAATATTAAAAACAAAATGGTGAATATTAAACCATTCGAATTTATGTTATAAACCCTTAGATTAATATCAAACACAAGGACTAATACAATAAACCCAAGGCATCAATATTGAACCCTAATATTATTCTCAATATTACAAATCCTAATATTAAAGCCAACATAATAAGAAATAACATAAAACATTAATATATGAAACCCAATACGAAACACAATAATATAACTCGTAATTTCGAATCTTAATTTTCTAATGGTGTGATATGCCATTGAAAAAATTGCAATGAAATGTAAGATTGTGACAATGATTAGAAAATGTATTATCACATTGTGGCAATGTTTTTCATAGTGTGATATTTGATTGGCTTTTGATCTAATACAGTGTCAAAAATTCAAACCATAACATACTGGCACAATGAGACATTGAAAGAATTGCAAAGTAAATGTAACATTACAATAATGCTTGTCATATTTTAGTTCTCACATTACAAGAAAGTTTGTTAAAATTTGACGTTAGATAGTTTTTTACACCATTCAAATCTCACAATGTTAAACCCTAATGTTAAACAAGATATTTTAATCCATAGCATTATACAACAAAAATTATAAACCCCAACATCAAAACTCAATGTTATAAGCCTAATATTAAACTCATGATTACAACTCTAACATTAAACCCAAATTTTCTAATGTGGCAATGAGACATTGAATAAATCACAATGTTATGGAGGAGAATTAGAGCTTTCAAGTCATCAAGTTTTTCGGTGACAAAGCTCCAAACTGAGTTTTAGCATGGAAAAATAATTATATTTCTTTAGTGTAAATAATTTTAATTTCTTTCTTTCTAAAACAATTGTGGATAGAGATAAGACATAATAGATAATATTTTAGCGTGACAACCTTCCATTTGAGCCATGAGTGACTTAGAAGATAAATTATGGTAATTTAGGAAAAAATCATGGAATGATTTTAGGCTTCTATAATGAATTTTTTTTCTCCAAAACAAATTTTATTTATTATTTTAAGCCTTTGGGAAAGGGAGGAGGCCACCCAACATTGAAGCACCATATAATATTTTAATGTTATAAATTAATAATGTTTTACTTCTGCTCTAAAATCAAAAAACTTGGAAATGAAGAGACTCTAGTTTCGTTCTAATCCAGGTTTTGATATGAGTTGATGAAAATCAAATTCGGTTCTCTTTGTTCTAAATATTTTTTTAGCCCAAAATTTAAACGTTATTAGCAAAAACAACTAAAATATTACATGGCATCTCTTTGTTGTTTGGCCTCCCCCAATGCTTACAAGAATAAATAACCTTTGTTTAGTAGGAAAACTATTTTTATTATAAAATCCTAAACTCATTCCAAGATTTTTGCGTAAATGTACCATAGTTTATCTCCTAAGTCTATCACTCCTGAAAAGGCAGATTCCCACGCTAAAATATTAAACATTATTGATGATGTTTTGTCTCTATCCATAGTTATTTTATAAATAATGAAGTTAAAATTATTTGCAGTAACGAAATAAAACTATTTTTCGATGTTGAAACGTTGTTTGGTGCTTTATCTCCAAAAATCTTAATGAATCGAAAGCTCTAATGCTCGTGCATCACAACACAATGTAACTTTCCAACAATGGTTATCTTTACCTCCTATGCCAAAAAAATTTCTCTCAGTTATCAAAACATTAAACCCTAGTGTTAAACCAAATATTATAAACTACAACATTATAAAACAACAAATATAAACCCTCACATCCAAACCCAATAGTATAACCCTAATATTAAACCCTATATTACAAACCCTTATATTAAACACTAAATTTGTAAACCATAATATTAAACTGAGGATAAAAAACCCTAATATTAAATCCTAATTTTGAAATTAGTGTTTAAACCTAGGGGATCAATAAGCCTTAAGTACTAGTATTAAGAAAGGTATCAATATTAAACAAATTAGATTTATATTATAAACCCTAAGATTAAAATTAATCCCAATAGAGTATAAACCTAGGGTATTAATATTAAACCATAATCTTATTCCCAATATTACAAATCTGAATGTTAAAGCCAATCTAATAAACCCTAATATAAAACATCAATATATTAAACCTAATATGAAATACAAAATTATAAATCGTAATTCTAAACTCTAATTTTGTAATGTTGTGATGTGACATTGAATATATTGCAACAAAATGTAACATTGGGACAATGATTAGCACATGGATTATCACACTGTGATAATGTTTTTCACAATTCAATGTTGGATTGAATTTTATACCATTTTAACGTCACAAATTCAAACCCTAACATAGTGTCACAAGTGTCATTTAAAAACTTGGAAATTAATGTAACATTACAATAATGATCGACATATTTTTGGTGTTACATTGCGACAATGTTTGTCACAATGCAACGTTGGTTAGATTTTTTCACCATTCAAACGTCACAACATTAAACCCTAATGTTAAACCAACTATTATAAATAATAAAGTTATAAAACCAAAACTATAAACCCTAACATCAAAACCCAATATTATAAGCTTGGTATTAAACCCTAATATTTAACCTAAGAATACAAACTCTAATTTTGTAACGTGACAATGTAACTTTGAATAGATTGCAATGTAATTTGGCATTCCAACAATGATTGTTGTTTTATGCTATACCAAAAAAATATTTTAATCCCTCATATTATAAACCATATATATTAAACCCTAATATTATAAACCTTATATATTAAACAACCTCCATTATAAACCCTAATATTAAACTCAATGATACTTTATCATGGTTGACTTAACTTACTTATGGTTGATCACGAATACGAATTTTTGACAGAAGTCAACCATGCTAAATAGATTCAATGATGGTTTATAATGGTTGACCAAGGTGAGCATAGATAACTATGGTTGAAAGTGGTTAACCATAGTTATTGTACCTAACTATGGTCAACCATATTCTACCATTGTGATCATAGTTGATGATGGTTGACAGTGGTTAAATTATGCTTGACAAGATGTGACAATTGTTAAACATCAATGGTTATGTTTTCGTTATGGTTAATGATAGCTTGACTATGGTTGACCATGGTTGACTATGGTTGTGCATGTTCATTGTAGAAAGGTTGAATATGTTTTACTATGTCATCATGTTGAATATTTCTATATATGGTAAACATAGGGTTAACCAGGTTTGATCACGATCAACTATTTAGACGTTGACTATCGATTTTGACTATTATGTTTATTTATTAATGTGGTTGACTATGTGGTTCACAAAGATAGTTATGCTGAAAATTCTTGACTAGGATTGTCATATTTACTATAGTTTACCATGTCTACAATTCTCAGCATCTCTTAATGTATAGATTATTTTTAATAAAAACATTATAAATATGTAGATTAATATATCATTCATATTTCATTAATGTTATAATACACTTTTATCAATATTATTTAAATGTTATGACTATATATATATATTATTAATACATTTATTATCAATTATATATTAAGTAAATATTATATTGATACCAAATATTATAAATCCTAATAATATAAATGTAACATAATATTATAATATATTACAATATGATAATGCTAATTTATAAATTAATGTATAGCTGTTAATACATTATTAAATTGTTAATGTTATTATTACATTATTAATATTAATAATGTTAATGTATTTAAATTGTATTTCCATTTTTAATAAGAAATAGTTAAACTAAAAGTTGTATTTCCATTTTTAGTTTTAATGTTATTTAAGGTAAACTAAATTGAAACAATCAAAACTTTCAAAATATTGGAATTATTATCATGAATACATCAACATTTAATGCAACTTTCCTAAAATTTAATGTAAGAAAAATATTCGAACTTTGCATGAAAGCAGAAAATGCACTAAAAATACGTTTTCTATTGCTAACCTGAAGCTGAAGGGAGTGGAGCTGTCATGATCTAACTTACGGAAGAAGGGAATGCACATAGGGTCGGGAAACGTACAATAAAGATGTAAACAGGCAAACATGTAAAGATCTTTGGATATGGGAAACCCGGCGGACATGTAAAGATCTCCGGCGGGGTAAACAGGTGGACATGTAAAGATCATTATCAGATCATTGGTTTGCTGATAAAGAATGAGCAAAAGCCTTGTAGTGAAATTAGACTAAACTGAAGTTTGTGATACTTAACAGGTAACAGAATCAAAATGTGATGAAACCTAATAGATAGTAAGATTAATGTCTCAACAATTATGAAGTATGAAGTAAATAACCTGACCTCTCAACAATTGTGAACTGATTAACCTAACCTCTCGTAATACCTGGTATCCATCTAAATACTTATTATTTAATTATTTATTAAAATGTTTGTAACAGGCAAATAAAACCGTTTTGAAATCATAGTTTTCAATCATTTCAATCAAGTTATACAACGAAGAATATTAACTGTGAGTTTATTCGTTAAAAAAAAAATATGGAAACCCACACCCGTACGTTGAAATAAGTACGCCCTATTATCGAAAGTCAATAATATCAATAATAATTGATATAAATAAATAAAATTTAATACTCTTTATTGGTCAATATATCAATTACGATTTTAAATGATAATATAGTGAATTTAGTCCCTTTCTAATTCGTAATACATTAGAGTTTACCTCAAGCCATGTCGAAAATTGTTATCGTTTACCATTTGGTATGAGAATTCTATTTAATCATATTAGATTTTACCTGAGGCTATGATTAGTTTCAGGACGCAAATTCTTTAATTTTGTATCATGCTATAAAATTAAATTGATACTATTAAAGTGAAAAATGCTATAAAAGCAATACACACGGTAATTAAATAATAATTATGATGAGTTGATAATATCAATATTAAGTACAAAGAAATGGATAGAGTTCAACACTCTTTACTGATTTATATATCAATTACGATTTTAAAGTACAATATAGTGAATTTAATTCCTTTATAATTCGAAATATTCACTGTAATATGATTAGATTGATGGATAATATGCAGCTTTCCTTGTATTCACTCTTTTCTTATCGTTTCGGACATGGAATTGAAGCTTCTATTGTCCTATTCCTATTACACATTAACACAACTCTCTTTTCCTTTGTTACTTCCATAAATTTTTAATTTGTTCACAACATTTCTTACTGACTCTCTCGATTTAATATTTAGAAATGCTATGATAATAGTGGCCCTCAATGTTTACCTATTCTTGAGTGTCATAAATGTTTTTTTACAAATATATACATCATTCCATGAAATTGACTATTTCTATCCAAAGTTATACCTGTAGGAAATTCATATAACGTTACGATTTCATACAAAGTAACATCCCCACATGTGTAGCATTATTAGTGATATCCATGCACAATTTGAAATATGCCATTTTAGAAAATCTATCCAACACTACTAATATTTAATCATTAGGTTCATATGTCTTAGGGAGTCCCAAAACGAATCCAAAATGAAATCCATGCTTATGTCTTAATCCATGCTTATGTCTTCATAAACTTTTTAGGAACTAAAACAATTCCAAAATGAAATCCATGTTTATGTCTTCCTATAACCTTTTAGGTACTAAAACGAGACTATATAACCCATTGTTTTTCCATCTCCCGTTATCCAATTGATACTTATTATAGAAATAAACACGCTCACTTATTCATAACGGGCCAAATATACATTTCATATACTTTCTTGTTCCTGTCCTCTCCAAAAATTCACTCCTAAACCATTATTATATAGCTATTGAATGGGATCATTTTAAACGAAAAATCCATGCAATAAACAATCCTTGATGTTTGAAAAAAAGATCTTTCATATGTAGAAATACAGATATTCAATCTTGTTCATACTTGATGGTTCTTTTACATGCTTCTATCTCTATAAATTTGTGCCTTGATTCACGTTTTATAAAAGAACAACTTTAACATACATGGTATTTAATAATCATCACTCCTTTCTTAAAGAATCATTAATATTATTATATTTAATATGTATTCGATTTTAAAAAAAAGTAAGTAAATTTATATAAACATTACATATTTCATATTATTTTCACATATTTTTTTATATAAACATTACATATTTCATATTATTTTCACACATTTCTTATCATTTATAGAAAAACAAAAAATTCCTTGTATAATAAATAATGTTTTCATTTCTTTAATTCCTAAACAGTACCATATGTGTTTTATCCTTCAATAAATTTAACCTTTATATATCTTAAAAGTTCAATAATATATTTTATATTATCATTTGAGAAATTCAATTTCGTATATGTCGTTTATAACATTTTTTCCAATTCTCTTTTATCCTTATCTCTCTCTTCCTCATTTCATTAACAATCCCATTTTTGTTTCTGTCTCTCCTCCTCTATATCTCTCCCCTTTCTCTATCAATTTTTCTATGTATCTATTCCATCCTATTACCCTTATAACTATCCAAAAATAAAACCAAAAGTTTTTGGAATTAATTATCAATTGAGGTTTATATAAAACTTATGAATTTTCGAACATTATCTAAAACTTCTGAATTTTCAAGCATTATCTAAAACTTGTGAATTTTCGAGCATTATCTATGCTAGTACAATCTATTGTTCTATTTTCTAAATTAATGTAGCATGGAAATATATTTAGATTCTTTCATAAGCAACTAGTAGAAAGACACTCAACACATGCATTCCAAAACTACATTTGTAATAAAGTAAAAAACACACATTACATGAAATTAAATAAGCTTGTAGGAAAGTAGAGAGACTTTCACAAAATTAAACAAATTGGAAGTAAATGGTGATTGGTTCAAGTATTTTATATGATCTTGAATTTTTAAGTAGCTAATTGTAGTTTATAACAAACCATGAGCTATGATAAATTCATATTGAGCTATGCTACAAAGAATAACACCATAAAAGATACTACAATTGGAAAAATAGTTAAAAGTAAAGCATAAGATAGAAATTAATTTAAAGTAAAAAAAAAGTATTTTAATGTTAATTGCAGAGTCACGACATTGACCTAATATTTTATCTACAACTATAATCGTACGATATTCCGAGCAACATCCAAACACTATGTTCGATAGTAAGAGTTGCCACTATGTACATCTTAAGGAGTTACAACAATGTTTAAATATAAAAAATAAATGTCATGAGTTGCATCAATATGTAGATAACAAAACCGAAGTTCCAACATTATGATAAACAAAATAATTAATATAAATAATAAAATACAAATAAAACTATAATCACAGTATAATGTATGGATAATGGACACTAATTTCCTAGGGAAATATCCCTACCTCTTAGATGAGGCATTCGTTAAATGAAAATAAATGCACTAGCCAAAAAAAAAATGTTAATGAGAAGGAATAGGAAATAGCATTGCAAAAATTAAGTTATAATTACTGACTAGATTTTAGGCGTGCTATTGTTTCACTACTTAATTCATCCCTGGTTGCCCTACTTATACAAATTATTGAAGTAGATTATGAATTCAATGGAAAATCACGAAAATATGATTGTCCCATGTAGTTACAATGAATTATGTTCAAAATATAGGATTATAGGCACATGCTGAGTCGATCAGTTGTGACACTGAAAACAACTATATCATTCTTTCCTTATGGAGTCATCAATTACCCTTGTCACATTCCAATATTAGGAGAAAAATATGGGTTTTTCTACTTGAGATAGTTGTGTGGATGAGAGACACATTGTGACAACCATCTTTAGGTATAGTAGCAACCACTTGATCGATAATTGAAGAAACTACTTGTAGAATGACTTACAACAATGAAAAAGAGGAGAGTTACACTTATAAAGAGTCGTAGAACGAGCATCAACATGTTTTAATTGTGGCACGGGTATATTAAACTCAAAGTTCCAACTCAAGTGCTGTTATCCATCTTAGAGTTGTAGTAGTTCATAGCAAGAACACTTCAGAGTTGAAGAATTGTGCTAGAATGGTGAGTTGTAATAACCCATAATAGGGAGTTGTAATAATTTCCAATTAGTACTTGCAACATATAGTAACCATTAGTTTCAACACTTATATCTTGCTCATGTCTTAAGGTGCACATGCATCTATACCTATTGAATACCAGTGGTTATTGCAGAAAGTTAATTGTCACCATAAATGCATAAGAAAATGCATTACAATGAAATATTAACAGAATAAATATACCTTAACCAAAAATTGGTTCAACTAAAAAAAATGGTCTTTAGAGTGAGGTGAAAATTATAAGATGATATTCAAAAAGGTGTTAGAATATTTCTATAAATATTCAAAATTGGGTGCCTATCATCTCCTTGTAGCAAAAAATGTTACATGTACTTATGAAACACATTTTTAGTTAGAGTATAGTAATAGTTGCATCCATGGAATTTAATTATGTTGTAATCCACCTACCCATACTCTAGAGCATGACAGTAGCCTTTTCTTTCTGCAACTTCCCTCTAGCATCCAATTTATTGTTTTGATGGTCATATTATAATATTTCTAATACTTGTTAGAAGGAAACAATATATTTGGCTAATGAATGTTAATGCCAACAAAATGGTTTCCATAAATACCTGTACACGTTGTATATCATTATTCCCTCTCGAAGACCATTACAAAATTGTTAGGATTGAAGGGTTCTCTTTTCCACATGCCCATTTTGCCTTATTCCCAACATTTAGTAAAATGTTTCATAATTATTTTAGTAATGTCTTCAATATATGTATTACAATGTTTGATGTCATTTTTCTTATTCCCTCTCATAAATTATACATTTATCAGGGATTTTACCCACCTGTAATGTAAGAGGATTAAATAATTGTGTCCATAATGCTCCCCTTTTATCCACACATCACACTAATAATATTTTTTAGCCACATGAAGATAAATTATCCAATAAGTTGTTCGATTCAAGAAATATGAAAGATATTGCAATTAAACATCCCATTAAAAATGGTTAGGGTTCTAGATGGGGTCATGATGCAACAAAATGTTGAGGTGATAGGGATCACATAATATATTGTTATCCTCATTGATGCATGTGTAATACGTCTCTAGGAATATGTTTTCAAAGGTGACTTCATGGGGCTTGCTAGCATGAAAGCCTTTTTTTGGAACATCAAATGATTCTTGTGCAGGTATGTATTTTACATAAGGGAAGGGAGTTTATAGGTAAGTGAATCGTCCACTAATAATATAATCTAGATATTATTAGCGTATAGTTTATCCACCTATTTAATTATACCGGTATTAATTTTAGCCACTTCTTCCCTTACATTTTTCCTTTGCTCCCATTTGGTCCTATGAATTTAGAATTGCTCGGTGCATCTTTCTCTAAGTCTTTTGACAACATTTTGATGTTATATTTTGGGAATTATCTTGTTCTAATAAGTGTTGGATATCTCATTCACCTATCTTTTTTGGCATATTTCCCTATCTTTGATACCTTTCTTTGATACTTTTATTTGAACTTCTTAATTTTTAATATCAATAAGATCTGTATGAACAACAAATTTTATCATTTAAGTTTCCTTTTTATTTATTTTTAAATGGTTTTATAGGGTTTTTTTTATATGTTATTATTCATATGTTATTTCATTTTCTTTCAAAAGAGGCTCCCTTATTTCCTCATTGCCAAGGAAACCTACTACTTATGTACGATATTATAATTTTTTAAAGCTCTATCTATCCTTCAACCCACTCTTGAGTAGTGTGATGATGGTCTAAATTTCTCTGTTTTTCTTTTCAAATATTTTCTTCCTTATATTCTCTTCCTTGTAGGAAGAGAAGTATAGAAGGGAATCAAGAAAATAATAATAATTATTTTATTTTTCTTCCTGGCCTTGAAGTTAATTTTTAATTCAAGAAAATAATAATAATTATTTTATTTTTCTTCCTGGCCTTGAAGTTAATTTTTAATTCTCTTGTGGAAACATCATATTGTACTTTGTATAGTGTGTTAGGTGTTGTGGATTCTCATTTCTCTTCTATTTGATATTCCATGTAAAATTCTCGAGATATAACAAGGAATTAATTTATTTTTAGTTTTTGTCTAGTAGTAAGGCCTATTCTATTTTTCCTATTGTTGGTTCTTCTGTAATAGTAACATATTCAATACATGTTTCCACTTGCTACATCTTATGTAGTGGCAAGGTATTTAAACTTCATCTCCAATTATAGTTTCATAAACACCTTCTCTTCCCTTATTCCCTCTACTAGTTCTTCTTTGACAGTAGGAACTTCTTCTTCTTGTGCTATAATAAGTGATTCTTCCACACATGCTATGTCTAATTTAATAATAGGGCTTTCTTTGAGTCACAACAATTGGGGAGAGTTGTCTAGTGTCTCTTGTATTATTTATCTTGGGTGTTACTACATATATGTATTTCCTTTACATCTTCCCCTGTGCTTGTCTTTTGGATCCTTGATTCCAATTATCTCCACATCAATTTCATGGTTATATTATTCTCACTGCAAATTTATTGTAGGATATTCGTGTAGAATAGGAGTTGCAATTTTTTTTACTTATTCATCTATGAGAATGGTAGCACCATATTCATTATATTCATGAATTTTAGCAGCTTTTAAATCTAGAGTTGCAACAATTGTAGCCTTGAGAGTTGTGGTTTTTCTCTCTTTAGGTGTAGTTGTAACCCATGCAACTTCATGCATATTTGTAAAATAATGTATTATTCCATTGGTACCCATGTTACATATCTCCATAATCAACATTCTTAGTGCAATATATGATCTATCATTAAGTTTATGAGGTCGTGATGTAAGAAGGAATATCTAGGATGGTTGAACCTTTGTGCAAGTGTCACCATTGTTTAGATTGTCTTCGAAATAAATAATGGCATGTTAACCATTGTATATTTACTGAGATAGTCTAGCAACCATAAGTTTCGTTAATAAAAAATCGAATGGAGGCTTTCACATATGTAATACATTTGCACCTCAATGGTTATGTCTCCCAAAAAAAATTGGCAATGATCCGTAGAAAAAGCATGTACCTTCCCTCTCCAAGCCCTCACCCGACTTAACAAATAGCTCCATCATATAGCTCCATGATCTCTAGTTTCAAACCTATTCTATATTTAGACCATTCTTTTATTTTAGAGATATACTTAACCTCACCCATGACAAATTCATTCATATGCGCCACTATCCCCCCTACTAGAGTCGAAATCCAAATGATTATCATCATCCTACAATAACAATGTCTATGTGGGGTTTATTCGATTTAGTTATCCTCCCATTATTATATTTCTATTTACAACTCAATTAATTCTAGGACGACAATGTGAAACAAGTAATTTTCTAGGGGGTTGGTTTGTAGTTACTTTGTAATTTTCATTTCAAATTGGTTGGTGCTGGTAGTAAAAAATACACGTGCTGAAATAATTTTTCAAGTCATTGATGAAAAATTAATGACAATAAATGTATCCACGAGACATATATTCTAACTTACAATCAGGATTCAATTCTTCTAGGTTTGTGGAATTTTTTTTTATGTCCCATACATTTATTGAACTCATGCACTAGCCCCAAAAATAATGCTTGAGTATTTTCTCACATGATGCTTCCAACCCGCCTGTAGTTTCAACATTATGAGTCACAACACTCTAAATTTGTAGCACCAGGGCTATTGTGTGAGAGATGAAAATCAATCCTTTCATGATTTCGTATAAGGCATGGTTTCCACCCAAATTTATTAGTGAAATTGTGACTCTAGAGTTACATCATATAAATTAGGGAAATTGAATTGTGGAAGTGGAGTTGGAACGAAAGATTTATGGTAGAAGATTTGCAACACTATGAGTTCTAACAATGGTAATGTGGCACTCAAATTTGAGAAATATTTGTAACAATAATAAATTCCTGTTGTACATGTTTTTAAAAAGATTATTATTCCATGAGTATAATAACAAGAAGAATAATTTATTTCAATTTCTTTTTATTTTACTTTTAATTTGGAAAAAATGAATATGTGAGAATTATTTACACAACATGAACCTATCCCTTAGATATAATCCCAAGTTTTTATCCAATCAGTCATCTTCATTTTTTCTACAATCATGGAAAGTCTATATTCATATATGGTACAAATTTAAACGTATCAATTGTCATATATAGTGTCAATGTCATAGGGCCTGAGCCATCGAACACGATTGTTCTTTGAAATACTTAAACTTGGAATGAAATAACAGACCAAAGTGTTTATTTTTAAATTTCTTCTTCTTGATGAAATTTTCATGTGAGTGAGTTCTTTGGTACTATATCATTGATGTATTAAATAAGCAATATTGATGGAGCCCATCTATCTCATCAACCGAGAGGAGGCTTTGATTTTTATATTTAGAGATGTCCATTCAAAGTTATATTATCTTTTAGTTTTTGGATCTCTGTCTTAATTGAAACATTCTCTCTCCTATATAATAATTCATAAGAAGTGCAATTGTAATAATTCATAAGAAGTGCAATTGTAGCAGTCCTCCATGTAGTATTCGAAGGCCATACATATTTAGGGACTTTAGTACCCAAATATTTAAGTTGTGATTAATAGTCTTGGTTATAATATCCTAAAAAAATATTTTCACCTTCGACCTCTGCATTTGTGTGTGGAGGGTATAGTTTGGTGACCCTATGCTTGATCATGTATGCCCCCATCACATATTCAACAAGAATTAAAGTGAATTCAGCTCATCCATTCGTAACTATTTCTTGCCTTATCCTAGACTTGGTGAATATCTCTTCATGAGGAAACTATAACATAGCTTGTTCTATTGTGCCTATCAGTACCTTGGCTTTCATCTACTTCATAACATAATGAATGAATACTAAGATATAATACTTTCTATGGGAAGGAGGATTAATTGGACCAAGAAAATAAAAGGCACATATATTTAAGGGGTCTAGTACCATATGTGGTCGTAACAACATCTCATATAATTCTACCAGTGTTCCCACATGTTGAAAATTTTCATGTCTCTTCACATGTTTATGAGGATAGTTGAAGAAAATTAGATAGCAGTAACCCTAAAAAATCTTGTACTCGATCAACTTGTCTATAAAGTTTCCTCCACAAGGAGCACCATCGCATTCCTTCAATATCTTATAGACCTTTTCTTCTCATACACATATATGGATAATAATATATGGTCATTTGTAAAAGATATCCCATCAGTTTACGAGAATATCCAACTTTCTTTTTGTGATATTTTACTTCTATTTTAGAGACAAGTAATGACGTTTTTTTCCTCTATAAAAGTAATTAGAAATATATTAAATAAAGAGAAAGAGTTAATGGATACTACAAGAAGATATCCATTAAGGAAAGAATATTTTATATCAGGATTATTCTCATATGATTCTAGTATTGAAAGAAAATAAACCATTAATTGGTCCTTCCCTAGTTTATATAGGATGGTTATGTGAAATTCTTGCAATAATAATAACCACCTAGTTACTCTACCATTCGTGATTAGTTTATTCATTATGTACTAGAAGAAAACATGGTTAGTGTACAAAATTACTAAATAACATGTTATAAATTTTTAATTTCATTTATTACAACATTAATGTCTTTTTTTATCACCATATAATTTAGTTCTATGGGTGAGATATTTATGTTCGTGAAATAAATTATATAATGAAAATTTAGTTCTTGTTTCCATAAAATAGATTCAATGATAGTTTCTCATGAATATATGTATCTATGATATAGGAGGGACCCTTTGGGTTGTTTCAAAATAATATATTTTGACACTTTATATTTAATTTCTTCAAGGAACATTGACAATAATTTTCTGGCAAAGTTCGATGTTTTCATTAAGAAGATGTTGATGTTGCAATCAAAACCTACAAAATTTTTCCTATACTTGAATTTTGGATCCTACATGTTGGGTGCAGTGTAAGGTCTATAAATGTACTAACATTTAATTGTCAATTTAGATAGTTCGTGAACTTCAAGATACAACACTGGAAATTTCTGAAAGAGCCCATGGCAACCTGCAAAATAAAATTCTAGTATATCCTCTGCATTAATCTCAGAAATAAATAAAATCATGAACTAAAAGAGAATTCGAGAAACACCAATCCAAAAAATTAAAATCATGCACGAAATAAAATGAAATCCTATACTATCCATGCAAAAGGAAATTCACAGTACGAGAAAACAGAAGGGAAATGAGAACTAGAAACCAAGCAATGTTGACAAAATATCAAAAAATTGTAAATACTGAAATAAACTCAAAAGCAATTCAAAGCCATTCTGCGTGTACCAATTCTGTGTAAAATTTACCTAAAACATCATCAACATAACAAATGAATTTACTTTGTAAATAATATTATCAAAGAAATTGATTTAATATGAATATCTCACCTTCTTTGTCCCCAAAAGTTAATCGTGTAAAACTATGAATAATTTTAATGGAAAATAAATATTATCATTTTCAACATCACGTAGTTTCCATCATCGAAACATCAATTTATATGTGATTGTTGCTTCCGTAAACACTCAAATAGATCTTAGGTTCTGGAATATGAATTAAATGGGTCTGGATCAATTTAAGGAATTCAAGTTGCACGTTATAACTCTGGAGAGACGCAATCAAATTTAATATAAATAAATAAATATTTCGAGTGCAAGAACATGTTTTTAACGTAGCAAATCAATTAATTTTTCAATTGAAAGGAAAACATTGCAGCAAATTAAACAACACCAATTTGAAGAAGGAAAGATACTATAAATGGTTAACTAAACTTGATACAATAAATAATAATTTAAATTCAAATTAGTTTAAGAGATGTACAGCGGTGTCGAGCTGGTTTGGCATCGAAGCTAGCTAGCTCACACTCTCTATGCGTACCCTGGTTCATAAAAAAATTAAAACCATAAAGTGCAATAAATAAATGAATAGAGCATGCTAGAAATTTCTTGGATTAATTCTTGAAAAACAATCTTTAAATTCTGCAAACAACACTTAGCTACAACAAGAGAAGAGGAGCGACTCACTGGTTATAAAATTTTTGAGACTACATTGGGACTGACTCCTCCCTCCTGTGCATTCTTTCTGTTCCTATGGGTGGCTCGCAATTCCCCTTGATCGACTTCCTAATACAATGCTTATCAATTGAATAATCGTTTTCTCGAGGAAATTTCTTATATAGAAATCGAATTAAAATTTCAGGCTTTTATTCAGCCAATTGAAATACAATATGACAAGATTATGTATTTTAACGATTCGCCAGAAATAAAATTGGTTTGTGATCTGACTGTCGAAATAGGTAGATCGTTCCTTTGACGCTATGGGTGGAAAACTACTTCCTCTAATTATGCAAAACAAAGGTAAAATATGTTTCAAGTACTATTTTTCATTTGACTAGCTTACAGGTCGCATTAAAAATTATTTAATCTCGAATAATCAAATTCACGTACAGCTGAACATATGTAATTCCGCTCAGGTCACTTCGAAACTATATCGAATCTCTTTTTGGGCCCGGTTAGATATGTCTATAACAGTGTTGTGAAACCCTTTTCTTGTTAGAGAATGTGCGTCACAATTTTTTTGTCGAATTGTATGAATCAGCTAAAAGTCAATAAACATAGTTATGAGCTCTTGCACTTTCGCGAGGTACCTTCGTTCTAGTCGATCTTGAGGTTTTGGGGCGTTCTTATTCACCTGATCGCAAACTTCCAAAAAATTTCCAAACGCTTTCAGTTTCTTAATATTATGTCAAGAAGCATATTTGAGGTCCTTCCATTTCTCGTATTGAAACTGAACGCCGAGAAAGTAGATATATGCAACCCTGTGACCCTAGACAATAGTGTGGACAACAGTAGCATAAATTCCATACTATTATGAAACCTCCCTTATCTTCAGCAATAAATATAAGTCATGCTCTACTCCGTCATGGGATGATGCATAACTTGGGCTTCCCCCACTTGTAAACCAGTTCTGTGTTTCTTATAAACAACTGCTTGCGATTAAATTCATATATGCTGCTAATAAAATACTTAGTCACATCACATCCTTCATGAACAGTCATAAGACCAAGTTTGAGTTCAGCACCGTGCAGAAATGTGAGTGTAGTCCAGGAATCCTTCGGAGTGCAGGCAACCATAAGGTGGTGCAGGAATCTGTTGCATGGTGCAGGGAACCATGAAGTGGTGTAGGAGTCCATTTCATGGTGCAGGGAGGTAAATGCAGGTTCAAACGCTTTATAAAAGCATGATCAAATTATTTTTTAAACCTGAAACATAGAAACCTCAAATAATAATGGTTTAATCATGTTGAAATGAGGAAAGTAACAAATATTTGCAACAATAATAATTTAACGAAACAACAATATGAGATATTTTGAGTAAGGATAAGACAAAATGGAGGCCCAACACTACAAAGGATCTTACAATCTATCAGTCCATGGTTCCTTCATGTTCGTTTTATGTTTAGCAAAGCTTTTAAGTCTGTTTCTTAGGATCTAAGTGTCAAAGTCACTTGCTCACAGTTTGCGATGAATTTGAACAAATGCACCTTCTTTTTTCAAGCTTAGACGAGAATTACACAATTATTAAAAGTAATTTTTGGATATTTTCTAGAAATAAATATTGTACAGTGCTCATTTAAAATACTTTCACAATCGGTGTTCAAATTAAATATTCTACAGTGCTCATTTAAAATACTTTCACAATCGTTGTTCAAATTGATTGTGCAGTCCATAGGGATAGCGCAGGTGGAGAACAATTGTGGTGTCTAAAATGGAATTTTCATTACACTTAGCATTGATATTCTACCTTGTTAGGTTCTACAATTAAGTAAAACAACTATTCAATGAAATCGAGTGAAGAAAAATCTAACAGAAGGAAAATATGTTTATCTCAGTCATATTTGCATATATATTATGTTAGGATGTAATTTTCTGTGTTATAAATTTGATCTAGTATTGTGGCTAAATAGAAGTACAGGATCCTTTCTTGAAACACAAACAACTTAACACAAAATAGGAATGGTAATCATGGAAACCCTGGTTTTCGTTATTAAATACAATCATAAAGGGGTTTCCATATTTATAGGGGATGTATCTACTTAGTTATATGATAATATGATGATTTAATTCCTTAACATGTTGGAACTAGCCATTTCCAATATAAGTAAATGAAAAATATATTATAGTACAATGATTTATTTGACTTCACTAGGGATACAAAAAGGAGAAATACATGTAAAAATAATAGGAGTGCTTTTACACTTAGCATACAACTAATGAATTGTAATAAATGTTAGCCAGACGAACTGCATATAGAGTACATTGACGCATTAAAAATTCATAGATAGAAATGTTAATATATATTGTAGATGGACAAAAATATGATGTATATGCATAATTAAAATAATATAGTTCCATTATTTCATATAGGTATGGTTACTATATAGTGAAACTATTGTAAACAAAAAAAACAAGGACAAGTTGTTAAATATTTTGAGGACTGATGTAAAGATAATTTCTATTGAAAGTAAACGAGTTCATTAAAAATTCTATTACAAGTGAAAGTGGATATTTCTCGCTTGACAGCTGAATCAAAAGGAAATTAAGGACATATTTTTCCACTAGAATATCATAATATTAAACACATAGGCTATGCCAGAATTGGGGAAAGTGGTTCAATGCGAGAGAAGACCCATATTAGAAATGGGGATAGAATTAGAATGTGAATAATAACTAAATAGTGTGTATTTTCCAACCTATGTAATAAAATTTTCAGGGTTCACGCCTTGCATGCTCCTTATAATCCAATAATATTTTAAATAGGAGCCAAGTCGAAGTAAAATTTTTCGTGTAAAGAATTAAAGGGATCAATTAGTAAAAGAAACATGAATTGTGATAAATATGATTTTACTATTATGTGATAATATAAATTCAAGTAGGGTATACCTCGTACAAGAGGTTCGTGGGGGAAGCCACGGAGAACCTCTGTAGAAGACATCATTTCCAAAATATTAGACTCTTAATTAGTTTCATAGACAAGGGTATAAATATACATATAATAATCAGTGTGATAAAGGCTAATTGAAAATACATTTCTATAATGGTTGAAAAGAGAAATCATAAAGGTAAATTCTAAAACCTTTGTAAGTGATGGAATCCAAGTACATTATTATTTCACAACAGGTGTTACTCCAAGGAATTGCACTAAAAATAAAGATAAAATTCTCATAGAGAAGCCAAATGGGTTTGAGTTTGAAACATTGTTATATGAAGAAGGAAATTATTCTCCCATGAAGGCACAACCAAACAAATTTAAAATGTATATAGTAAATAACATACGTTAGCTATGAATCTCATGTCGAACCTACTAGGGGAAATGACTCATCATTTACTATAGAGTTTGAATGTAGAAACCATAAGAGTGAAAATTTTAATTGGAAACATATAATGAGATAAAGGAGGAGCAAATAAAAATTTAATATCACCATAATGAGATATGTAAGAGAAAATCTCAATAGAAAATACTTGAGAGTTAAATAGTGGTTTCGAATCCTAAAACTCCTTTGAATATTAGAAGATAACACTTCAAAAAATTAATAGAACCCCAAGAAGGTCCTCATTAGCATAGAAATCATAAAACCTCGCATAACCTTCAAGAGTGAAGCATTTATATAGGTACAAGCTATAAGGGTAGACCAAGAGAACTACAGTTTAAGCTCTGGTGGGCAAAGAAAAAAAAAAAAATTGTATTTTACCTTTTCTTCTTAAAAATATTTTCAAGTTGGACGAAGAACATCTAACGATATGGAAGGAAATTAAATCCGAAAGTGTCTATGGGAAACCTAAAACACCTGCCATGTCTAAAGGTCAAGGTGGAAAACCTTATTTGGCCCTTTGTAGGGAAAAAACCATTGCAGTAATAGAAGAAATATCAAAACGAAAATGAATATATGTAAAGAAACATTACCATATTCGTATAGCTCTTCTTGAACATGATTTTTTGAGTCAACTTGATTCATTACATCTATAGAACTTGAAGGATATGAGAACAAGGAAAGTTGGCCCATAAATAAATTGCCCAGTGGTAAAATTCACATGGATTGAAAGAACACAGAACGTAAATCTTATCTGGGCATATACATAAGTTTAATCACCAAATAAATATGTGTATTGTATATTCTTTCTTAAAGTAGAAGGAGGAGACCCACACATGTAACATAAATATTTGCATAGGAACCCCATTGTAATATATATATATATATATATATATATATATCACAAGGAAGATAATTTATTCCTGACCTATATTTATGTATGTGATATAATGTTTAGTGTGAAAATGAGGTACATCACATGTGGCACCAGAGTTTTAGGTTCAATGTTTGAGGACTAAGGGCCAAACCACAAGTTAATTTTGTTTACAGTGATTTTTGTCCTAGAAAACTAATTAACTTAATGGTTTGGTGATACATGGAAATAAGGAGAGAAGAGCAGCTCATTCTGATGGAGATCATATATGGGTTTAGTATGGAGATTAAGATTCACCTCCAACACGCAAACTATTTGAATTGGTAAAGGGCATGAGATAATAGTTGGTGAATATTAGGGCAAGTAATGAGAATTTTCTGAAGGAAAATGCTAAGAAGGAGAAGCTCATTAAAGATTTGAATGAAAAATCAAATTATTTATCTTAGGATTTAGAGGTATGGGAGAGAAGATATCACACTATAAATCAAAATAACATAGATGGAAGTGCTAAAAGTGAGCATGATAATTATCGAAGTTAACACAATAAACCTTAAAAATGAGGAAGAGTTAGATAAACCATCCCCAAAAGAACATACATTGAGAAACAAAAATAAATCAAAACTACAAGGAGAGTTCAAAAATATCAAATCACCTACTTTTGATGGTGAGAAAAAATAGGAAGTAGAAGTTTGGATAATAAACATGACCAAATTATTTTTAGTATATGAGTATTCCAACAATCTAAAGGCCACACTAGAAACAATTCATATGCAAGAAAAAGTATCACTATGCTGGTAAGAAGTAAGAATAATGAACAATATATATAAAAAAATAATTCCATAAATATTTTAAGGAAAAATAATTAACTAAAAGATATTGTTATGACAAGAAAGAAGAATTTGATGATTTGGAGTTGAGTAAATGTGTATGGATGTGTATGTGGAAAAATTTACAAATTTGTTTAGGTATGTCCCTTATATATTGGAAGAAAAGGTGAAGGCGTAGTGGTTTATGAATTGACTCTCTCTTCCACAAAATGAAACAATTGAGTTTGGTAATCCAAATGAAAATGAAAAAAAATCTAATGAGAAATGAGTATATGTTATCAAAAATTCAAATATAAACACGATGGATCAAAATTATTTTTTAATAAGGAAAACTAAAGATTAGGAACTGGGATTGATAAGACAACCTCCTCTAATCTGACTTATTTTTGAAAAAGTGATCAACCTAGAAAGTTTAACCAGAACAATTTAACATATATTTCACAGTACCAAACAAATTATAAAATAACTGATCTAAATAATAAAGGAATAAATTGTCTAAAGGGGAGAGAACTGTTAAAGATTTGGTGTTGTGGAGAACCCCATATACATAGAAATTTACCATACAATAATAGATCTATCTAGGCATTGAAAGCAATGCACGAGGAATATAAAATAAATTATATAGCCAACAATTTATCAAGAATAAAAGTAGCCTGAGAATATTGATAGGAAAAACATATATCAATTATGATCGAAATGAAAGGTATGATTCTAGACCAACATGTGACTTTTTTAGTGGATCAAAAAGCCAATATTAGCTATTGTAGCCCACAAGTTCCGGTAAGATACAAATAATATATAAATAGGTTTAAAATATCATGGCGGGTTCAATTGGATATAGGAAGCAAAACAAAAGTGACCAATTGGGTAAAAAAGTGTGTTGTAAATTTAAATGGACCCCTAACGCAATTAAATTTGAATACACCATCTTTTGTTTCCTATGATTCGTTGATAGGAATGGATTGGTTGGATAAACATAAGTCTATAATAAATTGTGTAGAGAATGTAGTTACATGAATCACAAAACAATGAAATGTACAACTTATAAAAATAATACCAAGGTTTATTTCCACTAGGAAAATTTCACACTCACAACAAAAAATATGTACCTAGAAAGGTTATAAATTGTTTGTTGTTTAGATAAAAGAAAATACATAGATAGCATGAAATAAAACTATAGATGATTTGGAAGTGATTAACTAATTAAATGATGTATTCCCATATGATATTCCAGGACTACCTCCAAAAAGAGAGATAGATTTTGTTCGAAATATGTTGTCATTGATGTCAATAGCTAACAATGATGTCAAAATATGCCTTGGATGTTTAGCATCTGGGAAAAAGAAGAAGGTTGAAGGTCATCATTAGTTACAATGGTGTACAGGTTTTGGAGCCATTTCTAGAGCAACAGATCATCCTAGATTTATATGGAACCAATGTATATGGGATGAGATTCGAAAGATATTTTGAATGGTATGTGGAAGCTTGAAAATGTCTGAGTGGATTGAAATATAGAACGAGACGAATTTGCAGGAGCCCACATCAAATTTATCAGAGCTAAGGAGGTTAGAGACTCTTTTGGTTCTCAACCAAGTTATGAAAAACAACCAACCATAGGAGAAGTATAACAAAGAAACCACAAAAATGACTTGGATTATGTGGCTTAAAAAATGAGGCAATGAAGAACATACTGATTTTCCACCAGTGGAACCCCCATCACAACACACTCGGACGGAGGTAGGCTAGAGGAAATATGCTAGAGAAAATTTAAGGTGCAAAAAAATTTGTGAATATGAAAACATGGGATAAAAAAATACAAAAGGGAGACTTCCTATTGGTTTAGGTTGAGCCCATAGAACACATCATCCCGATGTTGTTACTATGACCAGTGTATACTGGATAAAGTTTCAGGAGTACCTAAGAGTTCAGTGGGATGACATCGGATGGGAAGATGTGGCCCTGACAGTAGCATAATGTAGCTATTGGTTAAGGGTTAAGCAGGATGACCTGACACCTGACATCTCATCCTACAAGATGAGAGGAAATGTCACCCCGGAGGATTAGCACAGTGTGCAAAGGATAAAGCCCGAGAATGATATTCGAGAAATGTGGCGCAAGAAAAGGCTTGAACCCAACGATTTTTATAAATTTAATTTAACAAAGGATTTCTCAAAAAACCAAGAACTGCGTGACCATTCTCTCTCCTCTAATAGTGGGATATGTGACAACACTCTACTTGTTGATGATGATGTTAGAAAAGGTATAGTAGGAGTGTAAGATGTGGAATGAAAATTTGGAATTTTTCCTTAACTGAATGGCCCGTTCCTAAGTGACATGTGGGCCAATAATAGGATTACATGTGTCATGGGTGATGTCAACATGACATCATCCCGCTCGTAAAAACCCAAAAGGTTAAAGAAAAGTACAAAAGGGATCAATTGGAGTCTAGTCATTCGATGACATGGGAAATGTTATAGATAGCTCAACTCAAGTGTACAATAATTCAGCAAAGGTGCAGCAATGGACCCCATCAAGGAAACTCATCCCATAAAGGGAATCCCAACTATGTTTAAATGTGCACACACTAGAAGCACTGGGTATTTGGCATTGGGACATGTTAGGATAGAAAAAATGCAGCCAACAACCATAATATTGAGGCATAAAGGAGCCCACCAAGAGCATCACATAAGGTTTTAAAGAAGGAACAAGAAAAACACTGATATTGAGGTCTACATGCTAAGCATTGGCGTAAGGTAACATGCAATGGAAGACCAATTCCGCATATGTTTAAAAAGGAAAAAATTCCCTTGCATACTCAAAAAGAGGATAAGCACCTGATGGTTTAAGTAGTGTTAAAAAAACCTAGTGCTATGATGGGGAGTGAGGATATGTGCTTGCACAAAGGTGTTAAGGGAAAATTTAACAAATTTGACAGAAAATTTAATTAAAAAATTATATGAAACTTTTGTGTGGAAACAAAATTATGCTTAGCAACGGTGGTATATATAGGATTTGGGTATATAATAAAGTTCCTTGGGAAGATGCTTAGACATGATGAGTCGGAAATAATCTTGATAGTATATATTTTTTGGCAGAGCCTTTGGGCTCACAGTGGAATGAGTTACTTCCTTTAGATATGTGACAATTTAGTGGTTGTTTCGGAATTTAAGTCAAAGTTAATATAATTATCCCTAATTTATCGTGGATATTTTTAATTTTTTAATAGGATTTGTTATAACATCATGGGCCATTACTATGGATTATCAATACTACATGCCCAAAAAAATCATAACGAATTACATATGACGCTTGTTCATACGAGATTTTTTTAATTAATTAATTTAATTAAAAGGATGAAAAATACATAACTACTTTGGAGATAAATCTCAGTCATTGATTTTTGTATACTACTATGAAAATTTTAGAATATTTCATTGAGGTTAAATCCTTACCATCCACATAATAAATATTGATAAGAATCCATAACTGGTTAATGTGGACCTAGAAGCAACCCATTATGAAAGCATGGATTCCTTGATATTTGTCAACACCATATTAAAAACAAAAAAGATCCAACTATAGAAATTAGGAATTTGGGGTTGATTTCTTATTATGTTTTTATTTTCACTTTTATTTGCGTGTTTGTATCGTTTTATGTTAATTGGTGTTCAAATGTTTGTGTTATTTAGTTCATATATGAAAATGGATATATTTATTGTTCTTTCCCCATAAGCACAAATACATATGCAATTATTTCTGTCTGTAAAATTATTCCTTGATGAGTGATATGGTGAAATATTTATTAATAGATGTAGTGTATTAAAAATTTTATTAGGTGGCAATGACTTTTAATAAATTTTAAAAATTAGATTCGTGCCATGTGGCTCCCACGTCAATTTCATAGGGATTTGAGATTATTCAAATTCGAATAAGTTCCTCCATGACAAGTTCCTCATTATTATTTATAACATTCATTTATATATAATAAAATTTTATGTAGAAAAATGGTATATTACTTTTAATAAATTTAAAAAATTAGATTCCTGCCACATAGCTCCCCACCCACCAATTTCGTAGGGATTTGAGATTATTCCAATTCTAATAAGTTTCTCCATGATAAGTTCAACATTATTATTTATAAAATTCATTTATATATAAAAAATTTGTATTTATCAAAATGGTCCATCACTTAATAATATGTTTAATCCCTTTTATTTTTTCTTAAGTTAAATTTGACCCATGTCAAAACAAGCAAACTGACAAATGTCAAATGGAGATGAAAAAAGTAGACAATGTATAGCGTGACCAATCTAAAAAATGGACACCTTCAATGTAAATATATATCTATATTTATATCGTTTATACATATATAATTATATTTATGTGTCATACACATACACACACATTGACTATTTTAAAAATCAAATAGATTTTAAAATTACGAATATTTGATAGTTAAAAAGACAAAAATGACTAAATGCCTTTCAAATTTAACCGTTTACTATTAAGCTTGCTAGTACCATTAAAAACAACATGTGTGGAGGGAACTTGTATCCTAAGATACATTATCAAATAGAATCTTTTATTTCTATTGATCAGTAGCAATTAATAAAATATTCATACTCAAAATGCACTCATAAACATAGAACGAACTTGCATCTTGGTGATAGATATAGATTGGGAATTCATTCAAATCCAACAAAGATATATGTACCATAGCAAGTAATGTCAGGGAATTAAAGAAATGATTTAGCATCACCACCACTCCTTTAATTAATCAAGTTCACACTCACCAAAATCACTAGAGTCCATTAGTTCTTTAAAGAAGTTGTGCAAAACATTCTTAATGTGATAATGGAATATTGTTTTAGATCAAAGCTCAAAGACTCAATCAATCAATCAAAAAACATATGTTGATCATGTTGTATTTTTTTTTGGTCATGTTCTATCTTGTTTTTTCCCGGCTTAGCTATTATGAAAGAGAAAGCTCATTATCTTGGGAGATTTACTCGATCATTATCACGTGCACGCACTAGCTATATCACTCCTCGAAATAAACCATGAATTCCTACAAAACATCATAATATTTCTATATAAAAATGTGTTTTACCCTTGAGTGCTCTATTAGCTTTATCCACAATGTGAGGTATCTCTCAAAACCCACTATGAGGGAATTTAATATGGAGGAGATATTCATCTCGAGAGAGATTGCTGTGTTACTCTGTAAATCTGTCCAAAATATAAATTACAATTATAAAATTTGTTCAAAATATGCATTTTTAGTTCATGTTAGTTGTGATAAAAGTGATTAAATTGATAAAAATATATAGAGTAAGTGTTAGGCTAACTAACAACTATATTTAGTACTTGCTATTCACCAAGAGAATATAAAGCTAGGATTTGTGTTAAATCATGGAATCAAAATCAATAGACAAATTTCAACATATAAGGAAGTCCCGTAGTGGAACAACCAACTTTTCCATTCCCATTTTTCCATTCAAGTCCGACATAAACTCAAGATACTTCATGTTGAATGCTTAAGAAGCCTACAAAGAACATACCAAACTCTTACAAAAAAAATTATTTCCTGATAATAGACCTTTGTTTCTCTCCACTCCACAAAGGGACCAAATAAAATTATGGGAATATTGTCAGCTACATGAAGGGACTCGATCAAACCTTGATTAAACCTCGATAAAAAATTCTCTCATTTTGTTCCAATGGTCTGTCGTTTTTTCCCCAATTAGTATGAAGAATGATCAAACACACTGCATTAATCTTGAGATTAACTGGGCTAAATTGGGGAGGTAGAGGCTACGAATGACATATTGGTGAGTGAGCGGCCATAACAATTTACTTTAGAAGTAAGGGGTCTTCTTTATGGATTAACCCATAATAAATCTACCCATTCTCAACCCTAGTAATGCTACTAATAAAGAAAAAAAGGAGGGCCATCACCTCTATTAGGATTCCTCCGAGCTCCAGATCAAGTTACAGTTGTGGGTGCATCCTTGTCCTTCACTAGTTGTTTCTTATTCCGAAATTAGTTCTTGAGAGGAAGAAAAAAAAAAAGTGAATATCAATTTATAAGTTGAAGGGCCTCTATATGTTTTGAGGTTGTACAAAATCTCAAAACATAAGGCATGTACCAAAAGATAACATACAACTTTGTTCCGAAATAAATTTTCTGACTACATGTATCTCATTCACCATGGATACACAAATCTCAAATTTTATTGTTTCCACCATGGATACTCAAATATCAAAGTTAAATGATTATGTTTTATAGGTAAGAAGTGTTAAAGCTAAAAAGTTTTGATTAGTAAATGAAAACTACTTTCAATTTCTCTAAATATAATGTTCTTTTGAGGGCTCTTTGTTTGTATTTATGATTTTTTTTAATAATTTATGAAAATATATTCAACACCAAATCACATATTTACCAACATTATTTCCACCCACTAGAAGATACTTTTGACAAGTGTGAATGGTATGATAAATGAGATTAAAAAATGAAATCAAGAGTATATGGAACATTGAAAATACTTTGATACCTCGTGTGTGACAATTAAATAAAAGTATCAATATTATTCTATAATTAGTCATAATGTTAAATCGGTCAACTATCAACACTAGGTTTCTAACGTAAAGATGTTATCAACTTATGGGTAGGGAACAACTAACAGCGTCGAAGGGGCCATAAAATGCCTAAGAAAACCACGTAGTCTCTTGAAAACCATAAGACTTCCAAAATTTTCATTAATTCAAGTTCTGAACGTGCTTGCATTAAATGATGAAAAATGTAACCACATGTGGTCTTCATTTCCTTGCCCTAGACATGTGTTGTCCCTTGCCACTTCTAGATAGAGTGAAAATAACAAAAACCATTATTGAAAATACCATATCATTTCACGCCCTCTTTGTGTAGTTGGAAAGATGCGATGAATAGAATTCCCATAAATGTCCCAAAGGTCGATAGCTTGCAAAAATATCCCCATGCTCTACAACTTGCAGTGTAGGATTATACATGAAATTTCCTCAAGTCTTTGCCTCCATTGTGATTCTAAAAATGGGTACATCCAATGTATTTAATAAATTGATATCTTTTTGGCGATAATTATCTTTCGTTTCTGGATTTTGAGACTACCTTTTTAATTTTGACCATATAATTCATGATATAACCTTGCAGCTGGTATGATAGAGTCATTAACTAAACAACCCATTCCCTCTTTGCTACAAGGGGCATCAAAATATGGGTAAAAACTTAATCACACATTTTGCATAAAGTTACAACACTGATAAAATTAGTAAAAGAAAACTCAATACCACAAACTAGTTTCTACTTTCTGATATCAATCTTGGGATGGATCAATAATAATCTATAGCATATGGGTGGTGGCTAAGCTTTGTTCTATGGCCATTCAAGCTAGAAAATGTTTCAACATCATCTTCTTTGGTTCCATATCAAGACCTACTAGCCATAGAAATTCCACTTAGATATTAAGACCGTGTAGCGAGGGGTAGAAAGCCAGATTTAGATTATCTAGTTATATATTTAGAATTAGAAATTTCTTTCATGAAAGTAGTGATTTCTGGTGTTGGCTTTATTGCGTATGAAATTCGGACTAGATCCTTTTCAGTGAGGTAAACCCCAAAATTAGATATCTAATATGTAGTCTTTCTAGCCAACATACACGTCAGGTGCCCATCATCCCCCACCCCTATGTATGTTGAACCCTTACATCTGCATCAAATAAATATTTTTCTTTCAAAAAAAAAGAATTAGACTTAATTTTTAGATTCAATATCTAATTACATATCCACCTCCATTGTTCCTTGTATTGAAATTTCCTAATTCTTCTTTGAGGTAGTGTCAAATTTGTGGATATCAACAGAGCAAGTAGCACTAGGGAAGCATGCTCTTCTTATTAAATTCAACTGGCACTATCTATAATAATAAATGATTAACTTTTATCATCATATGAAATCTATTGTCTCTCTTCAAATGTGGTACTTAAATATTCAATGTCATGAATTATAATTTAGGAAACAAATTAGTCAGCTAACAGTTTTCTCTAACAAAATAGTCATTACTAACATAATATAGAGCTTTTAACATTGTAAACCTTGGGGTTTGAATGCTAGTTACAACGCGAGATATAATATGGAGTGATGTTATGTTGTTTTCACGCAAAATCTGGTAAATTTTGCTACATATTTTAGGGTAGGAACCCTTGACTATTGAATGGACTATATTTTTCAAAGAGGATTGAATCAATCTTCAAACAGGGGATGATTAGTAGCTTCCAAATTCAACATTAGCATAAAATATATTATAATATAAAAAAAGTATCCGTAACATATACTGTGGAAGAAGTATCTCCTCTTGAGCCTGGTCTTCCTATAGAATTTCATTAATATCTCCTGCAATGAGGTTGAATTTCAATATTATTTGTTGTTATGCAATATAAAATGGATTTACATCAAGAAAATAACATAACTGGATGCACTTAAAACATAGAAAATGGATGGATGTAGTTAAAGCACAGAAAATGGATGTATACTGCAAAAAAAATGGTTGTATTTTCCATTGAATTTTTGAATAATTTTATACTAAATTTACCTTAAATTTGTACGTGGAAGCTGGAAACAAGATGAATAGAAGTACATGGAAGCTGTTAAGCAAGATGTGCACACATTAGGGGAATTTTGAGGTCTAAAATAGGCCTCCTAAGAAAAATGTACAACAAAAATAAACTTTATAAGAAACAATAGTATTCAAGATGATCATGTCAACCATGGGGATGATTCACCACTTTCTAAGTAAAAAAGTAAAAATAATAAAAAATAATAAAATAATAAAACTACTTTTTCAACTCATATTTTCAACTTATCTCCCTATGTTTTTACTCAAATTTCGAGCGAGAGTACTCATTCGATGCAAAATTTAATTCCTCATCCAAGGAGTACCCATCTTGGATACTTTCGATGGACCCTCCCACACAAAAAATGGGAAAGATATGAAAAATGTGTTTGCAATCACGTTTTTCATGTATTTCTTAGTTTTCATGTAGTAAGGCCCATTGAATGTATGCAACGTGGGTAATCCTTGGATGAGAAATCAACTTCTACATCTAGCGAATATTTCTTCTCGAAATTTGAGTAAACCCATAGGGAGATAAGTTAAAAATACGAGTTCAAAATTACTTTTTCCTTTTTCCCTCTAAAATTCAACGATGTAATCAAATCTTATTTTATTATTTCCACTATTATTTTATAATTTCTTTAGGAGGGCCATTTTCGACCTAAAAATTCCCCTAATGAATATATTTCTCACCCTCCCCTGTCCGATGAGCAATTTTTCCTTTGCCCAAATATTTCGACAACTTCAAGTTTCAGCAGATTTATAACAAGAATTGGAAGAATGGAAAAATTGTCACTCTAGCAATAGCCACACTTTCTACATGTAGGCGGCCATTCAATCAAGTCAAATGGAAGAAAAAGGTCTT
The DNA here is from genome assembly GCA_034641835.2 of Pinus albicaulis. Lineage (NCBI taxonomy): Eukaryota > Viridiplantae > Streptophyta > Pinopsida > Pinales > Pinaceae > Pinus > Pinus albicaulis. Next base: position 485,002,263 of record CM076574.1, read on the forward strand.
AATTTTTTTAATGATAAACTAAACATTTAATTCCAATAAAATAATGTTTGCATTACATGGCATTAATTTCATTTGGAAGAATATTAATTGTCCACCACTAATAATTTGAGGAATAAGTGGAGAATATAAATCGATGCCTCTCGAAGAGGTCAAATAAGACCACCAAAATGTATATTGGTTAAATATTTATATTTTTTTTGATATGTTAAGAGAAATTTTTTCAAAAAATGTCAAATTAGTAGTTTGGGTTAAGAAGTTTCATTTATGCATGGACTAATGTAAACTAACAAAATCTTTTACTAATAGTCCCATTCATAGACTCCCAGGATTAATACATTAAAATTATATAAAGAGTTTTTAATTGTAATGTTCAATGTCAAATTTTATTTTCTAACATGTATATTTCTTTATATAAAAGTTATTATTCTTTATTAGTTCAAAGAACCGATCAAATATTAGACAAAATCAAAAAGTGAGAAAAGGTGATTCACCTCAACCTGTGATATTTATTATGCCATTATATTTTTTCTAATGAATAAATCAAATATTTATTTACAAAAAAGTTAATAGATATTTTAATTTTATACACATTTTAATAATACTTATACAAATATTAGTTTGATAGTACTAGTAATTTATTATAAAATATTAGGATGTTATTATAAATTGGTTCTATATTATATTCTATACATTTTTTATTTATGGTTAATCTATGTGAATTCAAGTTTGTAATACATGATAACGAATGTTTTAGCAATGCACACATTCATCTTTAATCCAAAGTTTTATAGCCATATTATATTATATAGCTAAAATTAATTGGTTTTTTTTCTCTTTTACCTAAAACTAAAGAACTCAATATCCGTCTTTTGAATGTACCCAAAAATCATCTAATTTGAAAATTGTTTATTTGGAATACAAATTTTTTCAGCATATTTTTGACATTATAAATTTTCTTATGTATCAAGTATGAAGATTTTATTTTAAACTGTTAGTTATTTTCATGCTGATTTTTGAAAGTGTTGATGCAACATCAACCTCTTTTTTTAGGAGCTTTATTTTTGACACTTTATTTGTTTATGTACCAAGTATTATTTTATTTTTTTTAAATGTTAGTGAATTTTATGTTGATTTTGAAAAGTGTTAATGCAACATCAACATTTTTTAAGAGCTATCTTTGACAGTTTAAATACAATAATTTTTTAAATGTTGATTATTTAACGACTTTTCAAGTCGTCTTATTCCTTTTCTTTTTTTTCGTTGTTAGATGTTTTTTTTAGGGTTTTCCAAACATGTGTCTTTTGTTTTTCTTTACAATGTCTTTTTATAAAAAAAAAAATTTCTGATGTTTAGAAAAATAATAACATTAATATTTTTAGGTTACGATTTTTTACATATTTAGATATCATTAATTAATAATTCAATAAACATAAAGTAATTGTCACTAAAAAATAATAATTCTAAACACTCAACAAAATACATATTTTTCATATAGTTATGATTAAATAAATACATATTTAAGGTCTTTTTCATTAAAATTGATATGCTCAATAATTTGTTTTATGAAAAATTGAATTAAAAAAGATAGAAAAACAGTTAATTTTATGATTTTTTATGAGTTTTATATCCAAAGCTTATGACCTTTGAAATTTTTTTATTTTATTAAGTAAAAACAAATGAAAAAAATGTAAAAACAAAATAAAATAGAACATACAATTTCAAAAAACAATCAAAGGAAAAAACAAAGAATATAACAAAAAAAATAAAACATAAAACATTAAAAAATAGAAAACAATCAAAGGAAAAACAAAGAATATCTTTAAAAAAAAATAAAACATAAAACATTAAAAAATAGAAAAACACTAAAAATAAAAACCATAAAAAATAATAAAAACATTAAAAATAATTAAATAAAAAATATTAAAATAATCTGGGATTTTAAAAAATAATATTAAAAAAATTACAATAAAAATAAAAATAAAAAAATTGACAAAAACATGGAATACAATTAAAAAAAAATAGTCAAGATACAATTTTAGAAATTAAAAGAACACATTTAACAAAATTGAAATTGAAATTTAAAAAAAAAAAAGTCGAGACCTCACTAGTCTTGAGTGGTGCAAGGGTCACTTGTGAATTGCCCTTGCCCCTCCCAAGGATTGTGGGGCGTTTGTTTTTAATTTCTTTTTTTTTAATGTTTTATTCTATTTTAGTAAATTACAAAACAGTTTTTATGATGCTTTTTAAATTGTTTTCAATGTTTTAATTTTTTTTTATTTTATTTGAATGTTTTTCTTCCATAATTTGTTTTTTAATTTTCTTCTAATGTATTTTTCTAACTTTTTTATTAATTTTATTTTAACGTATTATTTTTTTATTTTAATATTTTTCATTTAGTTTTTTTATTTTATTTTAGTTATCTAAATAGGTATAATTTATTTGTTCATTTATTATTTTTTTAAATTTGTTTCTGAAATATATATATATATATGAAACAAATTTTAAAAGTAATAAATGAACAAATAAATGATATCTATATATATAACTTCTATTTGTTTTTTACCATTTTTTAATGTTTTATAGTAATTATTATTATTAAAATTATTTATTTTTTATATTATTTTTACATATTTTGTATTTTTTTGGCAACGTCTTTAATTTTTTTATGTTTTAATATATATTTTTATTTACTTATTATTATCATTTTAAGCTTTTGTGTTTTTTGTTTTTGTTTTTGTTTTTACTTTTTTACATGTTTTATTTTTTTCTTTTGTATTTTTCATTTTTATTTATTTATATATTTATTTGTTTTTTTTTTTTGTTTTTGCAGGTCTCGTGTCGTTCATCAGCTAAGAACATGATCCCATTATGTGTCAATTTAATACTTTTTTTTTTAAGTTTTCGATATAATGGATCATGTTTGGCCCCACAATGTGTCCGTTTCATGGTTGGTATTGAAGTTTTCATTACAACCACTCAAGTTGGCCTGCATTGTGTGTCAATTTGATGGCTGATTTTTTTTTTTTTTTTTGTAATATGCCAAATTGTCTTAGTTTAAGTTTTTAAAATATTTATACCTTTAGCATTTAATAAAGAAATTTCTCTTGGTGTAATGGCTCTTTCATTCAAGTGTTCATTTTTAAAGTTTTTTTAGTCTTATAATTTTTCCATAATACCATGGTTTAAATATGTTGAAGAATTAAGGTTTTTTGTAGTCATGATCTTTGTTTGAAAATTTGTAAAACATTTACGTTTTCTCTAAGTCATCATATTCTATCTTTGATGTTATGGTGGAAAACAATTATAAGTATTTTATTTTTAAAACCATACCTGAAAATCATTGGAATGTTAAGGATTTTTAGAGATGTGATATTTTATTTTCAAATTCATGCTAAAAATCGTTGGATTTTTTAGGTTTCTCAGAGTCATAATATTTTATCCTTCATGCCATTTCTAAAAAATGTTGAAAATTTACCCCGAAAAAAAAACCGTTATTCCAACATCAACACTATTAATTTTCATGGTGTTTTTTGCACAAAAAAGGGCTTTTATTTCCTTTCACTGCCATTTTTTTTAAATGTTAAAAATTTACCCAAAAACTATTACTCCAGCATCAACACTTTTCATTTTCGGCCTATTTCTTCATATTTCTTCGGGGTTTTTTTGTCTAGAGTTTTCATTTTCAGATCACAGTTCTGATTTCATAGTTTACTTTCCTAGAAAAATAATCATTTTATTTCATTAGTAAATGATACAAATGTATACCTTCCTGGTGCATTGGGTTGAATGAATTTAGAAACAAAAAGAAAGAGAAGGACATATATTTTGTCTCCTACAACATTTTATTTTTATCATGAAAAAAAAATTCTTATCTTGTAGTGAATACGTAGATATGCATCATCACAGGCTTTACATGAAACACATCCATATTTTGGTACTATCATGAAGCTACCAAAATACATTGTGGAGATTTTTTTCACTACAGAGTTGTCTTTAAGGATAGTACTATGAACCATGCTTTATAAAAGGATGATTATTAGACACATAATCCATTTTTATTTATTTTTCCTTAGTCCACTAACTCCAATGATTCTATTCAATCCCTAATTTTTATAATTGACCCACAAGAAAATTATTCTCCCTTTAGATATGACAACATGAAAAAATATCAAAATAATCTCAAAAGCATAACACCTCCCTATCTAGTAGTAAAAGATGGTGATTGTGAGACCTTTGCACCCCTTTTATCCAATTGATCACAATAATGGAATCCCCATAGAATTGAAGGGAAGAAACACCTTTCTCTTTGGAGAAGAGGAGTAACTTGAAAGACATAGTTTCAGTGAAATTTTTCATGCTCTTACCGAAAGCCATTTCTACTATAATACAATGGTTCTTCGATGGATAAAGAATAGTTCCTTCCCTGTATATTCTCTCCTCTCTGTTGGGTGTGTGTTACATTAGTTCCATGACTAGCGCCATGCATTGTACATTGCATCGAGTGTAGCAGGGTGTCACAGGGTGTCAGAAGCACCCCCTATTGGGGCATTTGCAGGGGGCTTGCCTCTGCCCTACATAGGTTCTGACATAGTTCCTCGAGATTTTATTTTATTTTAATGCAAACCCAATAATAGATGGGCGGACCCAAGGATGGGGGTCAGACCCACAGACGATGAGCGAACATACTCATGGTTTCGCGCATGGGTTTTGCTCATGGTTCCGAGCATGATGATTTTCTACCAATGGTATTTGGTAGATATGGTAAAGGGAACTACTATTATTCTCTAATCCAGGGTTAGAGGATTGGGGTGTATGAAGGCTTCGACATCTATATATATGTATTGTAACAATGAAAGGAATGTAATGAAAAATCAATCTCATAGTCTCAATTTTGGGATCTAGGGGAAGACCTATGTGTATATTTGTTTTTTGTTCTCGCCATTGCATATTTTTAATTTTTAAGAATTATTTTGTAGGTAAAACCTAAACTCTCCTTCAGAGGCTCCATCATAAAAATTCCACAAGGTTCACTTATATATATCTTCTACAATTATCTCTCTAGTAACCTAATGTTGATCCTTTTGGGGAAAATTAGAAAAAAAAATACTACGATTTAAACCATTCTCATATCTGGGCATTAAATAGCTTCTTCATAAATGGACTTAATTCTTGCTAGCTATATTCTTTAACGCATTAGCAAAGGTGAATTTCTAAAATTTTCAAGAGCCCTTTTTCAAACCATGCTTTGCAAGATTGCAAAAGAATCCCATGATGCCAAAATCCTCTTAACTATAAATCATTGAAAAAAAAATCCAAATATACTCTGTAAACAAGAATTCAATCAAAATATGATGAAAAATTCCATTCTTAGTATTGCACAACATGCACCAACCGAAATGGAAATGTATTCCATTAATTTTTGTAAGCTATCCCAATTTGGAAATGTATTTGATCCATGTTTATGTTGGAATGAAATGGAATACATATTTAAACATAAACAGACAAATACAAAAAAAACTAAACTTTAATTAATTAATAACAAATAGTGAGAATTGTGTACATGGAGAATGGAAATCAACTAGCTCGTGCAATGGTAGTGTATCTCTGAGAAGAGATGTGACTTTATTAGAGGCCACTAGTCTGGAGGTGGAATGTATTTAATACTATGCTTGGTATCAAAAAATTAACAAAGGCTTGACTAAAATGTGCTTAGGTACATCCTATATTGATCTGATATAATGGTTTTCACGATCCCAAAATGTTCCCACACTAATTCAAAGAATATATTTGTGGCAGGTTATGATGTGATACTCTTCTTAAAGGAATCCAATATTTCCATCTTAGAAAATATTTTGACAACAACAAGTACACATTTATTTCCATGATTGGTTGATGGAAGGCCAGACATATAGTCCATGGAGATGGATTCTCAATGTTGGATAGGACTAGGAAAAGGAGTATACATGACTTGTTCGCTAATGGTTGGCTTGGAAATGGGACAATGAATGAAAGATCTAATATATTTTCCAACATCCTCTTGGATATGTTACCAATAAAAATACTTCTTGAGTACTACCTATGTCTTCTCTACACCAAAGTTTCCTATGAACTGATTGTAGTGCACCTCCCAAATCATCTTCTAATCCTCACTTGATGGATTCGACACAAAGGCGTACAAAGTGGCATAACTATGCATTGTGGAGGTGGAAGTTGGGAAATTTATTTCCATGAATTAGAAAAGGGAATGTGGTGGTAAATTCTGGATCACTTTTATAAATCTTGGGCCATCGATAAATCTCATGCCCACAGGAATATATAATAGTGGCCAATTCTATAACAAGTGGTTAACCGAGGCACTATTGAACATTATTAGTGTTTCCATTCTTGAACTTAATGTTAAGAGGAAATTTTGTAGATATGTGGACCATTTATCATGGAATTAATTCTACAGCTTCCCCTATTTCTTTATAAACTAGAGAGGTTAGTTGTTTCTATGGATAATTGTCTCCTTCCCTATAGTGTAATGTTTCCACTACTCGAAATATCACATGATGGAATACATCACTTTATCATAAAAGAGGTATTTATGAATTGTATCAGAGAGTTTTTCACTATAATACGCCACCAGATTCCCTTTTTGGGTGATAAAGACACCAATAGTAGAGGTAGAGGCATCTATCTAAGTTTCAAATGGTTTTGACTGAACTTAGTAAATTACTTCTGTTGGGACTCAAACCAGAAAAAAAAAAATTCTTTCGATGTGGCCTTGGTAACCTAAATCAATGGCCAAGTGATATGAGAGAACTGCAACAAGAACCTTCAAAAACATTTTCAAGGCCTAGAAAGGTGTGAAACTCTATTAGAGTTGTTGGGGCTAGCCATTCCAGAATGGAATGGATCTTAGTCAGAGCTAGATGCACTCATTTTTCATCAATAATGTAACCCATATATTGGGCCTAGTTCATGTGAAAGGTGTATTTCCGCAAGTTGGAACATAATTTATGTTGCTACAGGGTTTAAAGAACTTATCGAATACGTTATAATTTTTGTTCCAAAATCTTGTTAAATATAAGGTTTTCATCCAAACATTCAACCAAAAACGAGTTGGTGAATGGGAATGAGGTGTCATCCATCAGTTTCATAAAACTTTCATGTGAATTTATCAATCCGAAAGGCATGACCAACCACTCAAAATAGCCCTCTCTGGATTTGGAGGGAGTTTTCCATACATCTGAGTGTCTTATTGGAACCTATTGAGAGCTAGACTTATAAAAAATATTCCCAAAGTTCTTGGCCCCCTTGAGATGGTCAAAAAGGTCATCAATCAGTGGGATTGAATACTTATTTCTCACAATGATTTCATTTAGTGCTTGATAATCAATGCAGAGTCTCTAGTGCCCTCCTTATCATAAACATGTATAATTGGGCTCCAAAAAGGTGAGAAAATTGGTTGGATGTGCCTTTTTTATAGTAATTCCTGGACTTGTTGCTTGATTTATTTATTTTCTAGAAGCACCTAGCAGTATATCAACCCTTTTGATAGAGGTGCTTCGGGAGTCATATCAATCGAATTCTTGACCTAAAAATGCAAAGGTACCCATATGCGTGAGGAGAATATATCGCTATATTCTTCCATCACCTTATCCACGTTCTTCTACTATGTGAAGGAACTCTTCTCGGGAGAGAAGGATGTGGTCATTTATTCCCCTTATTTTGAGATTGAATAAGAAATAAAGAAAAATTATCCTGTCTCGGAGTTGAGCTTACTACACTTCTTAGAAGTGATCAAAGAGATCGTAGTAGGCGAGGGTAACTCAGGTATCATGTATATATTTTTTCCCAAAGTAATAATAACAGTGCAAAGCTTGGACACATACACAACATGATGCTTCCATAAGTGTTTTTTTCTTGATAATACATCATAAAATTCAAGAGGAGAAACATCACCTAGTACCTCATCCATGATGAGCTTGATGCTATAAGGAAGGAAACATTGCTAGATGATGTGGACATCTCACCCTTGATGGAGCCATCTAATGGTGTAAAAATATTTTTGTGGTGTCATCGGTGGGCCTAACTACTTCATGAACCAAATTATTATGAGATTATTTTGGCTCCTGATGTCGACAATGAACTGCAATGGAGGACCCTTCACCCACATATGTGTGTGGAAGAGATGCTCAACCCCCTACGTATCTTTAGTCTCAATCATCTAGACCTTTGTGGTGGGAATGGTAGCAGTAGGATCCACATCAATAATATTCTTCATATCGTCGGTCCCCTTATAGAGTTTCGATTCAATGTTTGAACATGAATTTAACTTCGATGCTTTTAGCTCAACCACCAGTAACTTGTTGGTGTGATACTCAATTTGTTGTGATTTGGGATCTTGTGCATCTCACACCATTTTCCTATGTCCTTTTTCATCTTCGTGTTGTTATTATTTTCTTGTGTCATCCATGAGATATTTTGGCTCACCCCACCTTAGCTGTATCTATTTTTACATTACTGGGGGGTGCATTTTCCCTACATCGGATTCGCAGTTCCAAATTCTGACCTCTTCTGTTCAAATTTATGCTCGATCTTCTTTGTATACCTGTATGTGATTACAAGTAGGGAGATGTCAAGGCACTCCATCTCTACCTGGATGTATTTTTGTAGATATTCATTAAACTTGAGTACCAGATGTTTGATAAAATCCTTGAATTCAAACTTTGTGCGAAAGGTATAAGAAATATTTCTGAAATCCAGCACATCGTCGCCCCTTTCCTATCTCGTTGTTTCACTAATATATACCTATATTCATAGCTCTCTATGGGGCAATATTTTTCCTTGATAGAATATCAAAACTAATTCCAAGTGGGTGCACCTAAATATAGTGAGGGTTCCTTCACATCCCTCTACTCACAATAGTTTTCCTACTAGTCCTTGAGGTGGGGGGGAACTTTGAGGAGTGAAAAAGTAATATATTCCATATTAGAAAAAATTTGGACAAGGAAATATCCTTAATTTATATTTAACCATTTATCTAGAGCACATTCATATACCTATTCGTCAAACATACAAATCTCAAAGTTAAATTGTACCTTAAATTGAGTGGAAACTCTGAATGGGCTGTTGGATGAAGATTATTTAGTTGTTGATACTTGTCAACGGTTTTGGGAAAAGTGATCCGTCATCTCATTCCTTTATTTCTCTAGGGAATATTTGAGAAACATTTTGAAAATATCTCCTACTCCCTCATCATTCTTTTCTTCTTCCATGGGAGGACACCGGTGTCAACGAGGCTGGGATTTCAAGTGTTCAACCAGTTCAAGTGCTAATTCCATATACCCCAACCTCGTTCGAGACATTCATAAAAAAATATAGAAAGAGTAGTATGATATGATACCACTAATAAATATTTATGAAATACTTAATTGCAAATGAAAATTTTAATAGATTCATAAAGTTATAGTGAAAAATGAAATTCAATTAATTAATATCAAATACTACGAACTATTTACATCCAAAATGGAAATCAACTAGCTCATGTGATGGTAGCTTATCTTTGAGAGGAGATGTGATTCTACATTCCTTATGAGTTGTATTATGATCAGGATGAGAGGCCTTTTTATTATTGAGAAACAATGGAAAACCATAAACGCCCAAAAATTTAAGCTTAAGAGATGAAACACAATTTGTTGTCCCTATTTGGATTAGTTGGAACAACAACTTCCTGGTGTCGTAATTTGTCTATATGATCTAAATTTTGCGCACATGACACCTCGTTAGAATGCCCTATCTCATGAAAATAATTTTTCCTAGAAAGCCCATGTTCTATGGGCCACACACTTGGTGTGTTTTTGAAAAGAATGTCATTTAGGGCCTCAAAGATGCTCTAGAAGTTGAGGACCCAAAAAACTACTAAAAATAGAAATTTATGAAATAATTAATGAAACTAAAAATATACAGTGCTTAGGGTCCCACCGTAATAGGTGGGTGGCCACCAATATCCACTTCGATCCATATTCTCTAATAATCACAACATAAATAGAGTATCTTTATCCATACACTTTAGCTTCAACAACAGTTTCCACCAATATATTTGATTCCTTCTCATTCTATCAGTAGTCATACAAATATATCCCACTTTGGGTTTATAATCAATGAATAATCCATGTATGTTAAGTGAATATGAAATGATCAATAACCACAGTGTAGATGCTATAAACCATTGAAAATTATTCTTGTATTCAACACTATTTAGTTAACATGCATCCCTTGGTGGAGATATTAGTGCATTCATGATATTCTATTTGGTTGAGAGTGGTATTTGATTGAGAAAGGTATTTTATTTAGAGTGGTATAGATATTTCTATTTAATAAATCCTCCAACCCTTGAGTAAGTTTGTAATTAATCCCATAGTTAAACAGAGGGCCAATTTCAGTTTTGACTTTTTTCTCATCAACAATTCTCTTTAAGATAGTCGATCTTTGGTCAAAGGGAAACAAAAAAGCACTAACTTTACAATAATAGAAATATTATAACATCCTCTAGTAATATGTTGATATAATATTCAATTTTCCCATGATAGTAAATAATAAATTTGTAGACACAAGCACCCAACTAGCTTTAGCCACGAGATATTTTGAAAAGAGGGTAAGATTATTTAGCGTGCAACCCCTCCATAAAATTATATATGTTATTTTATCACATACAACCCATGGGATAATTAGATTATCTTGAGAGCTCACCCACAGAAGTATCGAGAATTTTTATCACAATTTATCTAAGATTCCTTTAAGAATCCATGGAATTTCCATCATGTAAAATAGAATATATTGTAGCACAAATTTTATTAGTATTAATTTTTCTACCCAAGAGAGAAATATCACAATACATATTTTAAGACATTTTTCTTTTTTTTATACTAAGAAAGTACTAATCCTATTTGTAGTAGGAGTTTCGTTTTTGAATGGAAACCTAGGTATTTCATTCGTCCATCAAAATTAATGGAATTGGAAGGAAATAAATCTTGCACGTGAACAACCTCCATCTTTTCTAATAACTAAATCGAAAGAGTCGACTTATAGGAATTAATCTGGATACTTGTTTCTTTCTTCAAAAGAGAGAAATATTATTGAAGTAAATCAATATATCTTTGAGTCCCATCGCAAAAGAAGAGGATGCAAATAACAAAAAGTATATTCATTAAATTTTGGTTTTTAGCCACTTCCATGCCCCTGAATATCATTTTTCATTTCCCATTATCTAATAACTTCTTTAACCCTTCTACAACCAAAAGGAAGAATAGAGGTCAAATGGGGAAACCTAGCCTTAGTCACCCTTTTGGAAGGAAAAATGGGGATGTAGATCCATTAATAAACACTTACAAGGATACCAACACAAGCTAGCTCATAACTCAAGTGATGAAGGGAACTAAAAACCCAATATGTGTTAGGGGAATGTTGATATAGCATTGACTTACATGATCATAAGCTTTAGATAGGTAGATATTCATAACCACGCCTTTCATTTTCCTAAATTTTAGGCTATTTAATCCTTCCTACACTACATCAATAATCTTGTATATTTGGTGACATTCTATAAAGCCAAAATATTTGCTCGACATTTCCTTGGAGAGGATGGGTTTGAGTGGGTCGGAAATCAACTTGAAAATTCTATTGTAAATACAACTGTAGAGAAATATCAACATAAAATAATTGAAAATAAGGGGATTGTCCATATTATGTATTAGTGAGATGAATGTGAAAGAGGCCAACACCCAACCTTCCAATCTTGATTCCTTCGATACTCTCACTAGAAATCTCTTAAGAGTTTCATAAATGTAGAACAATAATTTGATAATCCACCCTTCTAACTATGTACATTTTTCCTTTCGGATGCTATAAATATTCTATTGGAATTTTAAATTCACCATCTATTGCATTAAATTAACATTTCCTTGTCATTATTGAACATTCAGAATATTTGATCCAGTTTTACTATTTCTACTATAAATGTCCCCTTCTTAGCCTTCAACAGTGCGCCAAAGTGATTTTTGCCTAAACATGCTAACTATTCAAAAGTGGTGGGAAAACCTCCCTCTTGATATTCCAATTTCCAAATATTATTTACCATATTTATACCTTTCGCATAATTTTAAAAAAACTGGGTGTTTTGGTCCCCATATTCCAACCTTAATTTCATAATATCTAACATTGAGGTGGCCTATATTTTTTCCAAAAATTTTATTTTCTTAGATTGAAGATGAAAGATTCATTTTTTGTTTCTTGATTAGAAAAACTAATTTTTATTTATTCACCTAAACACTTTTAGCCCACTTCCAAGGTATTTAGTTATTAATTATCTTAGAGCGTTTTCATTGTCTCCCACTAACTTGTCGCTCTCTTAACTTGAGATATTTTTTTTCCAATTTGGGTTGTTGTAGAGGTCCTTGCTTTAGGCTTTAAAAGGAATACATGTGCATTGTACAAGGTCCAATAACTCCTTATCATTAACCAGGTTAAGTTGAACTTCAAAGGGCTCATAGTATTCTTTGTGTTGTGTCTCCAAAATGTCATTTTTCATCTTTTTTTCATTCAGTTTTAACCATATTCCACTATCTTATAACCTTACAATAAGAAATTTTTTATGATTATATATTTTTTTAAACTTGTTATTCTCCGAATAATTTATTTTAGTAAGTTGAGTGAATTTATGATTAAATATTAGAAAAATATTTTTTCTTCACTTATATCTAAAATTTGGATGAGTTGTGCGATCTTTGTATGCATTTTTGAAGACTCCAACAATGTCATATTTGACCATTTAGTATCAAATATAATTTTCTCTTGAAACCTTGAATATTTGAGAAAGTTTTGAGATAATCATTCAATCACATTTGCTGGAAAAGAACCATAATTTTTTTTTATAATATTTCATATCAAATATTTTAGAGATTTGTGGGAGGCTATATAGAGGTGTTACTTGCTATATGTTAACACATGGTTTTCTAATCACAAGATATATTTTTGTATCTAGAATATATTTTTGGATCTACCTTTATTAATTAGTTAACTTAGTTTTTCTATGACTAGGAATGGATTCCCTATTCAAAGTTAGGAACTCTTGGAGTGTCATTGCAAACAATGATGGAATAAAACACATTTGATAAATTATTTTATTATTTAGTTTATAATTTTATATTCTTATTTTTTTATAAGATGTAGTTTTATAATTCATGTATTTTTATAATATATGTAGCTTATGTTAGTATTTTTATGTTTGAAATTAGTTTATTTTGTGGATCATCACTATTACATTTCTAGTAATGCAAATGTCACACAATGACACTTCATCAAAGATGGTAATCTAGACTGTAAAGAATTTATGAACACTCAACTTTTGATGTGGTTTCTAGGTAAAACACATTTTTTGTGAAAAATGAGCCAATTTAGGTGAATCGTGAGAACTTGTTCAAAATTGTGCACTATTTTGGAGATATGCTTGGATATTTCAAATAGATTTTCCTAGATTTCATGTTGTGGCCAACAAATATAACCCTAGAAATAACAAAGAAATTGTCCATCAAATTAAGAAAAACATCACTCATTTTGAAGCTAAATCAACCTAGCTTTTGAAGTGATCATAATTCTCTAACCATTATCTAGTGATTTTAATAAAGAAATAATTTATATTATAGTGATCAGTTATGATTTGATTTATTTACTTGTTGCATATACTTCTTTTTTTTTCATTTTTCTAATCATCACTTAGTCATTTTCTAGATCGAAAATACAAAAAAATACAAAAAAAATTCATTCTAAAGCATTCTCATTTGGCATCTAAAGAATGTGCTTCTCATTTGTGCATTCACATTATTTTTTTCTTCACATTAACGCTTACAAAATAAGACTTACACGGCATTTCTAGTTGATTGTCATTACAAATGACATATTTCAATGTTATTTTGTACATTCGAATAATTTCTCAATGGTATTTCAGTACTTTCATAGATCAAACTTTTACCACACTTCTATATACTAACTTTACAGTCTTTATTAAACTAAGATCCATATTTTCAATAGATTACAGTTTGTTTGCTTGTAATGTTTTGTTTGATATAATTGTATTTTATGTTTTCATAATTAAATTTTATTTAATTAAATAATTCAAACACATAAATAATATAATTTTTTTTTTGTAAAACAATATAATAAATGCAAAAATTTATAGTCAAAATGTTAATTAATTAAAAGTGAATGTGTCATGGACAAAATAATCCTTAATATAAAACGTACTTTTATAACATTCAAAAAGCACACCATAATCAACAAGAAATCACAATTTTTAGTGACTTCAAAAAAAAATCCATTTTATCTATATATTAATTAAATTGACCTTAACTATGCATTAATAAAAAAAAATATGTCCTGTTATCCTCGAGGGACACGGATGTTTGAGATCTTGTTTTGGGAATTCTATTGCTCAACTCCTTGAAGGAAATCTTTCGTATGACATTCAGGATGTGCTTCCTCGAACAAATGGAATTTATTCTTACTTATTGCATTTTCGTATTTTCGTATCTGAACATGAAACAAGATATTTTAGCTTAGCATAAGTATATACTAAATTAATTATCATAAGTACTTGTGAATATCCCCGGGTACGAAGGCATTTTCTCAGCAATTACCATGTCCTTGGGTGCAAGAAGTTTTTGCGCTTTTGTTTCAAGTTTGCATATCTTCCACAGGCATGGGGATAAAAAACAAATATTTTTTCCAAGCTCTACGGCTTGATAAAGTTGTGGTTCTTCACTTTTGGGTTTAGTATGGCTCTGAGCTTCGCAAAGATCATTGCCGGCTCAATTCTGTCTACTTATAAGAGTCAAGTTCTTGCTTATATTGTCATTGACGCCCCAGCTCCTACTATGCAAGTGGTCAATGCCTGACTAGATGAGGCCTTGAATTTTTCTGAAAGTGCCTTAATCTGTCGGTTTAATGGCTTTTAGTCGTGGCTGACAGCGCTCCACAGTTGGATCTCGGAGGTATGGAAACCTGTCATTTCTAATGAAATTAATATCTAACCCTGTGCTAGAGTTTTATTTATAGTATATTTTCAAAAAGAAAACAATGCATTTTAGATTTCGACCCTTGGTTTTGGGAAAACTTGGGCCTATTCATGAAGCCATGGAACCCATCATTTGATGTCTCAACAACAGTAATAACCTCAGCACCAGTTTGAGTCATATTGCCAAGCCTACCTTTGCATCTCTGGAATCTCTCCTCGCTAAAAGACATTGCAAATGCAATTGGAAAATTTTACTGTAGGTGCTCAGAAACAGAGGAATATGCCAGAACCAACTATGCACGCATCTGTGTAGAAGTGGACTTCAGCTCGAGATTCCCATGTGGAATAATCCTAACAAGCAAAGACTATGTATGGAACCAGAAACTCAACTATGAAAGTGTCCACTTCATATGTCGATCCTGCTTTGAGACATGCCATCTAGCCAAAAATTTCCCAAAAGTCTGCCAGAAGAATTCTGCTAGAAAGAATCACCATATGTCTACATGGTGTGAAAGAGCACAAAAGGAACATTAGATTGTAATGAAGGAAGAATACTCTCCGGAAAACTCTGAATCGCAAGAAATCAGGAAAGAAAGAAACAACCCTCAAGACAAGTAGGGAGAAAGCCCTGCCCAACAATAAAAAAACGAACTCCACAGCCCCTCAAGCATCAACAATTATGAGGATTCAAATACTGCACAAAAGAAATCTTCATTTAGCAGCAAAGCAGATCTCCCAGGTCCCGAAGATAAGACACCAGTGTCCCAAGGATCAGAAGAGATGAAGGAGGTGCAAGATAAAGGAAGTTGGAAGACCGTAGAGAAGAAAAAGAAAGCTACAACACCAATCTCGCCAAGAAAGACGAGTAACCGAAAAATTAAAAACTAGGAAAATTATAAGTCCAATAGACCAAAGTTTGGTATTAACAGATGTTAACCATCTTCTTCATCATCATAATAATAAAATGACAGAGATTTTAGAAAGCCTTTCCTCAAATCGAACCACATGGATTCGTGGTTATATAACTATCAATAATACTTTCCACGTAGATTCGTTATTAGAGATTAATAATACTTCCACGTGAATTCATGACTCTATAACTATTAAAAAATTAAAATAAATCACGCAAAGCACAGGAATATTAGGTTTAAGACATATCATACCAATGTATATATTTAAGAAATGATGGATCTGAATTAATAAAAGCACTGAATATTATTTGACTTATTCCTATAAAGCCATTTAAATTATGAAAATAAGAGTCTAAATGAAAATATCCTCACCTTCTGTAATTGAATGCAATCTATTCCCCCTCTCGAGCCGTACTCCAAGTTCGCTAAGTTCTTTCAATCTTAAGTTTGAGATGTTATCTCCCATCACATTCCTATTTTTGATATCAACAAGTTTTCTAATTATCATTAATGTCATATTTTGAAAATGTCTTATACGTACTATACAAATTATTAGTCAAGGCACTTCAGTAATTATAGTAGTGTACGAACCTATTTGCATTTGTTAAAATGCCAATTTCTTGCTCTAGCATTACTATTTCATTTAGGCAACGCTGTATACAATAAAATGTTATTATTAGTAAAGTAGCGTCAATCATTTAATTATACTAAAATTCAGAAAGATTTAAAAGTGTATATTTACGTAAAATAGATACATATCAATTATTATATAAGAATCATTCAGAAAATAAATGAATATATACCTGTTAATTTTAATATAATTGTGCATTAAGAAAAAATGAAAATATCATGATCCATATAAAATTTATTATAGGAAAACAATTTCAAATGATAGCTCCCAGCCTGGATCGGTAGTTGGATTCCATCGTTTATTGTTCGTACCCGTCCTTTTATATCTCTCAATAGTTCTACGCACACTTTTCACAAATCATGAACAAATTTGCTTATTCACAGGTCACGAAAACCAATATATATAATAAAAAGAAGTATAACCAATATAATAATAATAATAATAATAATAATAATATAATAATAATAATAAGAAGAAGAAGAATAAGATTAATAGAAATATAATATTTTAAAATAAAATTGATGTCAATCGACCTTCGAAATGTAGAGGATGTGCAGTGATCATAAGATCTGATAATTTTCCCATTAAATGAATAGTTTAAGGATCCTTTCCTCTTATACATTGCCTTCCTAGTCACAATTCCCTTCTTTCTTTTCAATTAGTAGGGACATAATTGATTTCCTACGATAGCCATATCTAGATGCACATATTTTTAAGTTCAACTAAAATATGAAACTCATGTTGGGCAGCTGGATTTTTTAGTCCAATATTTTGTTTCGAGGAACCTATAGTTTTTAAAATATAAGATTATTTTCACGCGGTAAGGTGTTCTCTGTGAGAATAACTCTCCTATGATGCTACGTGTCTTTTTGTGTGCCGTTAAATTGAGTGTTACTCTCTACCATTGGATTAAAGACCGGTATTAATCAGTGAGCATCTTCTAACTTGATAAAGATCTAGTCCCAAGATTCATCCACACAGAACTAGTGTTCGATGGGTATCCTTGAACGATAAGCTGTACAAGGTGTCTGCCACATCGTTCCGAGTGTGGAAAAATATGTTTCTTTTAGCTGCAGTGGCTATGCAATGGCTATACTGTTTTTTCTCATGAGGAAGAGTCGCCATCCTGGCAATGCGGTTTCTGTTGTTTTCCCTCTCGAGAAACATAATTTTTGCCAACGTTCTAAGTCATATTCACTGTAATATTGTCATGGAGGATGATGTATCGATAAGCTTTGTAATAAGCTCCTATCTGAGAAATTTTGCTTGGAATTGACAATGCATGCAACCTATTGGAATTGACAATGCATGCAACCTATTTAGAGCTTTGTGGCACATAATCCACAAGCATGCAAGATGCTTTTGGATAAGAACATTCTTTGTTACAATGTTGAAGTAGAATTCTATTTTTCTTTGTCTTTTTCCATAATGCTATAATTAATTCTTAGCCAAAGCAAATATACGATGTTAATAAAAACGTTATTGAAAATTGAACTCATGAACTACTTTCTCCAATATCACGCTCAGTCCAATTTGCTCATGGTCCGCTTCCTCCTCCAGCTACTTCGTCCAATATCACACTTTGTTCAATTGTCCAATTTTCTGATGGTTCGCTTCGTCCTCCAATTCGTTGATGGTACATTTCCTCCTTAGTAAGAATATTATTATAGATCATGAAATATGTCATTTCTCACTGATTATTTTTTTAAATAATGTTTTTTTTTTAATTTTTTTGTAAATTTCATAGTACTTTTTTATTTTCTATTTTTTAAAGACAAAGTTGTTATACATATTCTATCGTATAAGGTAGCCTCAACCTGTCCGAAGGAAAGCATCTCTGTTGGCCACCTCAGAGAGTTGAATTCCAACCAAAACTAATATTGTTTTTTCTTTCTACTTACTGCTTTAACCACTTTACTATGTCCATAACAGTTGCAAATGAAACAAAAACTATAACTATTATCCGCCCAAAACATAAAAAACTATAAACTAAGAAAGATTATCAATCAGTGTTGGGTCCTTTGCAGTAGACCCTGGCATTTCCACTAGTTGCATGCTTTGAAGCTGACGCTCAATCTTCCCAATTCGCGCGGTTGCTTGGATCTATGCCTTGGCCATCTCACGAATGTCCTATTTTATCTACTGAAGTTCAAAGAGTACTATTGAATTGCCGTCCCTTTCTTGCATGCTCGACATTGCCTTTGCAAGTACACATTTCAATTTCCAATATGTCTTAACTGATTTCTAAAACAGAGATACTCGAACTCTTGTATTTCCTGGGTCGGAAATAAAATCCATTTTAGCCTCCTGCTCTTTGAGGTTGTCATCTTCATCATCACATTGTCTCTCCCAACCCTGAATAGTATTTCGAATATGAATTGGATTTCCTGAATCATATAGATTAGAAATGTTTTCCAGAATTTTCTTATTACTCTTTCTGCCTCTTTTGCTTGGTCTCGCAGTCTGAATTGTTTAATGTTTCTTGCCTCTACCTGTGTCTTTTTGTTTACCTATTTGACCTTTTTCCATTATGGCCTGACAGAGAAGGTCTCCTATAGAACTGAATAGTAACCTTGTATAGAGAGAGGAATTAGAAACATGAAGCTTATAGACACAGATGAGTGTCGTAGTAATGACTAATATCATAGCGAGCAGAGTTCTCTTGCCAAAATCGAAATTATCATAGAGGAAAAGCTTTCCGGACCCGTTCTCGACATTAATCAACAAATGATTTAATGAAAACATGGATTGAAAAGAAATAAAATTCTACCCACAAGAACGGTTTCGCAACCATTTACACAGAATGATCCAACTGCAAATATTTCCCCAACTACAAATATTGACCCATTGATACTATGACAGAAGTAGAGAATTAAGTAAAATCTGTCTATGAACGCATGCATGCTTTCGTAGCCCATTCCATACATTGAACTGCAGGTAATGAAGTGAAAACAAGGTTTGACGACAAACACGGTACTACAGATAGCTAGACCTATCATTACCATTCCAAGCAGACCAAATATTCGAAGAATACATGCAGGCCTGAGTGCCTTTATAATTTTGCAAGAAGTGAAGAGCCATTACCGGACCTTTCATGAAAGTAATAGGGAAGTACAAAAACATACATACTTGCAACTTATGAAATCTCAGAGTAAACCAAGGCAATTTATAAGTACAAATACTATGGCAAATAGGGATGGTGGGGCTATAGAAACGAGTTCTATATCCAGAAATACAACCTCTACCATTACATGAAAACCAAAAAAATAGAAGAATACAAAATAAGGCTAATTCCTTTCATAGAAAACATAGAACATTGTAGATACTCCTGTAGGACCATCTTGTTTTATTTCCGGAATGAAACTGGAAAATCGAATTGCGAGATAAGAGTCACGAAAACCATTACATACCAACTTATCTGCCACCAGCATTTCTAAATTCCTTCTCCCTACAATCCTTATGTCGCAGCGTCAATCTTATTTCGTTGCATTCCTGTTTGAGTTACAATAACCTTATGGTAATAGAAACTTACCTTAATTGTTTTCCTTCCCCACTGCTGGCGTAATTTGCAAGTTCTGCCTGACACGCTTTGATGAGTTCAAACAACATTCTTCACTCTCATTAAATGATGATCGTGGAAAGGACCTCCACCTCCTTCTAGTTATCCTAATTCATGATGGCCCATCAGACGTCCACCACCGTGTGGCACCGTATGACTCCCACCTTCATCTTCATGACACCACGATCAGGGTAAATAATGCTCTTTATAATTAATTTTAACTAATATTATACTTTTCTGACTGTCATTTATGCCAGAATTTCTTAAGATAACATAATTTCTTAAAAGAAGATTTACAAGTTGTGATCGACTTTGTAATTTTTCCTCTTAGAATTCCATTCATAGGGCATGAAAGCTCATAAAGACATTGGTTGAACTATGATGAAAGTAAATTTTTAATTTTGAATCTACTCATAGAACATTAAAGATGAAAGTTGATAAAGACATTGGTTAAACAACCTTATGAACTATGATCCAAGTGAAAGTTTTTACCAGTATAGTTAGAATTTTCAATGAAAAATAAAGAAGAAAATTTTTGCATGAGTATATATTACAACACAATTAATATTACAATACACTTGTTGTGTTGATGGTTATTTTTATTGATGTAAATGTAAATAGAGAATACATTTTTTAGAATATGGATATATAATATTATCATAAAAATTTTGCTTAACTCCTATTTGCTTATTTATAATTAAAAATATTCTAACGATAAATTAATATATAATTACTTATTTATTGTTAAAAATATTCTAATAAAAAATTAATATATAATTAAATCATTTTAGGTTTTTAAAATATTTGCAAATAAATTAGTATATAATTAAAATTATCATTTGGTAATTATTTTATAAAAAAAACTATAAAATTTAAAATATTGTATATATATATTTTATGATTTAAATTTATATGCCACCAAATAATTGTCTTAGACACTTTATTTCTTTGTGAAATTTTACTCAGAAAATTATATAGTCTTTATGATCTCATTTTTTTTAGATACAAATCTAGATTATATCGTTATTCACGTATTGGTTTGTTTTCTTCTTCATTAAGGTTTCATGAATTTTTTTTCAAAATATAACTATTATGTATATTCCAAATGTTATTATTTGAAACTTGAGTTTTCCAATTATTCTCCAATTTCCTCATTTTTAATTAAAAATATGCTAATGATAAATTAATAAATAACTAAATCACCTTATCTTGTAAAATATTTGGAAACAAATTAGTATATAATTCAAATTATTATTTCAATTTATTTTTTTATAAAAAAAAACAATAAAAATTAAAAAACAAATGTGCATATATTTTATGATTCAAATTCATACAACTAAACAATTGTCTTATGCACTCTATTTGTTTCTGAAAATTTAGTCTGAAAGTTATATAGTCCTTATGATCTCTTTTTTTTTTGGTACAATAATTATATCATTGTACAGTTGGTTTGCTTCTCAATTAAGGTTTGATGATTTTTTTTTTAAATATAGGTATTATGTATACGTCCAATGTTATTATTTAAAAATGAAATTTCTAAATCTTTTCCAATTTAGGCCTTTGTAATTAAAAATATTCTAATGATAAATTAATATACAATTCAAATCACATAGGTTGTAAAATATTTGGGAAAATATTATAATTAAATTATGTATATGTCCAATGTTATTATTTAAAAATGAAGTTTCCAAATCTTCTCCAATTTAGGCATTTGTAATTAAAAATATTCTAATGATAAATTAATATACAATTCAAATCACATTAGGTTCTAAAATATTGGAAAAAGATTATAATTAATATTATTATGTGGATTTTTTTTAATAAAAAACAATATAAAATTAAAAAGAATTATATATTATATATTTTATGATTCAAATTCATATGCAATCAAAGAATTGTCCTAAGTACTCTTTTCTTGTAAAATTTTACTCCGAAAATTTGTTGATGGGAAGTTTACCAAAAATGCACTACAGTCCAATTCGATCAATCACACCACCTAATAAAATAATGAAAGTAAACAAAATTGGACATGAAGCCTATTCATAACTAGAACATAAAACATGTTACTTTTCTCTACTAACAATTTCTAGAAGTTCAAACCTACTGAAATACTCTACATCAATAGATGACAATTGTCTTAATCACATATAAATTATAAACAAAAACCAAGAGCACCCACGTCATCAATATCATTTACAATGTTTATAGTAATGATTCATGAATAACAAGAAAAATCCACACAAGAAGGCCTAAAAAGTTGAATTTTTATTGTGAATGAAAATTAGGAATAGATAGTATGTTAAATTAAATGCATAAAGTTGGTGGAGGAAGAGGTAGGGTATAAAAAAAACACTAGTGGTGGAGGAAGAGGCAAGAATATTTATGCTTGAGTTACATGAATTATGAATCATAAATGCAAAAGTTTCTTCAAAATTCACTAAAGGCACAACTTTTGGATTATTCTCTTACAACACATGGAAATCAGTCTCGTATCAACTACGAATAATTTGAGTCTACAGAATGAACGAATATCTTCTAACATAAAAAGGGAATTTTGAACAAGTGAATGTTTTCTTCGGCTAAAAAAGAAAAGAAGAAGATGTTAGATTAACATGTTGGATGATGTTATGCGAAACGTTTATTCAAACTTGTTAACAAATTTAATGATGTCGTTGTAGAGGTATGTAAGTTCGCATAAGTCTTGTTACATTCAATATGTATGGTCAAAGTAATTCATTTGACCATGCCAAGTTCTGAAAATATTTGATGTTTTCCAAGTAAAGCAAAAGCAAGTGAGATCGGATATAGTTTGGGAGGATATGTGTTCAAAATTTTTGGAGGAGAAGTGTTCAATTTTATAGTGGGGCCTAGATACAACCAAGATTTTGTTATGGGATTGATTATCGCTCCATATAAGATCATGCCATTATATTGAATTCCCATCCTCTATAAGGCTACCCAAATGAAACAAAGAGAAGGAATATTTTTTAGGCATTCCTCCTTTATCATGGTATTCGAAATTCCAAATCGCAATAAATATGAATTAAATGTACAAAATCACACTTTGGAATACATGAAAATTATCAAATCGAATGTTTTGTCGATGTCATGTGTAGGGTGTGTTGGGTTATCTGATTCCATGTGTAGAGTGTGTTATTTATCCCCTTTACACGTTTTTTTTATGGCACAAAGTGGAGTTTCTAGACTCCTTTCAGCCTATGATAAAAATTCTTAACCCTAATTTTCTACAACATGTGTTCATTGATAAAAAAAGTGTAACCCTATTTTACCAAAGAAAACAAACATGGTGTCCCATTCCCATGTGCATAATGTAAATTAAAGAACTTGGTAGTTCATTCCCATGTCATTTGCAGTTGAACTTTATGATTTTGTTCATAGAATTTTAGTGCCGATAATGTCCCAAATGATAGTGAGCAATAAAAATCCAATAGGTTATATCTACATCCCTTAAAAAGTAAAACCCCACTTTATGTGTAGTTGAAAATTTGAGGAGAACTTGATAGTTACCATCCCATATTTTATGGCTTAGTAATTAATAATGTTGGAAAGATTAATTCATTAATGATAGCCATATCATTTTGAATTTATATTTCCTATGAAATCAATGTAATGTGGTGATTTTTTTTTGTTGCATTTACTTGGAATGTGATTTGTATATATTCATAGTTCTTAGCTGAGAGGAATCTCAGTTGTTGTGTCACAAATACGACACTATTGTCTCTTTCCCTACACCTTCTTATGGCTGCCGCAACAATCTCGCTTCTCTTGGAGCTCGTATCAAGTATGTCGACCCTATCAACTTTGGCAGAGTTGTCTTTATTTTTATTTTTTTAATTGAACCAATTGAAGAGATACACAACTCATGCATTTTAAATTCATTACAACACATATTTCCTGAGATATTCCCCACTTCTGATGAGTTTGGGTGTATAAACACCCACTAATAGCAATACATCTCCTCTCGTACAGTGCACTTCTCAAATTTTCCCAATTAGAATATATTAGCATGTCAAGCTCCATTACAAAGAGCATTGGAGAGTATAAATCCTATCACAAGCTCTAATTACATGATGAATTATAGTGATTGGAATATTTTTACTCAATATCCAAACTTCAACAACTTCACACAATTTTTTAGCTTAAACTACAAGCCACTTGATCCATATGCATCTATGAGTATGTAACTCAATCCTTTTCCTCTATGTTTTCACACTTCATTATTTATGATAACACCTTATCAATTTTTTATTTAAATGCTAATATGTTAAGATATCCCCAATATCGTTTATGTCTTTTATCGTTCCTTTACAAATGAAAATGCATTGTTTTTGGAAATAAAATACTAAAATGATATGCTTTTGGAAGTTGAAATAATGGAGAATGTCCAATATGAATTTCTCCTTGAGAAGGATAAGCAAACATTCAATCCAAAACAGAGGTGGGTGTTCGCTCAAAGATTCTACTTATAAGTCTAGGAATCACTCTTCATATATGTTTTTTTTCATATGCTATACTTACTACATTCCCTTTGCATCATTTGGTGAAATTTCTAGTTTATGTATATGGAGATTGAATCAATTATAGGTTTATAGTTCAAACAACCTCATTGAGATATTAAACATTAAATATGGATTGCAAGATGTTATTGGGTAGATTTTCAATTTACCTTAATTAAAATTTAGAGAATATATGCAGAAATTTTGGTAAGATAAGAAAGTTAAAAGCCTAATAGCTTGGAATGGCTGGGATGCCTTCAAATATTCATGTATAGGAACTAGTTCTGAAATTTCTTGGGGTTGCCAATAAGATAATGATGATGGTTTTATTTGTTGAGAGGGATGTATTTTCATGACAAGTTTTATTATGGCTTATTGAGGCCCTCTAAAAGAGGGGTTTCTCCACCCTTATTTCTAAATTTGTTTTTTTGTTGGAGGATTTTTGCATGTATGGGTAGGATAATAACCATATATGAGAATGATATTTCATAATATTGAGGCATGAAGGACCCCACTAAGAGGATCCTATAAGGTTGGAAAGAAGGCATAATTAAAACACCGGTATTGAGTGCTATAGGCTAAGAACTGGCATAAGGTAAAATGCAATAGAATACCAATGCTGCATAGGTTTACAAAGGAAAATATCCCTTGGAGCCTTAAAAATAGGATAAGCACCTGAAGGCTCAAGCGGTGGTCACAAAACCTAGTCCTATGATGGGGAATGACGCTAAGTGCCTACACAAAGGTGTTAAGGGAAAATTCAGCAAATTTGGTAGCAAATTTAATTAAAAAGTGCCATGAAAATCTTGTTTCAAAACACAATTATGCTTGGAGGTGGTGGTATTTAAAGACTTTGGACCTATAATAAATTTCGTTGGGAAGATGCTCGGACACAATGAGTCAGAAACCATTTTTATAGCATGATTTTTTTTAGGCTCACAGTGGCAAGTCGAATGACTTAGTAGCCTTGGAAAAGTGACAATTTAGTTGTTGTTTTGGAAGTTAAACGAAAATTAATATAATTATCTCTACTTTATCATGGATATTTTTAATTTGTAAATAGTCTTTCTTATAATATCATGGTCCATTACTATGGATTATCAATACTTCATCTCCAAAAAATCATAACTTATTTCATATGACACTTGTTCATCCAAAATTTTGTTTAATTAATTAATTTAATTAAAAGGATAAAAAAGACATAACTACTTTGGACATAAATCTCAGTCATTCATTTGTGTGTACTACTATGAAAATTATATAATATTTCATGTTGGTTAAATCCTTACCATCAAGCTAATAATTATTGATAATAATTCATAACTGGTTAATGTGGACCTCCAAGCAACCCATTCTGAGAACATGGGTTCCTTGATGTTTTTCACCACCATATTAAAGACAGGATTATCCAACTATTGCAATTATGAACTTGGGGTTGATTTATATATATATATATATATATATATTTTGTCTGTTACACTTTTAATTGGGTGGGAAATTTTTATTAACAGATGTAATGTATTACAGAGTTTGTTAAGTTGCATTGAATTCTAATAGATTTTAAAAATTAAATTCGTCCCTTGTGGCTTTCCCACCAATTTCCTTAGGGATTTCAGATTATTCAAATTCTAATAAGTTTCTCCATGATAGGTTTTTAATTATTATTTATAACATTCATTTATATATAAGAAAAATTTATTTAGAAAATTGGTCCATTACTTTTAGTAAATTAAAAAAAACAGATTCGTGCCACATGGCTCGGCACCCACCAATTTCCTAGGGATTTGATATTAGTCCAATTATAATAAGTTCCTTCATGATAAGTTCATCATTATTAGTTATAAAATTTATTTATATATAAGAAAAAATCATTGATAGAAATGGTCCATTCTACAATAGGATGTGTAATTCTACAAATATCAAATGAAGATGAAAAAGTAGACAATGTCTAGCATCACCAATTCAAAAAAGTGACACCTTCAATGTAAATATATATCTATATTTATATAATTTATACATATATAAGTATATTTATGTATCATACACATAAACACACATTGACTATTTAAAAATCAAGTAGGCCTTAAAATTTCAAATATTTTATAGTTAAGAAGACAAAAATGAGTATATGCCTCTCAAATTTATCCATTTAATATTGAACTTGATAGTACCAATAAAACTAACATGTGTGGAGAGAATTTGTATCCTATAATAAAATAGTTAAATATAATCTCTTATTTTGGTTGATGAGTAGCAACTAATAAAATATGCATACTCAATATGAAAGCATAAACATAGAACAAACTTGGATCTTTAAGATAGGTATAGATTATGATTGGATTCCAATAGAAGAAAGATATATGTACCGTAGCAAGTCCCTACCTTGAGAGGGGAGTTTAAGAAATTATTTAGCATAATCACCACTCCTTTAATTAATCAAGTGCATGCTGACCAAAATCAATAGTTTCCTTTAGTTATTTTAAGAAGTTGTGCAAAATATTCTTGTTGTGATAATGAAATATTATTTTAGATCAAAGTTTATACATTCAATCAATGAATTTATAAAAAAACATCTATTGGTCATTTTTTTTCATGTTTTTTCCTGGCTTACCTATTATGGAAGAGCATGCTAATTATCATGGGAGATTTACTCAATCATTATCACATGCACACACTAGGTAATTCACTCCAAATAAACCATAAATTCTTAAGAAACATCATATTCAAATATATCTATATCAAAAGGTGTTGTAATCTTGAGTTCTTTATTAGATTTATCAACAATGTGAGGTATCTTTGAACCCACTATGAGGATATTTACTATCGAGGAGATAGTCATATTGAGAGAGATCAGTGTGTTAGTCTGTAAATCCGTCCAAAACAGAAATTACAATTATAAATTGTTGATAATATGAATTTTCTGACATTTTGTTTGTAATGAAATTTATTGAATCGATAAAAATATATAGAGTAAGTGTTAGGCTAACTAACAACTAGCTTTAGTAGACACTATTCAGCAAGAGAATATAAAACTAGGATTTGTGTTAAATCTTGCAATCAAAGTTGATGGAAAAATATCAACCTATAAGTAAGTCTTGTAGTGGAAAAAGAAACCCTTTCCCTCTAGTTCTAGGGAGCACCCACCCCTTTTCCCATTCTAGTCAGACATAAGATCAAGATACTTCATGGTGAATGCTTCGAAAGCCTTCAAAGAACAAACCAAACTCTTATGAAAAACTTATTTCCTACTACTAGACCTTTGTTTCTCTCCACAAGGGGACCAAATCGAATTATGGGGATACTGTCAGTTGCATGAAGGGTCTCAATTAAAAATTTTCTCATTTATTTCTATTGGTTTGTCATTTTTTCCCCACTTAATATTCAGGATGATCAACCACACCACATTAATCTCGAAATTAAATAGGCTAAAATGGGTGGTGGAGACTATGAGTTGTATACTTCTAACTGAGCAGACATAAGGATATAGTTTAGAAGGGGGATTATTGATCGATTCAACCATAATAAATATACCCCTCCTTAACCACAATAGTGCTACTAATAATTAAAAAAATGAGAGCCATCACTCTCTTATGATCCCTTCCAGTTCGAGATCTAGTTACAGTTATGGGTCCATCCTTGTCCTTTGCTAGTTGTTTCTTATTCCCTAGAATCTATATAAGAAGTGCTTGAAGGTGTTGGAAATTTGGGTATGCTCTGATACCATGTTGAAAAATGGAAATTAAACAACGGAGGAATGTGTTTCCACCTTGCAACATTGAGAAATGAAATATGAGGAAATAAAAATTCACACAGACAAAGCGAGAGCACACACAGGGGAGGAATTCTTCAGTTTTTTTCCTTCATCTCATTAAACATATGAAAAATGCATTCCTTTAATACAAAATTTCCAGAGCCTGAATATTTAATGTTATTCAATGCAGGAACATATGTATAACAACCAAATCATCCTTCCACTCTATTCTTCTATTTGTACATGAAACTGCGTACAAAGCACAAACTGTTGGACTTCAAATTTTATGGGTTTCAGCTTTGAAACCACATCACGTCGCCACCCTCAACACAAATCACATTTCCGTGATTTCAAATTTTAACTGGGTGCATACGTGAAAACTTAATTTTTTGTGATTGCGATGTGCAATGGCACAATCAAATCGCAACTTAAAAAATTTAACTTGTGGGCGCTATCCTGTGATCTTTGCGATATGTGATTGTGATTATATCGCATCTTAAACAAAATAACTTGTGAAGCGCTATGTGCGCTATCCTCCTAAGCTTGTGACATGCGATCGCATTATAACATAAACGAAATAACATGCGGGAACTTAAAGGTAAGTCCTAAAAAGTGCGAAGTGCGAAATGCAGGCGCTAAAAAGGTAAGTTGGAAAATGTGTGAAGTGTGAAATGTAGGTGCTAAATTGTAATCTGTAAATCATGCGAAGTGCGACATTTAATATTTGCGATGTGCGATTACGATGTCACATCGTAACATTGCAAGTTTTTATGTGACGCCTAAAAGTTAAAGGCTAATATATGTGAAGTTCGATATGTAGGCACTAAAACATTGAGAAGTGAGAAATGGCGAAAGGTAAGGAATAAGGCAGACACAAAGGTTTGGCATGATTTTGGTAATGCGGTAAGGTTAAGGGGCCCACTAGATATCGCATTGACAAGAAATTAAGTTTGGCTAAGTCTTAAGAGATAAAGGTTAAGACATGTGAGCAGCTATATGTGGGAAAAAGTTAAGTGAATGCGGTGGGTAACGAAATAACACAGAGTGATGGCTTGACATTGTTTTTCTGAACATCTATGGAATTGTGTTAAGAAAAAAAAAACCTGCAAATTTGAATCCTGAGCTTTGTCCTTCCCTGCAATAAAATTCAATTGAAGTGTGGGTTGCTGCGAGTTTTATTGATAGCGGTTGTTAGTAGTATTTCCAACACTCCCCCTTAATAAATGTAGGTTTTAACCCTGAACATAAATTATCTACACATGAATCTTATAAAAGAAAATAAACAATAGCGAGAGCATAAAACATAAAACAGATAAACACAGAGATTTTCCCCTGGATCCCAAATTGGGATGCCAGCTTGATTTTTCATTATATTCCTTTTAGTGTTACAACACATATATATACATGTCGAAGCATACATAAACCCCAATCCATTAACCCTGGATTAGAACATAACCGTAGTTCCTTTGACCAGATCTACAAAATACCAGGGGTCGAAAACCATCGTACCCCAAAACCATGTGCAAACTCATGCAAAAAACATGGGTGGGTCCGCATATGAGTGGGAACGCATACCAAAAAAAATTTCGTCGGGGCGCTGCCCCGACCCTGACAGGGGGGGCTGCCACCCCCCCTGTGACCCCCCTGCTGTGCCGGCGCGTGGGGCTAATCCTAGAAATAATATAACACATACCCAAAATTCTCCCACTTGTTGTTTTATTTCCACACGGGGCCACAGGAGAGCTTAGTCATTGGGCCTATTCTTCAACACCCATTGTTTCTCTACACCAAGAGAACTTATGAGTGCTCACAGACTTCGTTAATGCATCTGCAACATTCTTCAAAGTGTCCACCTTTACCAGAAACACCCTTTTAGCCTCAACCATATCTCTAAGAAAGTGATATTGAACATCAATGTGCTTTGTCTTTGAATGATAAGCAGGGTTCTTAGCCAAGAAAATTGCACTTTGGCTATCACAGTCTATCCTTATAGCTTTTTGTACCAACCCCATACTTGAACACAATCTCTGCAATCAAACTACTTCCTTTCTTGCATGAGTGGCTGCTATGTATTCTGCCTCTGTAGTTGAAAGCGCCACTACAGACTCTCTTTTACTCATCCAACTGACTGCACCTCCAAATAGGCTAAACACACACCCACTTGTAGATCTTCTTTGGTCTAGATCTCCAGCCCAGTCTGCATCAACAAAACCATGAATGTCCAACATTATTTCTAATCCTGGTCTTCCTTGGTAGCACAAGCCATAATCACTAGTGCCACGTAAATATCTGAAAACCCGCTTCACTGCTGTCCAATTCTCCTTCCCTGGGTTTCACATAAACTTGCTCAATACTCCCACTTCATGTGCAATGTATGGTCTAGTACAGACCATTGCATACATCAGGCTACCCACTGCACTTGCATATGGAACACGGGACATATCCTCCTCTTCTTCTTGTGTCTTGGGACACTGTTCAGCAGACAGCTTTGCACCTATAGGAATAGGAACACTCACCGATTTACTATCCTGCATATTGAACCTCTGCAATATAGTCTTGACATACTTCCTCTAGTTTAACCAAAGCTTCCTCTTTGCCTGATCTCTCTTAATTTCCATGCCCAAAATATAGTTTGCAGCACCAAGATCCTTCATGTCAAATTTGGAGAATAGTTGGGTCTTCAAATCTTGGATAATTTCTTTGTCATTTCCAATCAACAACATATCATCCACATACAAGACCAAATAAATAACACTGTCACCAATTAATTTAAAATAAACACAGTGATCCTCCTTGCTTCTGGTGAAGCCAAGTCCCCGTATATAGGTATCAAATTTCTGATACCACATCCTTGGTGACCGTTTTAACCCATACAGAGACTTCTTCAACATGCATACCAGTTCTTTCTTACCCTTCACCATAAAGCCTTCAGGTTGCTTCATGTAGATCTCCTCTTCTAGATCCCCATGAAGAAATTTTTTCTTCACATCCATCTGTTCTATCTCAAAATCAAATGCAGCAGCAACAGATAAAAGTAATCTAATAGAAGTAACTTTGGCAACAGGAGAAAAAATATCACCAAAATAAATTCCCGGCACTTGGGAATAACCTTTTGCTACCAACCGAGCTTTGTATTTCTCCACCTTGCCTTCTACATTCATCTTCTTCTTAAACACCCATTTTCTCCCAATGGGCTTCCTTCCAGCCGGCAACTCCACTAGATCCCATGCATTGTTTTTGTGCAAGGATGCCATTTCATCAACCATGGCCTCCTTCCAGAGTTTTCCATCCTCTGAATCTACTGCCTCCCTGACAGTTCTGGGTTCATCATCAGTTATAGTTAAGGCAAAACCTGAACAGAAAGCAGATGGACTATACCTTTCTGGTTGCCTTCTTTCCCGAACTGATCTTCTCAAAGCTGGAGTTTGTGGCTCTTCATCTTCTGAGTCTTCTTCTGTTGTAGAGTCTGATTCATCCTCCTTTAGCTCAAACTCTATCTTCGCAGGTTCCTTTGGTAGGACTTCATGTTTAACAACATCTTTCACTTCTCTAAACACCACATCTCGGCTGTACACAACCTTCCTTGTTTCTGGGTTCCAAAGCCTGTAACCCTTTAAACCATCCTTATACCCAATAAAGATGCACCTTTCAGATTTATTATCCAACTTGGTCCTTTTCTCCTTTGGAACATGTACATATGCATCACATCCAAATACCCTTAGATGTGAAAGAGAGGGTTTCTTACCAGTCCATACCTCATGTGGAGTCTTATCCTCCAACGCTGATGAAGGAGATCTATTAACTAAGTAACATGCAGTCTCCACTGCCTCTGCCCAGAATTCTTGTCCTAACCCGATACCACTAAGCATGCTTCTTTCCTTTTCCATCAGTGTTCTGTTCATTCTTTCCGCAACTCCATTTTGCTGAGGTGTGTATGGAGTAGTCTTTTTCCGTGCTATACCACACTTCTTACGGAACTTTTCAAATTACTTCTTGCAGAACTCCCCACCATTATATGTCCTCAGCGCCTTTATCTTCTTCTCTGTCTGGTTTTCCACCAGAGCCTTAAATTATTTAAATTTGTCAAAGACTTCATATTTCTTCCGCAAGAAATATATCCATGTATTCCTTGAGAAGTCATCTATGAAAGAAACATACTACACAGACTTTCCCAGTGATGGAACTGACACAGGTCCAAACACATCACTGTGCACAAGTTCTAATATCTTGTTCACCCTCTTAGCACCAGAAGGAAAACTCACCCGATTCTGCTTCCCATATACACAAATTTCACAGAAATCGAAATCCAGAGAACAATTAGACATACCTTCTACCATACCATTTCTATGCAGTATGCAAAGGCCCTTCTCTACATTATGTCCAAGCCTTTGATGCCATAACATGGTCTTTTCTCCAGAGACAGCTAGGTTTTCCGCTCCATTTTCAGGAACCACATAACTGTTACACCCATCAATAACAGTGCTACCTTGTAGCTTGTACAGAGTTCCAGTCTGAACTCCTCACAATAATACCAGTGCTCGCCGAACCATCTTGCAGGCATCTTTCTCGAACAATGTTTTTACACCTGCATCATCCATCTTGCTTACAGAAATCAGATTTCTAGCCAACGCAGGTATATGCAGAACACCAGGAAGTGTTCTAATCATTCCACCTTGCATATTCAGCTTGACTTTTCCCCGTCCGATGATTCTGGCCTTCCTATCATCCCCTAGGAAGACATCACCACCATCATATTTCTCATACTCGTAGAACCACTCCCTATGGGGAGTGAAGTGAAAGGATGCACCTGAGTCAATCAACCATGAGTCACGATCTACATGTGTATTTTAAGAAGAATCCAAATACACATCTCCACCTTCATCCAAGGTTGTTTTTGCCTCTGCAGAAGGAGCTTCATCAGATCCCTTTCCTTTCTCAGAAGCTTTAGATCTACATTACTTTTTGTAGTGTCCTTCCTTTCTGCATTTCCAGCACACCTTTACAATCTTTCCAGGAGATTTAGATCTCCCTCGAGATTTAGATCTCCCACTCGAAACCTTATTCTTGTTTCTATTTTGGGACCTTCCTCGTACAGATAAGGCATCTCCATTCTGACCCTCCATATTTCTCCGTCTCATTTCCTCCGACAGCAAGGCTGAGACAATGTCATCAAAATTCAAGGTAGTTTTATTGCTACCTATTGCAATAACCAAACTGTCCCACGAGTCTGGTAGAGAGCACAAAAAACTGATGCACTTATCCTCATCTGAGATTTTAATATCAACAGATGACAGCTGACTTACCATAGTATTGAAGGCATTCAGATGCTCTGTCACCGAGTCTCCATCCTTCATCCTCAGGTTATACAGCTTTTTCCGCAGGAACAACTTATTCACCAGAGACTTAGATTGGTACAAAGTCCCAAGTTTTTCGCACAAATTCTTCGTCGTAGCTTCCCTAGATACATTCAAAAATACTAAATCTGATACACACAACCATATTGTGCTTTTAGCCTTCCGATCCAGTTTCTTCCAGTACTCATCTAACATTGCTGTTGGTTTAGTACCTAGATCTACCGCGATCCACTGATCTTTATCCACCAGTAGATCCTCCATCTTGATCTTCCACAACTCAAAACTCTGACCATTAAATTTATCGATCTATATCTTTTTGCCGCTCGCCATCTTCTTTCACCGCAAGAGTCGATCCCGCAGATCTCCCACTGAACAGGGTCTACCTCAGGCCTGAACAAAAAACCCTCAGCAGCAAAGGCGTCCCCTTGAAGCCAAAACAGCTTTGATACCAAATGTAGGTTTTAAACCTGAACATAAATGATCTACACACAAATCTTATAAGAGAAAATAAACAATAGCGAGAGCATAAAACATAAAACATATAAATACAGATATTTTCCCCTGGATCCCAAATTGGGATGACCAGCTTGATTTTTCATTATATTCCTTTTAGTGTTACAACACATATATATACATGCCGAAGCATACATAAACCCCAATCCATTAAACCTGGATTAGAACATAATCGTAGTTCCTTTGACCGGATCTACAAAATCCCAGGGGTCGAAAACCATCGTACCCCAAAACCATGTGCAAACTCATGCAAAAAACATGGGTGGGTCCGCATATGAGTGGGACAGCATACCAAAAAAAGTTTCACCGAGGCACTGCCCTGGACCCTGACAGGGGGGGCTGCCACCCCCCCTGTGACCCCCCTGCTGCGCTCGGCGCAACGTACAGTGCATGGGGCTAATCGTGGAAAGAATATAACACATACCCAACAATAAAAACTGTTGCCATCAACCATTCCCAAACACTTTATGAGATAAAGAAATTTTTTTTGTCCCAATGGCTTTCTGAGGATATCTCCAAACTATTCCTCTGACCTGCAATGTTGCAAGACAATTTTACCATTGTTAACTAATTTTCTAAACTTCAAAAACTTCACACAAATTTTTAGCTTAAACTACAAGCGATTTGATCCATATGCATCTATGAGTATGTAACTCAATCCTTTTCCTCTATGTTTTCACACTTCATTGTTTATGATAACACCTTATCAATTTTTCATTTAAATTCTAATATGTTAAGATATATCCAATATCGTTTATCTCTTTTATGGTTCCTTTACAAATGAAAATCCATGTTTTTGGGAAATAAGATACTAAAATGATAAGCTTTTGGAAGTTGAAATAATGGAAAATGTCCAATATTAATTTCTCCTTGAGAAGGATAAGAAAACATTCACTCCAAAACAAAGGTGGGTGTTCCCTCAAAGATTCTACTTATATGGTGAGGAATGTTGTGAAACCAACTCCAAAAATAGAAGAAAAGGGAGGTAAATGCCTTAGAAATGAGCCACTTCGAGGGGCAACCTCCAATACATTACATAAATCAACAATTCTTCGATGATACAAATGAAAAAACCTCTTCTCTATAGATAGGATTCCATGGGGCCATAATGTAATCCTAGTGGGACTACAATGTAATCGTAGCCAACCTAACAATAATAATGTAAGGGCACAATAATAACAATATGGGGGTTACAAGGGTACAATAATAACAATAAGAGGGTTACACTAACAACAATAAGCGACTATACTAGTAATATAAGGACCTAACATGCTCCTCTCCTTCAAAAAAGTCTTGTCCTCAATGCTTAATTAGATCTGGGTGATTTTGTATAAAATTCTCATCCTCCCATGTAGAATATTCAGTGGGTAAGTTCTTCTATTTGATGAGATACTCTGAAATTGATCGATTTCGTAGCTGTCGAGTTCTTGTTTCTGTGATTGCTTTAGGTTACAATATGGTTTTTCATTCCTCATCAAGTTCTGGAAATATTGTTTGAAGTGAAAGTTTGTCCCCTATAACCTTTTTTAAGCATGGAACATGGAAAACTCGATGCACTCGCGAAGAAGAAGGAAGCTCCAATTTGTATTCCATACTACCAATCTTTTGCAACACCTTGTAAGGACCATAGTACTTTGGTGAGAATTTATTATCCTTATTAGCTTGCTCGAGGGACATTTGTTTGTATGGTTGTAGCCATAAAAATACCTAGTCTCCCACATCAATAATTCTCTCACTACGAAGTTGATCTTCCTATTTTTTCATTCCATTTTGTGCCAAATTTAGGTTATCCTTTAAAAGTTGGAGAACTTTTTGTTGATGCTTTATGTGATCCTCCACTGCTTGAACCATAGAATTTTCCCTTAAAGAAGATGTGACGAATAGTGGATGATATCCATAAAGTGCCATAAATGGGGTCATTTGTTTTGCAGTATGCAAGGAAGTGTTATACCACCATTCAGCGAAAGGTAACCACTTGACCCATTGTGCTTGCTTATCAGATACAAAACAACTAAGATATCCTTCCAAACATTTATTCACTATCTCTATTTGACCATTGGATTGAGGATGATAAGATGAGCTATGAGCTAGTTGAGTACCCAAACAAGAAAATAATTCCATCCAAAAAATTCTTGTAAAAATGGGATCTCTGTCACTTACAATAATATTCAGGTTTCCATGTAGCTTTTGAATTGTTTCCATAAATGCAGTAGCAACTGTATTTCCTTTAAATGTATGAGATAATCCACAAAAGTGTGCATAGTTGGTAATTCTATCAACTACCACCATGATGAGACTCCTTCCTTCAGACTTAGGTAAACCTATGATAAAATCCATTGAAATCTCCTCCCAATGTTGACTTCGAATGGATAAAGGTTGTAGAAGACCCAAGGTCTTAATTGTCTCAACTTTATTTTGCTGGAAAAGCAAACATTCCACCACAAAATTTTGAATATCAGATTTAAAGCCATCCCAAAAAAATTATTTCATCACCTTGTGGTAGGTTTTTAAAAATCTCGAGTGTCCTCCTAAAGGATATGTGCAATTCCAAAAGAATATTTTGTTTTAGTTGGGAATTCTTGCAAATATATAAGCGATATTTATACCATAAGGAATCATTTTTCTAACTAAATGTATCAGATGTACTAGGATCTTTCTACAACTTTTGAATGAGTGTCCACACTTCTTCGTCCTTCTTCCATTCATCCCTTGCTTTGGTTATCCAATCTGGTTGGATACTATAAATGGCACAAAGAAATGCTTCCACCTGTTTGTCCTTTCTTGAGAGTGCATCTGCAACAACATTTAGCATCCCTTTTTGGTATATGATTTGAAATTCATAACCCAACATCTTTGTGACCGATTTTTGCTGCTCTTCTGAAGATATTCTTTGATCCAAAAGGTGTTTATGACTATCATGATTATTTTTTACCTTGAAGAGTCTTCCCATTAGGTAAGTTCTCCATTTATTTAGTGCATGTAGTATTTCCAACATTTTCTTCTCATAAATATCCTTTTGTAAATAATTTCCTTTGATTGAAAGACTTTCAAAAGAAATAGGTCTTCCTCCTTTCATTAAAACAACACCAATTCTATTTCTCGAGCCATCACATTCCACAATAAGGGTTTTTCTGAAGTCTAGCATAGCTAACATTGGTGCTAGGAACATTGCCTCTTTAAGATGTTCAAAGGCCTTAGTTGCTTGAGGAGTCCATGAAAATGCATCTTTTTTCAATAATGTTGTTAGAGGTGTTGCTATTCTCCCATAATTCTTAGAAAACTTGCGATAGTACCCTGTTAACCCAAGAAATCTTCACAACTGCTTTATGGTTGTGAGGACTTTCCATTCCTTAATGGCTTTAATTTTGTTAGGGTCTACCTTAAAACCCTCGCAAGATACAATATGACCCAGATATTCCACCTCTTGTACTCCAAAGAAACATTTGGATGTTTTTGCATATAATTGTTTCTCCAATAGTTTGAGCACCCTATCAACATGTTGAATGCTATCTTTCGAAGACCTATTGTAGATTAGTATATCATAAAAAAATACTAGAACAAATTTTCTAAGGAAGGGTTTGGAAATGGAATTCATAAACCCTTGAAATGTAGAAGGTGCATTGGTAATGCCAAAAGGCATGACCAAAAATTCATAATGACCCTCATGAGTTTGAAATGCTATTTTCGGTATATCTTCAGTCTTCATCCTAATTTGATGGTATCTTAAATGAAAATCCAACTTGGTAAAATAAATTGCTCCATGTAATTCATCCAATAATTCATTAATCACAGGAATGGGAAACTTATCTTTAATAGTGAGCTTATTGAGCTCACCATAATCCGGACACATGCGTCATGATCCATCCTTCTTGTGCATGAATACTACTGCAGCAGAGAAAGAGCTTTGACTAGGTTGAATTATACCAGCCTCTAACATTTCTGCAATCATATGTTCAATTTCACTCTTTTGGACATAACGATATTTGTAAGGTTGAATGTTTGGAGGAACACTTCTTGGACACAAATAAATAGCACGATCATGATCACGAATAGGTGGGAGTCCTTTGGGAGTATCAAATAAGTTCGAATGATTTTCCAAGACTTTTTGGAGATCTGGATAAATAGATGATTTTGATGTTGGAACTTCTAATGAGCATAATTGTGCAATTAGGACTCGTTTTCCTTTATTAAGAAGCTTTATCATGACATTAGAGATTAATATATTTCATGGCTTCCCTGTGATACCACGTAATTCGATTTCCTTTCCTTCTGAACAAAATTTCAAGAAAATTTATTGAAAATTAAAAGCTACCATCCCCAAATATTGTAACCATTGTACTCCTAGCACAATATCAACACCTCCCATTGGGATGGAAAGCATTGGACTCTTCAATACATATTCCCCCATGGATGGCTTGATGTTATGGAATTTTCCAAATCAATTTAAAGTTCTTCCATTTGCAACCATCACTTGACATTCTGGTGCTGGGTATAGAAAACAATTCAATTTCTTGGCTACCTTACAATGAATAAAATTATGGGTACTACCCGAATCAATCAACATTATTACCTTTTCTTGTTGATATCTCTTTCTATGTTGAGAGTTTGAGGAGTGGTAATTCCTGTCAATGCATTACATGATATGGTCGGACTCATGTCTTCTTCTTCTACGATTTCTTCCTGGTGTATATCCTCTTCTTTTGAAGTTTCTTGTTCATTTTCTTCCTCCTCTTCAAAATCTATGTAAAATAATTTCTTCTTGGCACACTTATGACCTTTAGTGTATTTTCTATCACAACTGTAGAAAAAACCTTTTCCTCTTTTTTCTTCAAATTTTTGTGGTGTCAACCATGTAGGTTGTGGAAGTCTAGGAGTAGAAAAACTTCCATCTTTATAGATGTCAGTGGTAGGCTTCCTTGTCGCCATAATTTTACATTCAATTTTTGTTACCAACCTGAATGCCTTCTCTAATGAATCCGGTTCTGAAACGCCAACTTTATGTTGGATGTTATCCTTTAAAGTCCCTATGAATATATCAATCATGTGTTCCTCTGGAATATCAGTTACCCTTATATTCAATTTTTGGAACTCCTCAATGTGCTCCACCACTGAACCCTTTTTCTTGAGATTTATCAATTGGCTAAATAAGGTGTTGCTCTTTGTATCCTCATAATGTGTTATCATTTTCTCAGTAAAAATCGACCAAGTGACAATTTTTTACAGGAGAAAATCCATTGATACCATACAAATATTTTTTTTTTCTAAATGTAAAGTTGCAATGCGTACCTTTTGTGTGTTTTTTCACATTATTGAGATCAAAATATTGCTCCATCTGTAGTATCCATATCACAGGATCCTTGCCATCAAACTTCCTCATATCCATATTTGGAATATGGTGGTTCTTTAACCAACATTAGAGTTTAGGAAATCATGATTAACATTTATTTTTGTCTTATCATGAGTTTCCTCTACTATCTTTTCACCATTAGGAATCATTTTTTGTATCAACTTTGACAAACCTTCCATGTCTTCCTTAAAACCTTTTATATTTTCTTCAATACCATCCATTTTTTCTTCCATAACATTCTTCAAACCATCCATCGTAGCTTCCATGCCTTTCTTCAAACCTTCCATCTTAGCTTCCACGCTTTTCTTCAAAACATCCATTTCATTTTTTGTTGCTCTTTGTGAGAGCGAATTTTGGTGCACTTGCTCTTGTAATTTTGATAGATCATGTTGCAATTCTTCATCTTCATGAGTCATAGTAGAGTAATCTGAGGTCTTAATGGGTGTTGAATTCTTTTTAGGATGCATTTTAGAATCCACTACTGATATCTATGCTCAATAGGCCTTTGGAATCACTTAAAACTAATTTTTCAAACAAGAATTATGCAATTTGAAGAAAATACACACCTTTTTCTTGATTTTGAGGAGCTCGATATTGAAACTAAATTATCTCTATGATTTCAGATCTTCATTATTTGAAATTCAGCACTGAAGTAGCCCTCTGAATATTTTGTCGAATTCCATAGGTCTGAGCTGATTTGGATTCTTGAAGACAATGTTATGCCCAATCTCCTACGATGACATAATTATGGACTGGTTCAGTAGAGAAAACTTGTACGATTTTCCATGTGTATTTATTTCCTCTTTCATATCTGAAATTGATATAGAAGAAACTACAGTCAGTGTACTTGTAGCCAATTCTTACAAAATTCCAATCCAGTGTTCAGAGAGAGTGTTATGACGATTTTCCCACGATCACCTCTTTGATATGAAATTCGGGAGCCTGAAACATCCCTAACTTCCACAAACCATATCGCTGAAAATATTAAGGATCTAGCTCCGAAATATTTCCATGGTGTTCCTCAGGATTGCAGCTTCACTTTGGGAAAATTTCAGCATCTGAACCCTCCTAGAACAAAATTTATAACG
This sequence comes from Pinus albicaulis, assembly GCA_034641835.2. Lineage (NCBI taxonomy): Eukaryota > Viridiplantae > Streptophyta > Pinopsida > Pinales > Pinaceae > Pinus > Pinus albicaulis. The sequence goes on from CM076574.1 coordinate 485,042,989, forward strand.
GAAATTCCAGGATGGCCTGTTTAGGTTAAATTCAGGGGCCTACAAAAATCCCTAACTTGCACAGATCATATCTCCGAAAATATTTCGAACCAATATCTGAAATTTTGTGACAATATTCCTCAAGATGTTTTCTTAATCCTCTAATTATTTCAGCTTCTTAACCTTCGTAGAAACAAATTTATAGCAAACATTCCACGATGACCTCTTTGGAGCACCGAAACTCTAGAATCCAATGCTCTGATACCAAATGTTGTGAAACCAACTCCAAAAATGGAAGAAAAGAGAGATAAATTCCTTACAAGTAAGCCACTTTTAGGGGGAAACCTCTAATACATTACATAAATGAACAATTCTTGGATTATACAAATGACAAAACCTCCTCTTTGTATATAGGATTCCATGGGGCAACAATGCAATTCTAGTGGGGCCATAATGTAATCCTAGCCGACCTAACAATAATAATGTAAGGGCACAAAAATAACAATATGGGGGTTACAGGGGTACAAAAATAACAATAAGGGGGTTAAAGTAACAACAATAAGGACTATACTAGTAATATAAGGACGTAACAAGGAATCACACTTCATATGCTCTTTTTCATATTCTATACTTACGACGCTGCCTTTGCATCATTTGGTGTAATTGCTAGTTTGTGTATATGGAGATTGAATTAATTATAGGTTTATAGTTCAAACAACCTCATTGAGATATTAAATATTAAATATGGATTGCAAGATTTTATTGGAAAATTTTTTCATTTATCTTATTTAAAATTCATGGAAATTTAGAGAATATATGGGGAAAGTTAGGTAAGATAAGAAAGTTAAAAGCCTTATAGCTTGGAATGGCTGGGATGCCTTCAAATTTTCATGTATAGGAAATAGTTCCGAAAGTACTTGTGGTTGAAAATAGCTGATGATGATGGTTTCATTTTTGGAGAGGGATGTAGTTTCATGAAAAGTTGTATTATGGATTATTAAGGACCTCTAAAAGAGGGGCTTATCGACCCTTATTTCTAAATTTGTTTTTTGGTTGGAGGATTTTTCCATGGATGGGTAGGAGAATAAAAATATATGAGAAGGATACTGCATAATATTTAGGCATTAAGGACCCCACTAGGAGTATCCCAGAAGGTTTGAAAGAAGCCACAATTAAAACATCGTTATCGAGTGCTACAGATTAAGTACTGGCATAAATTAAAATGCAATAGAATACCAATGCTACATAGGTTTACAAAGGAAAATAATCCCTTGCTGCCTTAAAAATAGGATAAGCACCTGAAGGCTCAAGCGGTGGTCAAAAAACCTAGTCCTATGATGGGGAATGAGGCTAAGTGCCTGCAGAAAGGTGTTAAGGGAAAATTCAACAAATTTGGTAGAAAATTTAATTAAAAAGTGTTATGAAAATTTTGTTTCGAAACAAAATTATGCTTGGATGTGGTGGTATTTAAAGACTTTGGACCTATAATAAATTTCCATGGGAAGATTCTTGGACATGATGAGTTGGAAACCATTTTGATAGCATGATTTTTCTAAGCTGGTAGTGGAAAGTGGAATGAGTTGGTAGCTTTGGACATTTGACAATTTAGTGGTCTTTTTGGATGTTAAGAAAAAGTTAATATAATTATCTCTACTTTATCATGGATTTTTTTTATTTGTAAATAGCCTTTGTTATAATATCATGGTACATTACTATGGATTATCAATTCTACATATCCAAAAAATCATAATTCATTTCATATGACACTTGTTCATCCAACATTTTGTTTAATTAATTAACTTAATGAAAAGGATAAAAAAGACATAAATACTTTCGAGATAGATCTCAATCATTGATTTGTGTATACTAGTAGCAAAATTCTAGAATATTTCATGGAGTTTAAATACTTACTATAAAGCTAGTAATTATTGATAGGATTTCATAACTCGTTAATGTGGACCTCCAAGCAACACATTCTAAGAACATGGGTTCCTTGATGTTTTTCACCGCCATATTAAAAACAAGAATTATACAACTATTGGAATTATGAATCTCGGGTTGATCTCTTCTTAAGTTTTTTTTGTTTCTGTTTCAATTTTAGTTGGGTGTGAATTTTTTATTAACAGATGTAATGTATTGTAGAGTTTGTTAGGTTGCATTGAATTTTAATAGATTTAAAAAATTAGATTCATCCCTTGTGGGTTTCCCACCAATTTCCTTAGGGATTTCAAATTATTCCAATTCTAATAAGTTCCTCCATGATAGGTTATTCCTTTTTATTTATAGCATTCATTTATATATAAGAAAATTTATTTATAAAACTGAGCCATTACTTTTCATAAATTAAAAAAATCAGTTTTGTGGCACATGGCTCCATAGCCACCAATTTCATAGGGATTTGAGATTGATCCAATTATAATAAGTTCCTTCATGATAATTTCATCATTATTAGTTATACCATTCATTTATATATAATAAAAATTCATTTAGAAAAATGGTCTATTATATAATAAGATGTGTAAATCTACAAATGTCAGATGAAGATGAAAAACATAGACAATGTCTAGCATGACCAATTTAAAAAAAGGACACCTTTAATGTAAATATATATCTATATTTATATCATTTATACATATATAAGTATATTTATGTATCATACATATAAACACACATTGAATATTTTAAAAATCAAATATACCTTAAAATTTCCAATATTTTATAGTTAAAAAGACAAAAATGAGTAAATCCCTCTCAAATTTAGCCATTTACTATTGAACTAGATAGTATCATTAAAAGTAACATGTGTGGAAAGAACTTGTATCCTATGATAAAATAGTGAGACACAATATCTTATGTCGGTTGATTAGTAGCAAATTATAAAATATGCATACTCAATGCAAGCATAAACATAGAACAAACTTGGATCTTGAAGATAGGTATAGATTGACAATGGATTCTAATAGAAAAAATATATATGTACCATAGCAAGTCCCTGCCTTGGGAGGGGACTTCAAGAAATTATTTAGCATAATCACCACTCCTTTAATTAATCAGGAATTGAAAAATGATTTAGCATCATCACCACCACTTTAATTAATCAAGTGCATGTTCACCAAAATCACTAGATTCCTTTAGTTATTTTAAGAAGTTCTGTAAAAAATTCTTCCTGTGATAATGGAATATTAGTTTATATCAAAGTTCATACATTCAATCAATCAATTTATAAAAAACATCAATTGGTCATGTTGTATCATGTTTTTTCCCGGCTTACCTATTATGGAAGAGTAAGCTGATTATCTTGGAGATTTACTCAATCATTATCGCATGCACACACTAGCTAAATCACTCAAAATAAATCATAAATTCTTAAGAAACATCATATTCAAATATATCTATATCAAAAGGTGTTGTACTCTTGAGTGCTCTATTAGCTTTTTCCACAATGTGAGGTATCTTTAAACCCACTATGAGGATTTTTACTATCAAGGAGATAGTGATCTTGAGAGAGATTAGTGTGTTAGTCTGAAAATATGTCCAAGACAGAAATTACAATTATAAATTATTCATAATATGCATTTTCTTGTGTTTTATTTGTGATTAAATTTATTAAATCAATATAAATATATAGAGTAAGTGTTAGGCTAACTAACAAATAGCTTTAGTACTCACTATTCAGCAAGAGAATATAAAACTAGGATTTGTGTTAAATCCTACAATCAAAGTAGATGGACAAATATCAACCTATAAGGAAGTCCCAGAGTGGAAAAACAAACCCTTTCCCTCTAGGTCCACAGAGCACCCACCGCTTTTCCCATTCCAGTGAGAAGTAAGGTCAATATACGTCATGGTGAATGCTTTAAAAGCCTTCGAACAATAGACCGAACTCTTATGAAAAACTTATTTCTTGCTACTAGACCTTTGTTTCTCTCCTCAAGGGGGCCAAATCAAATTATGGGGATAATGTCAATTGCATGAAGGGTCTACATTAAACATTTTCTCATTCCTTTCTATTGGTTTGTCATTTTTCCCGACTTACTATGAAGGATGATCAACCACACCACATTAATCTCGAAATTAAATAGGCTAAAATGGTTGGTGGAGACTACGAGTTATATATTGGTGACTGAGTGACCATAAGGATTCACTTTACAAGGGGGATTATTTATGGATGCAACCATAATAAATGTACCCGTTATTAACCACAATAATTCTACTAATAATGAAAAAAATGAGAGCCATCACTCTCTTAGGATCCCTTCCAGCTCCATATCTAGGTACAGTTCTGGGTGCATCCTTGTCCTTCGATAGTTGTTTCTTATTCCCTAGACTCTATATAAGCAGTGCTTGAGGGTGTTGGAAATTCTGGTATGCTCTGATATCATGTTTGAAAATGGAAATTAAACAATATAGGGATGTGTTTTCCCCCTTGAAAAATAGAGAAATGAAATATGTAGAAATAAAAATTCACACAGACAAAGAGAGAACACTTACAGGAGAGGAATTCTTTAGTTTTTTTCCTTCATCTCATTAAGCATATGCAAAATACATTCCTTTAATACAAAATGGTGAAAGCCTAAATATTTAATGTTATTCAATGCATGAACAGACGTATAACAAGTAAATCATCCTTCCACTCTATTCTTCTGTTTGTACACAAAACTATGTACAAATCAAAAACTGCCAGACTTGAAATTTTATGGGTTTCAGCTTTAAAACCATGTCACATCCACGCCCTCATCGCAAATCACATTTTGGAAATTTCAAATTTTATCTGGGCGCATACAGGAAAACTTAAGTTCTTGTAATTGCGATGTGCGATGGTACGATCGAATCACAACTTAAAAAATTTAACTTGTGGGTGCTATACTGTGATCTTTCTGATATGTGATTGCGATCGTATCGCATCTTAAACAAAACAAATCGTGAAGAGCTATGTGCATTATCCTCTTGAGCTTGCGACGCGTGATCATATTGCAACATAAATGAAATAACTTGTGGGTGCTTAAAGGTAAGCCATAAATAGTGCGAAGCGTGAAATGTGGGCACTAAAAAGGTAAGTTGGAAAATGTGTGAAGTGCGAAATGCGGGCACTAAAATGTAAATGCTAAATCATGCGAAGTGTGATATTTAAGATTTGTGATGTGCGATTACAATGTCGCATCGCAACATTGCAAGTTTTTGTGCGGGGCCTAAAAGTTAAATGCTAATATGTGCGAAGTTTTATATGCAGGCGCTAAAACTTCAAGAAGTGAGAAATGACAAAAAGGTAAGGAATAAGGAGGAAAAGAAGGTTTGTGTGCAGTTTTGGTAATGCGGTAAGGTCAAGGGTCCCACCAAATATCGCATCAATGGAAACTTAAGTTTGTCTAAGTCTTAGGAGATACAAGTTAACACTTGTGGGTTGTGATATGTGGAAAAAAGGTAAGTGAATGCGGTGGGTAATGAAATAACACAGAGTGATGGCATGACTCTGTTTTTTTGAACATCTACAGAATTGTGTGAAGCAAAAAAAAAAAACCTGCAGATTTGAATACTGAGCTTCGTCCTTCCCTGTAATAAAATTCAATTGAAGAGTGGGTTGCTACGAGTTTTATTCATAGCGGTGGTTCGGAGTATTTCCAAGACTCCCCCTTAATAAAAATTATTGCCATCAACCATTCCCAAATAATTTCTAAGATAAACAAAACTTTTTTGTCCCAATGGCATTGTGAGGATATCTGCAAACTGTTCCTCTTACCTGCAATGTTGCAACACAATTTCACCATTGTTAACTAATTCCCTTATGAAATGGTATTTGGCATCAATATTCTTTATTCTCTTGTGGAAAACATAATTCTTTGACAATGCAATTGCTAAACTATTATAACAGAAAATTGTGGTTCCTTTATCTTGTTCATGACATAAATCCTTCACCATTTTTCTCATCCAAACTGCTTGACATGTTGTTGTTTTTGCTCCTATATATTCAACTCCTGTTGTTGATAATGAAACTATTGGCTACTTCCTAGAATCCCATGAATGGCTCTCGATCCCAAATGAAAAAAATACCTTGATGTGCTCTTTTTGTCATCAACATTCCCATCCCAATCACTGTCAATGTAACCAACTAGCTTAAAATCATCAGTTTCAGAGTATAGAAAATCATACTCCTTTTTTCCATTTGCATACCTCAATTTTCTCTTGGTTGCTTGCCAATGTGTCTCCTTGGGTGTCTCCATGAATCTGGATATCCAGCTTACTGCATATATTATATCAGCCCTAGCTGTAGTCAAATACATTAGACTACCAAACATGCTTTTTCACAATGTCGAATTGACATTCTTGCTTCAATATTCCTTTCTCAACTTCAACCCCGTGATAGTTGGAGTTGATCATGGCTTGTTGTTCTTCCTATTGAACCTTTTAAACATCTTTGCAACATACTTTTCTTGTGAGATAAAAATTCCCTTTTCTATTTTCCTTACTTCTATGCCCCAAAAATATCTTAACAAACCCAAGTCAGTCATTTCAAACTCACTTTTCATGACTTCTTTGAAATCAAAAATGAGAGAAACACGATTTCCTGTAAAAATCAAATCATCTAGATAAAAAAAAAATATAATAATTTTATCGTCATTTTCTTTGATGTAGAGTATGGGTTCACCATCACACTTGTCGAACCCAGTTTCCATCAAATAAGGATAAATCCTATTGTACCATGCTCATGGTGCTTGCTTCAACCCATAAAGATATTTCCGCATCTTACACACCTTGTGTTCTTGGCATTCTATTTCATAGCCAGGAGGTTGTTCAACATACACCTCCTCTTTTAACACTCCATTCAAGAATGCTTACTTTACATCCATTTGATAATCTTTCCATTTTTTTGTGCTGCTATAGACAACATTTTCTGAACTGTCTCCAGCCTTGCAACTGGTGCAAGGGTTTCCTCATAGTATATTTCTTGCTGCTTCTTATAGCCTTTGAAAACTAGCCTTGCTTTGTGCATTCTATCTTGCCTTCAATGTTTCTTTTGGTCTTATAGACCCATTTCACTCCAATAACTTATTTTCCTTGTGGAAGTTCCACTAAATCCCATGTGTCATTCCTTTCCATTTCTCCTATCTTCATTTATTGCTTCAATCCAATTCTCTTCTTTGACTGCATCTTCAAAATGGATTGGGTCATAAACATGATAAAATAATGGAAATAAATAATTCTAAACAACACTATTATAAACTTCTTCTTGCTCATATATTTCACTTAAATTTATGAATCTTGGTCTTCTTGTATTTTCTGAATATGTGCTTGGAGTTTCACTTGAACTCGAGGGAGTTGTTGATCCCTGTGGTGTGCTTGGAGAAGCACTTCCTTGGTTGTGTAGTGATTTCCTATTTCTTACTTGTGGTGTGGTATGTTAAGCTTGTGTAGGTGGAGGAGGAGCCATCGTTTAGGAGTTACTTCTTGTATTCCATTCCTCTTTCTCTTCATGAGACATACATGCCTTCACATTTACTGTCTTCTATAAAATTCCATCCCATGCTTCTTCTTCTATGAACTGAACATCTTTAATGATTATTAATTTCTTGGTTGATGGATTGTAGAGATTTTAAGCCTTGGATTCATTACTGTACCCAATAAAGATACATTTCTCCCTTTTTTTGTCCAAATTCTTCCTTAATTGATCTGGGACATCTACATATGCCACACATCCAAACACTCTCATGTGAGTGACAAATTACTTTGTTCCACTCCATGGTCCTTCTGGAACTCTGTTGATACAATTTGGGTTGGACATATATTTATGATATATGTTGCACAATAGAAAACTTCTATCCAATAATCATTTAGCAAATTCTTTACCTTCAACATACATCTTTCCATGTCCATGATGGTCCTATTATTTCTTTCCACAACACCATTTTACTAAGGTGTATACCTTGTAGTAAACTGCTTGTGAATTCCATGGTCCCTGTAGAAATGTAGGAAGTCTTTGGAGATATAGTCTCCACCTCTATCAGTTCTCAATTTTTTTTTGTAGTGTCCACTTTACTTCTCAGCAAGAGCTTTGTAGTGGTAGAAATGTTCAAACACTTCACTTTTCTGTTTTACAAAATAGACACATGTCTTCCTTGTGTAATCATCTATAAATGTGAAAATATAATGAATGCCACCTAATGATGGCATTTCCATTGTTCCACATAAATCCGAGTGGAAAATATCCAAAGGTGACTTTCCCCTTATACTCTTTCCTGTTGGAAATGATTCTCAATGTTGTTTTCCCAAGATGCAGCTTTCACATAGGCTTTAAGGTTTCTCTACAAGTGGAAATCCATTTACCATGCCTTTTTTATGCAACAATTTCAAACCTCTGAAATTGAGATGACCAAATCTCAAATTCCATAATGATTTCTCATCTTTCACCTCTTCCTGAAATACTTTTTGTGTGACAGTTGCTACAACATCTCCTTCCTTCAAGTCTGATCTCATATTGAGAGGAAACGTTCTGTTGCTTGTCATATGAACTTTTGCAATGAGCTGTCTAGTTGGAGGTTTATCCATGATTTCACACACATCATCTTTACAAAAAACATTGTAGCCCTTTTGCATGAGTTTTCCAATTATTAGAAGGTTACATTTCAAACCAGGGACATAATAGATGTCTGGCATGAACGTCTTCTCTCCCTTCTTTGTTAAAACATTTACTCTACCTTTTCCCATGACAAAAGCTCTGATATATGTCCGCAATGTCACTTCATATTTTACACTTTCATCTAGATTGGAAAAAATTGCTATGTTTCCAATCATATGGTTACTACACGCTAAATCTAACAACCATATATCTTCTTGTATTTCTTGTGCTACATTACAAGCTAAAAACAAATAGTCATGGTTCATATTTTATTTTGTAAAATTTACACTTGTTTTACTACCCATTTCGTTTTTCTTCTTTCTACATTCATTTGCATAATGACCATACTTTTTACAATAATGACATTGGAAATGAGATTTATCATACCTTTGTCCTTGTGCTGGATTCGAGCTTGAGCCTTGGCTTGGATTCTGATTGCTGCCACTTCAACTTTTTCTTGTAGGGCTGCTTCTTCTACCTCTGTTTCGGCTTCTTCTTCTTCCATGGTAGTTTGATCTTCCTTGACCTCTACCTTGACCAAAAGACATTTTTGTCTTAAATGCATGTTCCAATGAGGAGTTTGTTGCTCTATTAATTTTGTGTGCATGAGACATCAATGATGCATGAAGCTCATCCATTGAAAACTATGAGAGATCATTTGTCTCTTCTATGGAAAAAAATATGGCATCAAACCTTGATGGTAGACTTCTTAAGACATTCTCAACTATTCTCCTATATTCAAGTGTCTCACCATGAGACATGATTTGAATAACCAACCCAATCACATGTGTAAAAAATGAGTCTATATTATCAGACTATTTCATACAAAGAATTTCAAAATCTCTTCTGGGCATTTGAATTTTTGTTGTCTTCACCTTTGCCATGCCTTAATAGGCTATTTCGAGGGTATCCCATGCCTCCTTGGAATTTTTTGCTATTTCAACCTTTTGGAAAATACTCTCATGTACTGCTTGGAAAATATAAAAGAGGGATTTAGAGTCCTTATTGTTATTGTCTCTCAAAAAATCTCTTTCTTCTTGTGTCAATGCATTATATGTTGTTGCATCTGCAGGTTCTTGCAAACCATTTTCCACCAAATCCCAAATATCTTGTGAAGAAAAAAAGGACTTCATTGTAATGGCCCAATAATCATAATTATTACCATTGAATTGTGGTAGTTGTGAATTAGTCAAGCTTGTGCCTCTTGCTTCCATCTTCAATGTGTAAACAAAACCTTCTCCATTTGGAGAATCTGCTTCTCGAACAACCTTTCAGCTTCTTCAGTAAAGAACACTTTCTTTCACTAAGAGATTGAACCTGATATGATACCATGTTCGAAATTATTGCATGCTCTTATACCATGTTGGAAAATGTAAATTAAACAACAAAGGGATGTGTTCCCCTTTGCAACACACTAAAATGAAATATGCGGAAATAAAAATTCACACAGACAAAGCGAGAGCACACACAGGAGAGGAATTCTTCAGTTTTTTTTATTCATCTCATGAAAAATATGGAAAATATATTCCTTTAAAACTAAATGGTGGGAGCCTAAATATTTAATTCTATTCAATGCAGAAACGGATGTATAACAAGAAAATCGTCCTTCTGCTCTATTCCTTTGTTTCTACACGAAACTGCATACAAAGCACAAACTTTCAGACTTGAAATGTTATTGGTTTCAGATTTGAAACCACATCGCATCCTCGCCCTCATTGAAAATAAAATTTCGGATATTTGAACTTTTAACTCGATTCATACGAAAAAATTTAAGTTCTTACGATCGTGATGTGCGATGGCACGATCACATCGCAACTTAAAAAAATTAACTTGTGGGCTCTATCCTTTGACCTTTGCAATATGTGATTGCGATCACATCACATCTTAAGACAAAATAACTTGTGAAGCATTATGTGCGTTATCCTCCTGATCTTGCGACGTGAAATTTGCGATCGCATCGCAACATAAACGAAATAACTTTTGGGTGCTTAAATGTAAGTCATAAAAAGTGCGATGTGCGAAATGCGCGCACTAAAAAGGTAAGTTGGAAAATGTGTGAAGTGAAAAATGTGGGCACTAAAAGGTAAACGGTAAATCATGGGAAGTACAATAATTAATATTTGCGATGTGTGATGATGATGTCACATCGCAACATCGCAAGTTTTGGTGCAGGGCCTAAAAGTTAAATTCTAAGATTTGCAAAGTGTGATATGTTGGCACTTAAATGTCGAGAAGTGCGAAATGGTGAAAGGTATGGAATAAGGTGGAAACAAAGGTTTGTGCACCGTTTTGGTAATGCGGTAAGGTTAAGGGTCCCACTAGATATCGCATCAGCGGAAACTTAATCTTGGCTAAGTCTTAAGAGATAAAGGTTAAAACTTGCAGGCTATGATATGGAGGCAAAAGGTAAGTGAATGCGGTGGGTAAGGAAATAAAGCAGAGTGATGGCTTAATTTTATTTTTCTGAACATCTACAAAATCGCATGAAGAAAAAAAAAACATGTGGATTTGAATCTTGACCTCTATCCTTCCCTGCAACAAAATTCAATTAAAGTGTGGGTTGCTGCCAATTTTATTCATGGTGGTTGTTGGGAGTATTTCCAACATAGGGGAAGAAAAAAAATAAGCAAACATCAAGTTATAAGTTAGAGGGTCTCTCTAAGTCTTGAGGTTATGAAAAATATAAAAACACAAGGCATGTAGCCAAAGATAACATGCAAGTTTGTTCCAAAACCAATTTTCTCACTGCATGTTTCTCATTCACCATGGATACCCAAATGTCAAATTTAACTGATTCCACCATGGATACTCAAATCTTAAATTTAAATAATTCCATTTTAGAGGTAATAAGTTTTAAAGCTAAATATTTTTGATTAGTTAATGAAAACTACTTTCAATTTCTCTAAATATAGTGTTCTTTTAAGGGCTGTTTATTTTTATTTATGACGCATTTTTTAATAATTTATGAAAATATTTACCAAAATTATTTCCGACCACTAGAAAAGATTTTATACAAGTGTGAATTGTATAATAAATGAGATTAAAAAATTAAATTAACAGTATATGAAACATTAAAAATACTTGGACAACCCATGTGTGACAATGAAATAAAAGTATCAATACTATTCTACAATTAGTCATAATGTTAAATCACTCAAATATCAACAATATGTTGCTAACATAAATATGTAGTTGACTTAGGGTAGGGAGAAACTGACACCATCGGAGGAGTCGAAAAATGCCTCAGAAAACCACGTAGTCTCTCAAAAACCACTAGCCATTCAAATTTTGCATTAACCCGAGTTCTAAACATGCTTTCATAAAATGATGAAAAATGTAACCACATGTTGTTTGTTGGAAATTATGGTATGGCTCGATGCCATGTTGGAACATATACGAATACAGAGAAGCTCGAAAGAAAAATGGGAAATTTTATTCCCACAATAACCATTTTACACATAGATGTGGAAATTAAATTAAAATCAATGACATAACAAAAAAAATACACAGAGCCACCCTTGGAGAGACAAAACCAGAGAAAGTTCTCATTTTATTTCCTTCTGCTTCAACAGGGTTTTCTACATTGTTCGATATATAAGAAAAAATCCTACATAATACAAAATGGTTGAGCTGAAAAATAAATGCATTTCAAAGCTGGAAGAGACGGATAACCACAAAATTTTCCTTCTGCTACAAAAGACCAATTCTTCATGAAACAACGCACACAACGTTAAAAAACATATTTGAAATTATATGGGTTTTGACTTTGAAACCACATCATATTCTCGCCCTGATCGCATTTTGCTTGGCGCAAGACTTAACTAGGTGCAAAAACGAAAAACTTAAATTCTTTCAATTGTGATGTGCGATGGCAGCAACACATCGCAACTTAAAACAAGTATGTTGTGGGTGCTATCCTCTTGATCTTTGCGACGTGTATTATGCGATCACGTCGCATCAAAACATAAAACTTTAAAGTTGTAGGTGTTTTCCTCTTGAGCTTTGTGATGTGCGATATACGATCACATCATAGCTTAAAATAAAATACCTTGTGGGTGCTATCCTCCTAAGCTTGCAAAATTTATGATTTATGATGTGCGATGATGATGTCACATCGCAACATCACAACTTTTGGAGCGGATAATAAAAGGTAAATCCTAAATTGTGGGAAGTGTGAAATTCGACATGAAAAATGTTGGGAAGTGCAAAAAGGAGAAAGGTAAGAAAAACCAGAAATACAAAGGTTTGTGCGGGTCTGGTAATGCGTATGGGTTGAGGGTCTCAATAGATATCGCATTGGTGGAGATTTAAGTTTTGATGAAGTCTTAAGAGGAAAACTTAAAGCTTGCAAAAAGTGAAGTGTGGGTAAAAGTTAGGTGAACATGGTGGGTAATGAATTAACGCAGAGTGATGGACAGACTTAAATTTCTGAGCATTACAGCAAATTGTGTGAAGTAAAATAAACGCCTGCGGATTTGAATCTTGTGCTTTGTCCTTCGCTACAACAAACATTCAATTGAAGTGTGGGTTGCTGTCAGCTTATTCACGACAGTGGTTGGGAGTATTTCCAACACTCCCCTTAATCACAACTACCACCATTAGCCACTCCCAAACATTTTCTAAGATAAACAAAAATTTTCTGTCCCAATGGCTTTGTAAGGATATCTGCAAATTGTTCCTTTGACCTGTAATTCCGTAACATAATTTCACCATTGTTAAATAATTCCCTTATGAAATGGTATTTGACATCAATATGACTTTTTCTCTTGTGGAAAACATAATTCCTTGACAATGCAATTTTTGAACTGTTATCACAGAAAATTTTGGTTCCTTTGTCTTGTTCGTGACATAAATCCCTAAGAATCCTTCTCATCCAAACTACTTGAAATACTACTACTATTGTTGCTACATATTTAAATTCTATTGTTGATAATGAAACTATTGGCATATTATTGGAAGCCCATGAAATGGCTCTCGATCCCAAATGAAAAACATACCATGTAACCAGCCTAATCATTGTTAGTGTAACCAATCAGCTTAAAATCATCAATTGCGAAGTATAAAACACCATAATCCTTTGTCCCATTAACATACTTTAAAATTATTTTGGCTTCTTTCCAATGAGTCTCCTTCGGTGTCTCCATGAATATGGATATCTAACTTATTTCTTACATTATATCAGTCATAGTTGCAATCAAATGCCTTAGACTAGCAACCATGCTTTTGTACAATGTCGGATTTACATTCTTATTGCAATATTCCTTGCTCAACTTCAACCCCATGACAGTTGGAGTTGATGATGGTTTTTTTTTCTATATATTGAACCTTTTTAAAATCTCTGAAACATACTTTTCTTGGGAGATAAAAATTCCCTTTTCTTTTTTCTTCACTTCTGTGCCGAAAAGCTATCTTAACAATTCCAAGACAGTCATTTCAAACTCAATTTTCATGAATGTTTTGAAATTAACAATGAGAGAAACATCACTGCCTGTAAAAATAGAATCATCTACATATAAAACAAAAATAACAATTTTACAGTCATTTTATTTGATGTAGAGTGTGGGTTCACCATCACAATTATCGAACCCATTTTCCATCAGGTAAGAAAATATCCTGCTGTACCATGCACGTGGAACTTGATTTAACCCATAAATAGATTTCAACAGCTTACACACCTTTTTTTATTGGCCTTATATTTCATAGCGAGGAGGTTTTTCAACATACACCTCCTCTTTTAACACTCCACTCAAGAAAGCTCACTTCACATCCTTTTGATAAAATTTCCAATTTTTTTTGCTGCTATAGATAACACTGTCTGCATTGTGTGTATCCTTGCAACTGGTGCAAATGATTCCTCATAGTCTCTTCTTTTCTGCTGCTTGTGGCCTTTGACAACTAGCCTTACTTTGTGCCTTTCGATCTTGCCTTCAATGTTTCTCTTGGTCTTATAGACCCATTTCACTCCAATAACTTATTTTCCTTGTGGGAGGTCCACTAACTCCCATGTGTTTTTGTTTCTATTGCTACTATCTCTTCATTCATTGCCTCAATCCACTTCTCTTATCTGAATGCATATTCAAAGTGGATTGGGTCATCTACATGGCAACATAATGTAAATAAAGAAATCAAACTAGCATTACTCTCACCTTCTTGTTAAAAAATTTCACTGAAATTTTTGAATTTGGTCTTCTTATATTTGATGAAGATGTTCTTGGAGTTTCACTTGAAATCGAGGGAGTTGCTGATACATGTTGTGTGCTTGGAGAAGCATTTCCTTGGTTGTGCAGTGATGTCCTATTTCTTGCTTTTGATGTGCTCTGTTGAGATTTTCTAGGTGGAGGAGGAGCCACCGTTGAGGAGTTAATTGCTACATTTTATTCCTCTTTCTCTTCATGAGACATACATGTCTTCACATTTACTATCTTCTCTAAACTTCCATCCCATATTTCTTCTTCTATAAACTGAACATCTCTGCTGATTATTAATTTCTTGGTTGATGGATTACAGAGCTTGTAAGCCTTGGATTCATCACTTTACCCAAGAAATATACATTCCCCCCCCTTTCTATCCAAATTATTCCTTAACTGATCTGGGATATGTGCATATGCCACACATCTAAAGACTCTCATGTGAGTGAAAAATTATTTTTTTCCATTCCATGATTCTTCTTGAACTCTATTCATAAAAATTTTAGTTGAACATCTATTTATGATATATGTTTTAGAAGAGATAGCTTCTGCCCAATAATCATTTGGAAAATTTTTTTCCTTCAACATGCTCCTTGCCATTTCCATGATGGTCCCTTCTTTCTGAAGCATTATTTTGCTGAGATGTATACCTTGTAGTAAACTTGTTGTGAATTCCATGCTCCCTGCATAAATGTAAGAAGTCTTTGGAAATACATTCTCCACCTCTATCAGTTCTCAACACATTTATGTAGTGTCCACTTTGCTTCTCACAAGAGCTTTGTAGTGGTATAACTGTCCAAAAACTTCACTTTACTATTTTACGAAATATACCCACGTCCTCCTTGTGTAATCATAAATGAATGTCAAAATATAATGACTGGCACCTAATGATGGCATTTGAATTGGTTCACATAAGTCTGAGTCTTCAAAGGTGCCTTTTAATTTATACTCTTTTCTACTAGAAATTATTCTCTGTGTTGTTTACCCAAAGTGCAACCTTCACATATGATGTCTGGTTTCACTATGAGTGGTAATCCTTTTACCTTCCCTTTTCTATGAAAAAAATCCAAACCTCCAAAATTGAGATGACAAAATCTCAAATTCCATAACCAGTTCTCATATTTCACTTATTCTTGAAATATTTCTTGCGTGACAGCTGCTACAACACCTCCTCCCTTCAAGTCTGGTCTCATCTTGAGAGGAAACATTATATTTCTTGTCATATGCACTTTTGCAATGAGTTGTCTACTTGGAAGTTTATCCATGATTGTGCACACATAATCTTTAAAAAACATGGTGTGGCCCTTATGCACAAGCTATCCAATGCTTAGAGGGTTACATTTCAATCCAGGGAAATAATAGACATCTGGCACAGATTTCTTCTCTCCCTTCTTTGTTAGAACATTTACTCTCCCTTGTCCCATGATAGAGACTTTGCTATCAGTCCCCAATGTCACTTCATATTTTACTCTCTCATCTAAATTGGAAAACATTGCTATGTCCAATCATATGGTTAATACACCCTGAGTCTAAGTACCATATATCTTCTTACTTTTCTTTTGCTATATTACAAGCTAAAAACAAATCTTCATGGTTTTGATTTTCTTTTGTAAAATTTACACTTTTTTTACTACCCATGCCATTTTTCTTCTTTATACATTCATTTTCATAATGACTATAATTTTTTCAATAATGACAATGGACATGAGATTTATCATACCTCTATCCTTGTGCTTGGTTTTGGCTTGAGCCTTGGCTTGGATTCTAATTGATACCCCTTCCACTTGTGTTTGTAGGGATGCTTCTTCCACCTTTGTGTGGGCTTCTTCCTGTTCCTCAGTAGTTTGATCTTCCTCGATCTCTAACTTGACCAAAATACATTTGCATCTTAAATGCATGCTCCAATTAGGAGTTTGTTTCTCTGTTTGATCTATGCTCATGAGACATCAGTAATGCATGAATTTTATTGACTAAAAAATCTGAGAGATCCGTTGTCTCTTCTATAGCCACAACTATGGCATCAAACCTTGATGGTAGAATTCTTAAGACTTTTTAAAATATTTTCCTACCTTCAAGTGTCTCACCATGAGACTTCATTTGGGTAACCAACCCAATCACATGTGTAAATAATGAGTCTATATTATCGAACTCTTTTATACGAAGAGTTTCAAAATCTCTTCTGAACATTTGAATTTTTGTTGTCTTCACCTTTTCCATGTCTTGATAGGTATCCCATGCCTTGTTGGACATCATTGCTACTGCAACCCTTGCGAAAATACTCACATGTACTACTTGTAAAATAGAGAAGAGGGCTTTGGAGTCATTCTTTTTATTATCTCTCAACAAATCTCTTTCTACTAGTGTCAAAGAATAATATGCTACTGCATCTGTTGGTTCTTGGAAACCATTTTCCACCAGCTCCCAAATATCTTCTGAAGCAAATAGGGCCTTCATTATAATGGCCCAATAATCATAATTCTTAAAATAATGTTATGGTAGTTGTGGATTAGTCAAGATTTCTCCTGTTGCTTCCATATTGACTATGTAAAAAAAAAAAATTAACTGCATAAACAGCTTTCTCGCTGCTCAAAATAACCTTTAGCTTCTTCATTAAAGAGCACATTCTTTCATTGAGATCCTAGACCTACTCTGATACTATGTCATAAATTCTAATATGCTCTGATATGACGTTGGAACATACGCCAAAATAGGGAAATGCTATTGCCACAATAACCATTTTACACAGATGTGCAAAAATTAAATTAAAATCAAGGACATAAAAAAAATACACAGAGCCACACTCAGAGAGACAAAACTAGAGAAAGTTCTCATTTCATTTCTTTCTGCTTCAACAATTTTTTCTACATTTTTCAATACATATGAAAACATCCTACTTAATACAAAATGGAAGAGATGACAATTAAATGCATTTCAATTATCGACGAGACAGATAACCACATAATCATCCTTTTGCTGTGAAAGCCCGATTCTTCCTAAAACAATGCAAAAAACGTTAAAATATGGATTTGAAATTCTATGGGTTTCGACTTTGAAACCGCATCGCATCCACACACTCATCGCATTTGGCATGGTGCAAGACTTAACTTGTTGCAATAGCAGAAAACTTAAATTCTTACGATTGCGATGTGCGATGGGAGTATCGCATCACAACTTAAAAGAAATATGTTGTGACCGTTATCCTCCTGAGCTTTGTGATGTGTGGTATGCGATCACATCGCATCGCAACTTAAAACTTTAAATTTGTGGGTGTTTTCCTCCTGAGCTTTGCGATGTGTGATATGTGATCTCATCACAACTTAAAACAAATAACTTGCGGGCACTATCCTCGTGAGCTTTCGAAATTTATATTTTGCAATGTGCGATGACGATGTCACATCGCCACATCACAAGTTTGGAGCGGACCATAAAAGATAAATCCTAAATTGTGCGAAGTGTGAAATGCGACGTGTAAAACACTAGGAAGCGTGAAAAGGAGAAAGGTAAGAAAAAGAAAAAATACAAAGGTTTGTGCAAGTGTGGTAACGTGTATGGGTTGACGGTCCCACTAGATATCGCATCGGCGGAGATTTCTATTTCAACAAAGTATTAATAGGAAAACTTAAAAATTGGGAAGTGCGAAGTGCAGGAAAAAGGTAGGTGAACATGGCAGGTAAGGAATTAACATAGAGTGATGACCGGACTTAAATTTATAAGAATTAGGGAAAATTTTGTGAAGTAAAATAAATGCCTGAAAATTTGAATCATGTGCTTTGTCCTTCCCTGAAACACACATTAAATTGAACTGTGGGATGCCACCAGCTTATTCATGGCGGTGGTTGGGAGTATTTCCAAGATTGTCTTCATTTGCATGCCATAGACATCTTTTGTTCCTTGCCACTTCTAGATAGAGTGAAAATAACAACAACCATTATTGACGATCCCAAATCATTTCACGACCTCTCTATGTAGTTGGAAAGATTAGATGAATACAATTCTCATAAATATCTATTCTAAAAAATCTCTCCGTGCTAGACAACTTGCTAAAATATTCCCATGCTCGGTAGCTCGCAGTGTAGGGTTGGACATGTAAGTTATTTAAGTATTTTCCTCCTTTTTGATTCTAAAAATGGGTCCATCGAATGTCTTTAATAAATTGATATTTTGTTTTGGGATAATTATCTTCCAATTCACCCCCGATCGGGGTGTACAAATGTCAGAGAGGCAACACTAGCCGTGGAAACCTGGCGAGTGATCGTCCTCCAAGCATTTAAGACAATAATGGGGTATTGTCAGCCCAGCTGAATGTACTGTGCGATCACTCGGATTTTCATTATGTCGCAGTATGGCCAGGCTGTTTTGTCAGAGCATCGGAGGAAAATTTCTGTTAAGGTAGGTGGTTTCCCTCCCGAACTTCATTCGTTTATGCACTGCTTTCTGCATGCAAACATCTAGAGACTACAGCGGAGGAAGCCGAGCGACAATCATTTTGTCAACCTTTCAATTTTGGTGGGGTATGTATCTGTTATCCTCTCTATTTTTACAGTGCCAACTACCATGTTTTTGTTTAATTTGAAGTCTGTAATGGAAGTTTTGTTTACTTGTTATGTTACTTCCATACTAAAACCAGTTCCCCCGTGCTTCCGCGACCCCTGAACAATGTTTGCCAACTCTGTTTATGTTAATATCCTTGCTCCCAAAGAGAAAATTAACAAGGTTTCGTTCAGTTTGAAGACTGTTAAGGATGTTTCGGGTTGGTTAATGTTCCCTTGCCTTGTTAATCCCTTATTGAATTTGGTTCATCCATGCTTATGCGCTCCCTGCATAATTTTGGCCCATTTAATGTCAATTGTTTTCGGTAAATGCTGGGATAGTTGTAGAGGGGGTTAATTTTACGTATGGTTGTGCTCTGTAGAGCTTCTAATTGGGTCAGGTTTCATAAGGGTAAGGTGCTCCATGTCGCTATTATCTTCAGTCTACAACCTAGTCTGTTCCATGCCTTCAGACCCACAGTTCCTCGGGATTGTATTTTGAAGTGGAGGTTAGAGTTTGTGGTTCTCTGCAATTTAGTCATCCATGTTGTCCCCCCACTCAGCTCATCGAATTTGGCTCTAAAACTGTAAATATTCCATGCTCTGCCTGCTTTCAACTCTAGACCCTCATATCCTGAATGCGTGGCCACCTCCTCATGTATGAGGTCAAATAAGTTAAAGGTTATCAGGGCCATCCTTTTTCGGACTGGTTTTTATAGAGAGACAAGCGGTCTCTAGCCCTCTGTTTCCCAGCTAGACTTTTTGGCTACCTGCATTAGCTACAGAATCGGCTCTAGCGGTTTTTTTTTCATTGTTTTTATGCTACAATCATTCTCTCTACTCAAAATGGATTGCGCACAGACTATATTCATATGGTTTCTCATACCTTTGATGTCCCTGCCTGCCGGTTTGTGTCATTGAATAGGATATTTTCAGCTATGGGGAAGAGATGTTCCAGGTCCGAGTCTGCTAAAGGAAAATAGAAAGTCCAGTATGAGCCTTTCCCAACGAAACGCGGTCGTAAAACTAACCAGGAGCATCTAGATACCTTAGCTGCAAATTATGTGATGGGAAACTCTTCAATAGTTCGTCAAGAAATTCGTGGTTGGGAGAGAGAAATACAGACTGATCCTGAAGACAATGAAGCAGAAGCAGAAATATTAAATTTCATAATATACCCAGGCAATACCCATGGCCATCTTACCTTATTCAATTAGACTATTCATACATATTGGATAGTTAAATGTATTATAGCCAAAGCTATTCCAATTCTCCTGCCTGTCCATACTAAGACAGACTCGGCAAAGATGGAACCTAGCTTTCAAGACCTGCTGCAGGACATTCATAACCATTTGCACCACATCAAGATAACTCAATACTAGGCAACAGATCAAATTAGTCGATTGGATGATCGGGTAGGCCGAATGGAGAAGCTTCTTCAGCAGCTTCAACAACTAGACATGCCTCAGTCTACTGTGAAAAACCCAGCTCCAGTCTCCTCTTCAGATGGATAGTTGTTTTCCTAATAGTGTTTTTTGATGCACTTTTTAGTTTTATATGAACTTTCTTTATGTCATATGTATGTTTTCCATCAATTTTTGAGTAAATCCATCAATTATTTTTATTTAACTTCATCCATTTATGTTATTTATGTAAACCCATTTTGTATTTCATTGCAACTGATAATATTGAAATTCAACCTCATTGCAGGAGATATTAATGAAATTCAATAGGAAAAGGAGAGGGCTCAACAAGAAATAGTTCATCTACATTATATGCTATGGGACCATTTTCTAGTATTCTAATATTCTAAAATTACTCAAAAATAATTGATGGTTTTTGATGAAAACACAAAAAAGGATGTGTTTTCCATCGAATTTTTGAGTAATTTTATGCTAAATTTACATTGAAGTTGTCTCTGTAATCATCCTATATTGTTCAACTACAAGAATAGAAGTACGTAACAACAAGAATAGAAGTATGTGGAAGCTGTGAAGAAATATGTGCACAAATATATTTCTCACCCTCTCCTGTTCGATGAACAATTCTTCCTTTGCCTAAATATTTTAACAAGTTCAAATTTCGGCAGATTGAAAAAAAGCACTGGAACAACATGAGATGTCCAATGGAAAAATTTCCACTGCAGCAATAGCCACATTGTAATCAAGTCAAATAGAAGAGAATTTTTTTAATTTTTTAATGATAAACTAAACATTTTAATTCTAATGAAGTAATATTAGCATTATTTAGCATTAATTTCAATCGGAAAAATATTAATCGTCCAAACCCTATTAACTTGACGAATAAGTGGAGAATATAAATCAGTGCCTAGGGAAGAGGTCAAGTAAGACCACCAAAATTATATTGGTTAAAAAATTGTTTCTTCTTATTTGATATGGTGAGAGAAAATGTTTTGGAAAATGTAAAATTATTACTTTGGGTTAAAAAGTTGTATTTATGCACGGACTAATGTAAACTAACAAAATATTTTACTAATATTCCCATGCATAGACAGTAAAGATTAAAACCTTAAAAATATATAAGATTTTTTAAATGTAATGCAATGTAAATTTTTATTTTCTAACATGTATATTTATTTATATAACAGATATTATTTGTTATTAGTTCAAAGAACCAATGTAATTCCAACATATAGGTAGTTTTTATGTTGATAAAGAAAATTACACAGTGAAAAAAAGGTGATTCACCACAACCTATCATAATTATTTCACTATATTTTTGTTAATAAAAATGAAATATTTATTTTTTCAAAATTTAATATATATTTTAGTTTTATTTATACAAATATTAATGTCATAATAGTAATAATTTATTTTAAAATATTAGGATCATATTATAAATCGGTTTTACATTATATTATATATTTTTTATTTTTTATTGCTAACCTCTGTGAATTCAAGTTGCTAATATATGACAAGGAATGTTGAAATGCACACATTCATCCTCAATCCAAAGTCTTATAGGCATACTATATTATACAGTTAAAATTAATTGGTTTTTTCCTTTTCACCTATAAAACAAAGTAAACTATCAAATAAGAATTGTACTAAGTAACTGTCTTTTTGAGGTACCGAAAAATCATCTAATTTTGAAAATTGTTTATTCAGAATATACCTTTTTTAAGCATAGTTTTGACACTTTCAATTTTCTTATGTATCAAGTATGAATATTTTATTTTAAACTATTAGTGATTTCCATTTTGATTTTCGAAAGTGTTGATGCAACATCAACCCGTATTTTTAGGAGGTTTATTTTTCACACTTTAATTTTTTTATGTATCGAGTTTGATTTTTTTTTTAAATGTTAGTGATTTTCATGTTGATGTTCAAAAGTGTTAATGCAACATCAACCCTTTTTGTAAAGGGAATATTTTCGACACTTTAAATTTTCTAATGTATTTAAGTGTGGATAATTTTTTTGAAATATTGTTTATTTTCATGTGGATTTAGAAAAACATCAACGTTTTTTAGATCTATTTTCTTATGTTCGAAGTATGCACAATTATTTTTTAAATGTTGGGTTTTTAACCATTTTTCGAATCGTGTTATTCCTCTTCCTGTTTTTCGTTGTTATATGGTTTTTTTTATTGTTTTCCAAGGATTTTTTTTTTGTTTTTCTTTACAATATCCCTTTATAACAAAATTTTGAGGCTAGGATAGCATTAGTATTTTCAGGCTAGGATTTTTTATATATATTTATATATCGTTAATTAATAATTCAATAGACATAAAATAATTGTCACTAAAAAATAATAATTGTAAACAGTCAACAAAAAATACATATTTTTCTGATAAATATAATTAAAGAAATACGTATTAGAGGATTTTTCATTAAAAATGACAGGTTAATTTTTTTTAAATGAAAATTTGAATTAAAAATGTTGGACAAATAACAAATTTTATGAATTTCTATGAGTTTTATATCCAAAGATTATAACATTTAAAAGATTTTTTTTCAAAAAAAATTATTTAGAAAATATTTAAGCTAAAAATAAATGAGAAAATATAAAAAATTAAAATAGAACATACAATTTAAAGAAGCAATGAAAAGAAAAGGAAAAAAAAATCCTTAAAAATAAAAAATAAAAATGTAAAAAAAAATAAAAAATAAAAGAGAACATTAAAAATAAAAACGATAAAAAATAGTAAAAAAATTAAAAATAATTAAATAATAAAAAATAAAACAATATTTTTGAAATATTAAAAAAAATATAACATTAAAAAAATAACTGAAAAAAATACAATAGAAATAAAAATACCAAAAAACATGAAAAAAACACAAAATACAATTAAAAATTAATTAAAAAAAAAAATTTAAAAATTAAAATGGAAAGAAAATAATATTAAAAAAATCGAGGATCCACGACCCCCAAGTGATGCAAGGGTGATTCATGAATCGCCCTTGCCCCTCCCAAGGAGTGTGTCGCCTTTGTTTTTAATTTTGATTTTTTTTAAATGTTTGATTTTATTTTATTTAAGTAAACTAAAAACATAATTCTTTGATGTTTTTTTAAATTGTTTTAATGTAATTTTCTTATTGTTTTTATTTTTAATATTTTCTATTTTTATTTCTAATTATCTAAATAGGTATTTTTATTTGTTTGTTTATTTATTTAAATTTGTTTCTTAAAAATTATATATATATATATATATATATATATATATATATTAAATTGTTTTTTTAGGTTTTTATATATTTTGTATTTTCTCTATCATGTCTTTTAATTATTTTATGTTTTAATATATATATTTGTATTTAATTATTATTATTATTTTAATTTTTTGTGTTTATTTTATTTTATTTTTTTAAATGTTTTAATTGTCTTTTTTCTTTGTATTTTTAATTTTTATTTATATATTTATTTGTTTGTTTGTTTTATTTTATTTTGTTTTTACAGGTCTTGTGTTGTTCATCGACTAATGACTTGATCTCATTATGTTTTAATTTCAAAGTTTATTTTAAAGTTTTCATTAGAATATATCAAGTTTTCTCTGACAATGTGTCATTTTTATGGTTGGTCTTCAAGTTTTCATTACAAAGGGTTAAGTTCACCTACACTATGTGTCAATTTGATGGTTTATTTTAATTTTTTTTTTGTAATATGTCAAGTTGTATTAGGCTAAGATTTTAAAATATTTATACCTTTAGCATTTAAAAAACAAATTACCCTTGGTGTACTAATTCTTTCATTCAATTGTTTATTTTTAAAGTTTCTATAGTTTCAGTATCATAATCTTTGTTACAATAATTCGTTTATTTAGGTCCGATAGATCAAATTTTTGTCTCAGTGGACATTAACGACCATCATCATCATCATAGATTTTCCATAATAGCACGGTTCAAATATGTTGAAGAATTAAGGCTTTTTGTAATCATTACCTTTGGTTTTAATTCTATGGTTGAAAATTTGTAAAACATTTAGGGTTTCTCTATGTCATGATATTTTATCTTTGATGTTATGGTGGAAAAAAATTGTATGTATTTTATCTTTATAACCATACCTGAAAATTGTTGGAATATTAAAGATTTTTAGAGATGTGATATTTTATTTTTAATCTCATGCCTAAAAATCATTGGAATTTTAATGTTTTTCAGAGTCATAATATTTTATCCTTCATGTCGTTTCTAAAAAATGTTGAAAATTTACTTCGAAAATTAAAAAAATTAAAATTAAAACAATAAATAAAACCATTGTTCCAAATCAACACTGTTCATTTTCATAGTGTTTTTTTGCACAAAAATAAGGCCTTTATTTCCTTTTACCACCATTTTTAAAAGATGTTGAAAATTTACCCAAAAAAATGTTATTCCACCATCAACACTTTTCGGTTTCCTCCTATTTCTTCATAATTTTTAGGGGTTTTTTGTTAGAGTTCTCATTTTGAGATTACAATTCCGGTTTGGCAGTTTACTTTCTTCCAAAAAGTCATAATTTTATTTCATTAGTAAATGATACAAAATTACACCTTTTTGATGCATTGGGTTCAATCCATTTAGAAACAAAGAGAAATAGAAGGAGATATATTTTGTCTCCTACAACATTTTACTTTTATCATAAAAAAACAAATTCCTACCTTGTAGTGAATACATAGATATGCATCATCATAGTCTTGACATGAAACACATGATTATTGTGGTACTATCATGAAGGTCCCAAAATACATGGTAGAAATTATTTTCACTATAGTGTTGTCGTTAAGGATTGTACTATGAACCATGCTTTACAAAAGGATGGTGATTAGACACATAATCACTTTTCCTTTGTTTTCCTTAATCCGCCATCTCCTATGATAATATTAAATACCTAATTTATATAATTGATCCAAAAGAACACTATTCTCCCTCTAGATATGACATCATGAAATAATATAAAAATAATCTTAAATGAATAACACCTCCCTATCTGGTAGTAAAATATGGTGATTGTGGGACCTTTCCACGCCTTTTATCCAATTCATTACAACCATGTAATCCCTAGAGAATTGAATAGAAGAAAAATATTTCTATTTGGAAAAAAAGAGTAACTTGAGGTATATATTTTCAATGAAATTTTTCTTACTCCTTCCCAAAGCCATTTCTACTGTAAAAAAATGGTTCTCGGATGGATAGAGAATAGTTCCTTCCCCATACATTATTTCCTCTTTGCTAAATGTGTGTTCTATTTGTTCCACGACTAGCGCCATGCATTATTCATTTCACTGAGCGTAGCAGGAGGTCATATTGGGGTAGAAGCGCCCCCTATCGAGGGATTTGCAGGGGTGCTACCTCCACCCTAGATGGGGTCTAACAAAGTTCCTTGAGATTTTAATACTTTTTAATGCAAACCAAATAATCCTTGGGTGGTCCCAAGGATGGTGGTTGGGACAACAGAAGATGGGTGAACATACCAAATTTTTTGTGCTCGGGTTTTTCTCATGGTGGATCTAGTCAAGGGAAGTACTATTATGTTCTAATCTAGGGTAAGTAGGTTCAGGTGTATGAATTATTTGAAATATATATATAATTGAAAGGTGGTTCTCAAAATAGGAGAGAAAAAAATTGCACCGCTAGGGGTTTCATGGACCTACGTCTCATTCTCAGGGTGGACAGTAGTGATTGAGGATGTGCGACTAGGGATGCTAGAGAACTGGCTTCCACATAGTGGAATCCCTCTTTTTCTAGCCATTTTCTGGTTTAAAGCTACTGAAAATGATTTAAACTGAAGGTTGAGCTCATTCTTTGTGGGTTAGAGGTGAAACAATAAGTTTTTCCTGCAGAATGAAAATCAGCAATGGCGAGTAGCTCTGGGGCTCCAGAACACCTACTACATCTACTTGGGCAGGGGTTTTTCTATCTTAGACACAACATATGCCCTGGGCTTGAAGTATCACCTTCGGGAATGCAAAACCTTCATTCTGGTGCCATTCAGAGCTATGGGCATGTGGCTGCTACAACAGGTGAAGGCAAAGGTGAAACCGTGCTGGTGGAGCAAAATTCTTCGTCGCCGACTCATGATTTTTCTGACATACACATGCTGGCTTTGCGGTTCTTCTGTCTTAGGCATGTTCGAGGTTGGTTGGCCCTATTAAACTATCATGGGCTGGAGGATTTTGATATTTTCTAGTCTGCACATGCCCTCGACTCCCTAGGGAAGGCATGGGACTGGGCTCCTTGCTTTTCCCTTGGAGGCCGCTCTGCACTGCTTCAAGACTCAGCCGTAAGACCCAATAATCATTTGAATCCATTATCATCTCTGAATCCAAACACACAATAGTGGGAAGATACCCTAAAAGGTGTAGTAGGTAACCCTTTCTAGTTTTTAGATTTTTATCAGACCCCCAATGGGAGAATATCTTTTAGTTTTGGTACAAGAATCCAATACTGTTTTGCACATGAAAGAAAAAATATGGGGTTTGATGGGTTACCCTATTCCGCTGCAACATTAGGTTAGTGATTTTAGATTTCTTTAGGACTGCAGGTCTTTGAAGGACCTCAATATTGTCTCAGTGGTGTCAATCTCCCTTAACCTTTGTCTATGAAGGGGTGTGGCGGACCTGGGCACCTCTAGATCTGCAGGGGGACTTGGGGAAGAAACCCACAAACTAGGAACAAAAAAATGGAGGCACATCCCACAAAAATATTTTACAGGGGAAGAAAGTGGAAGTTGCAGTAACACCTCCAGAGCAAGCTGGAAACACCCCAAGGCAGTACATAGTAGACCAACTGGGCGAAACACCAGCACTAAAAATAGACAGTCCAGAAACAGAGGATTATTGCATGACATTTGAAGATCGAGTGCTAATATGTCTTTTTAATAGTTTCTGGCCTAAACCGATGGAGCTCCTCCATTGGATTTTTACACACTGGACCACAAACTGTTAAATCCACCTCTGCTCCAAGGGGTTCTTTATTGTTAAATTTAAATCCTTGGAGGACAGAGATATCATTATAAGAGAAGGACCTTGGATTTGGGGATCCACTGGTCTTTTTATCACCCCATGGTTCCCAGATTTTGACGTAAACACGATGACAGTCACCATAATGATGGTATGGGTAATACTATACAACCTCCTCCTTCACTTATGGAATTACCAGGTCTTTGAAGATATTGGGAATAGTATCAGGAGATACATCAAAACATATATTGAGAGTTTAGAGGAGTGGATCTACACTTTTTCATGGATCTACATGGAAGCAGATCTAATCAAAGGCTTACCAGAGAATCTTATGATGATCTACAAACAAAAAAATTTGCTTCAGTCACTACACTATGAAAACACTGCATTCAAATGCAGAATTTTCAAGTTGACAGGACACTTAGAAAACACATGTCCATATGCCAAAAAAGAAAACAGGAAAAAGAAAAAGAATGGGAAACATAAAAAAAGGTTGGAAATACTGCCCACCCAAAGCGAAGGAGGATGAGGCAGAAGAAGAGGACCACATTGTTCCGATGGAAAATAATCTGACTTCAAAGGAACCAAAAGTACAAGGGAATGTTTCAACGGTACACATTGATCCACAAAATTTACCAAACCAGTGATATATGAATCCAGAGGACATAGGAAATGCTGGAATTAAAAGACATCATTCATCAAATAATTGATATTCATATAAGGAAAATGGTACCCACGTGGCAGATAATCAAATTGTCCTAGCCTCATTTGTGCCATCTCAAGGTGAATGACGCAATGTCTAGAATGAAAAAGGAAGGAAAACTTGATTTGCGAGGCTCCATTTCCACTTCGATAGATGAGGGGTTTCGTTGTCGTTTGTCCTTCTTGGTTCTCTCTTTTTTTTTTCTTTTTTTTTGGGTACTTCTTGTTGCCTGTGCCCAACTTTGTTTCAGGTTGTTCTTAGTCTTTGTGACCTACCATCCCGTGGGGCGTTGTTTCTTATGGAATGTTGTGGCATCTACGATGTAACTTCTTACATTTTTATATAAAAAAGTACAATTTTTCATACTCTGAATATATATATATATATATATATATATATATATATATATATATATATATATATATATATATATATATAGTATAACATTGAAAGGAATATAATGAAAAATCAATCAGATAGTCTCGGTTTTGGGATGTAGGGAGAAATCTATGTGTATATTTGTTTTTCATCCTATGCATTGCATATTTTTCTATTTTAAGAATTCCTTTGTATGTAATTTCTATATAAGGGTAAGACCTACACTCTTCTTCAGAAGCTCCATCATAAAAATTCCACAAGATTCATTTATATAATGTTCTACAATTATCTCTCTAGTAACCTAAGGCTAATCCTTTTTGGGAAAATTAGAAAAAAAAATGCTTGCCCTTGAACCATTCTCCTATCTGGGAATTAAATAGCTTCTTCATAAATGGACCTAACTCTTGCTAGCCATATTCTCCAACACAGTAGCAAAGGTGCATTTATAAAATTTTCAAGAGGCCTTTTTTAAACCATGCTTTCCATGCTTGCAAAAGAATCCCACGATGCCAAAATCATCTTAACTATAACTTGTTGAAAAAAACTATATAAATATACTCGGTAAATGATAATTCAATGAAAATATGATGAAAAATTCCATTCTTAGTATTGCACAACATGCAACAACCCAACCCTTATAGAAACATTTTTTGTAAGCTATCCCAATTTGGACACCTATTTGATCCATGTTTATGCTGGAATGAAATGGAATACACATTTCTATATAAACACAAAATAACAATGTAAACTAAACTTCAATTAATTAATAACAAATAGTGAGAATTGTTTACATGTAGAATGGAAATCAACTAGCTCGGGCGATGGTAGTTTATCTCTGAGAAGAGATGTGACTTTATTAGAGGCCATTATTCTGGTGGTGGAATGAAGTTAACTTAGTGAGCTTTGTATCCGAAAATGACCAAAGGCTTGACTAAAATGCACTTGGTAACCTCTTAACTGGATCTGATATAATGGTTTGCAAGATCCCAAAATGTTCCCACAATGGTTGAAGAAGATTTTGGTGGTGGATCATGATGTGATAATTTTCTTGAAGGAAGCCAATATGTGAAACTTAGAAAATATTTTGACAACCAAAAATACGCATTCGTTTCCATGATTGGTTGAAGGAAGGCCAGACATATAGTCCATGGAGATGGATTCTCAAGGTTGGATAGGAGTAGGTAGAGGAGTATACATGAAATGTTCCCTAATGGTTACCTTGGAAATGGAACAAGCAATGCACGATCTCATATATTTTCCAACGTACTATTGGGTATTTTACCAATAAAAATACTTCTAGAGTAGTACCTATTTCTTATCTACACCAAACATTCCTATGAACTGATTGTACTCTGCCTCCCAAATCACCTTGGCATTCTCACTTGAAGGAACACAAAGGTCTACCTAGTGGCATAACTATCCATTGTTGAGGTGGAGGTTGGGAACTTCCTTTCCATCAATTATAAAGGGGAATGTGGTGGAAAATTTAGGATCACTTTTATAAATCTTGCACCATCCAAAAGTCGCATGCCCACAAGAGTCTAGAATAGTGGTCAGCTCTACAACATGTGGTTGAATGAGGCACTATGTTTAGAGGAGATTGTGTATATATGTGGACCATTTTTTTTGGAAATCATTTTATAGCTTCTCATATTTCTTTAAAAACTAAAGAGGTTAGTGGTTTGTGTGGATGATTTTCTCCTTCCCTATAATTCAATTTTTCCATTACTAGAAATATTTCATGATGGAATACATCTCTTTATCATAAAAGTGGTATTTATGAATTGTATCAGAGAGTTTTAATTATGATAGGCTGCAAAATTCCCTTGATAGGTGGGAAATATACCAATAGTATAATCAGAGGCATCTATCTCAATCTCAAATGGTTGTTGCAAGTTTAGAAATGTGAGCACTTGTGCATAGAAAAGGTGGTGCTGCAACTAAATAAACGCCTTCCGTTGGGACTCAAACCATAAAAATTTTTCTTTCAATTTTCCCTTCGTAACCTAAATCAATGTCCAAGTGATATGAGAGAACCCCAAAAAGAACCTTCAAAAACATTTGCAAGGCCTAGAAAGGTGTCAAGATCTACTAGATTCATTGGGGCTAGCCATTCCTGAATGACTTAGATCTTATTCAGAGCTAGATAAACTCTTTTTTCATTAATAATGCAACCCATCTATTGGACCTAGTTCATGTCGAAGGTGCATTTCCACAAGTTTGAACATATTTTGTGTTGTAGTAGGGTTTGAAGAACGTGTCGAATACATTGTAAGTGTTGTTCAAAACTCTTTCTAAATATAAGGTTGTCATCCAAATATAAAACCACAAACGAGTTGGTGAAGGGTAGAAATATGTCATCCGCCAGTGTCATAAAAGTTTCATGGGAATTTATCAACCCGAAAGGCATGACCAACAACTCAAAATAGCCCTCCTAGGATTTGGAGGGAGTGTTCCATACATCTATGGGTTATATTGGAACCTATTAAGAGCTAGACTTAAAAAAAATATTTCCAAAGTTCTTGGCCCCCTTGAGATCGTTAAAAAAGGTCATCAATCGGTGGGATTGGATACTTATTTCTCACAATGATTTTGTTTAGTGCCTGATAATCAATGCAGAGTCTCTAGGTGCCATCCTTCTTATCCACAAGTACAATTGGGCTCCCAAAAGGCGAGGAGATTGGTTGGATGTTCCCAATTTATAGTAATTCCTTGATTTGTCACTTGATTTCTTTGTTTTCTATAAGAGACTAGTTGTATATCCACCCTTTGGATAGAGGTGCTCCAGGAGTCATATCTATCGAATGCTTTACTTGACAATTCAAAGCTCCCCATATGGGTGAGGGAAATATGTCCCTATATTCTTCCATGACCTTATCCACCTTCTTTTACTATGTGCAGGAACCCTTCCCAGGGGCAATGGATGTGGTGATGATATTCACCTTATTTTGAGAGTTAGTTAGAAAGAAAAAAAATTCCCTCTTTGGGTGATGACCTTACTGCATTTCTTATCAAAGATGAAAGAGAATGCGGTAGGCGGGGCTACCTCAAGTATCCTATATAATGTTTTCCCAAAGTAATAATAGCAGGGAAAGGGCTGGACTCTTACACAACATGATGCATTCATTAGTATTTTTTTCTTAATAATAAATCACAAAACTCAAGAGGAGAAACATCACAAAGTACCTCATCCATGAAGGGCTTGATGCTGTAATGAAGGCAACATGGCTGTCTTACATAGACATCTCACCATTGATGGAGCCATTTGATGGCATGGAAATGTTGGTGTGGTTTCATCGGTAGGCGTAACTACTTCATGACCCAAACTAATATGAGGTTATTTTGGCTCCTAATGTCAACAATCACCTGCAATGGAGGACCCCTCACCCACATTTTTTCGTGTAAGAGATGCTCACCCTCCTATGTATCTTTAGGCTCAATCTTTTAGACCTTGGTAGTGGTAATGGTAGCACTAGGATCTACATCAATAATTTGCTTCATATTGTCAGTTTCCTTATTGGGTTTCCATTTAGTGTTGGAATATACATCTAACTTTGAAGCATTTAGCTCAACCACCAATGACTTATTCGCACAACACTAATTTTTTTTGCGATTTCATCTCTTGTGGAACTCACAACATTTTCCTGTGCCCTTTTTCATATTCGTGATGTTATTCTTTTATTTTAAATTTGATGGGTTCTCTTGGGTCACCCTACCTTGGCTATATCTATTATTTTCTAATTTGGAGGTGTGTTTTCCCTAAATCAAATTCACTAATCCAAATTCTCACTTCTTCTGTTTAAATTTCTTATTGATCTTGACCGCATATGAGTATGTGGTTCCAAGTAGGGAGATGTCAAGGAACTCCATATCTACGTAGATGTGTTTGTGTAGACATTCATTATAATTAAGTACCATATGTTTCTTAGAATCCTTGAAATCAAATTTTGTGTGAATTGTATAAAAATTATTTATCAATTTGAGCACGTCTCCGTCCCTTTCCTATGATAGTTTTTTCCCTTTTATATAATTATATTCATAGCTATTGACAGGTAATACTTTTCCTTGACAGCATATCAAAAATAATTACAAGTGGGTGCACCTGAATATAGTGAGGTTTCCTTCTCATCCCTCTACTCACAATATGCTTCCTAGGAGTCCTTGAGGTGGGGGGCGATTTTGAGGAGTGAAAATGTCATACTTTCCCTACTGGAAATTTTTTGGATGAACCAATACCCTTTCTTTATATTTAACCATTTATCTATGGAACATTCATATACTTATCCTTCAAATATAGGAATGTTAAAATTAACTTGTACCTTAAATGGGGTGGCACCTCTAAATGGGTTTTTGGATGAAAATGCTTTACCCTTTGATACTCAAGAAACCTTTTGAAAATATCTCCTGCTTCCTCATCATTCTTTTATTTTTCCATGGGAGGCCATCGGGGTTAGTGAGGTCAGTATTTCAAGGGCTCGACAAGTTCAATTCTTAATTCCTTATACCCAAACATCATTCAAGACAGTCATAAAAATATATAGAAAGAATAGTATTCTCTGATACCAATGATCAATATTTATGAAAATTGTTAAAATGCAAATGGAAATTTTAATAGATTCATAGACCTATATTCAAAATTGAAATTCATTTAATTAATAACAAATAATGTAAGATCTTGACATCCAAAATGGAAATCAACTAGCTCATGTGATGCTAGATTATGTTTGAGAGGATATGTGATGTCTACATTCCTTTTTAGTTTTTTTATGATGAGGTTAAAAGGCCTTTTATTATTGAGAAACAATGGAAAACCTTAAAAATCCAAAAATGTAACCCTAAGAGATGAAGTGCAATTTGTTGTCCCTATTTGGAATAGTTGGAACACCAACTTCCTAGGGTGGTAATTTTCCTATATGATGTACCTTTTGCACACACAACACCTCATTAGAATGAACTATCTCAGGAGAACATTTTTTCCTAGAAATCCCCTGTTGTATGGGCCACATGGTTGGTGAGTTTTTCAAATTAATGTCGTTTAGGTCCTGAAAACTGCTCTAGAAGTTGAGGACAAGAAAAAATACCACAAGAGAAATTTGTGAAAGAATTAAGGAAGCTAAAAAAATAAAGTATTGGGGGTTCAATATTAATAGGTTGGTGGCCACCAATATCCACTTGGATCCATATTCTCTAATAATCACAACATCAATAGACTAGCTTTAGCCAGACACTTTAGCTTCAACAACAATTTCCAAAAATATATCTAATTCCTTCTGAGTCTTTCATGAATCATACGGATATATAACATTTTAGGTTTATAATAAATGATTAAAGTGATTGAAAACAATCCATCATCCATGTATGTTAGCTGAATGTTAAATGATCAATAACAACAATGCAGACCCTCTAAAAATTAGAAATCTCTTCTTTATTCAACACTATTTAGTTTACATGCATCCCTTGGTGGATATATTCATGCATTCATGATATATTATTTTGTTGAGAGTAGTATTTTATTGAGTGTGCTATAGCCATTTCTATTTAAGAAATCCACCAACCCTTGAGGAAGTTTGTAATTAATCCCATAGTTAAACGAAAGGTCAGTTTCAATTATGATTTTTTTCTCATCGCCAATTCTCTAAGATAGATGATATTTGCTCATTGGGAAACAAAAAATCACTACCTTCCAAATTACAGACATATTATAACATCCTCTAGTAATATTTTTTATGTATTCTTCAATTTTCCCACGATAGTCAACAAGATATTTGTAGACACAAGCACCCAACCAACTTTAGCAAGGAGATATTTTGAAAACACGGTAATATTCTTTAGCCCACAACACCTCCATTCCCTTATATATATTATTTTATCACATATAACCCATGGCATGATGATATGATCTTGAGACCTCACCCACAAAAGTATTAGGAATTTTCTTCACAATTTATGTAATATTCCTTTAAGAACCCATGGAATTTACATCATGTAAGATAGGATATATTATAGCATAGATTTTATTAGTAATAATTGGCCTACCTAGGAGAGCAATCTCAGAATATATATTTTAAGATATATTTCATTTTTTTATAGTAATAAAGTACTAATCCTCGTTGTGATAAAAGTTTGGTTTCTTAATTGAAACCTAAGTATTTCATTCATTCATCGAGATGAATGGAATTGGATGCAAATAAATCTTGCACATAAACAACCTCCACCCTTTTAATAACTAAACAAAAATATTTGACTTAGAGGAATTCCTATGGTTACTTGTTTCTTTGGTCAAAAAGACAAAAAATGTTGAAGGAAATCAATATATCTTTCAGTCCCATCAGAGAAGACGGGGATACCAATAAAAAAAATTAGATGCATTAAATTTGGGTTCTTATTCACTTCCACATCCATGAATATATTTTTTCATTTCCCATTATATAATAACTTCTTTAGCCCTTCTACAACGAAAAGGAGGAAGAGAGGCCAAATGGGGAAACCTAGCCTTAGTCACATTTTTTGAAGGAAAAATGGGGATGTAAATCCATTAATCAACGGTGCCAAGGATACCAACATGAGGTAGCTCATAATCCAAGTGATAAATGGAATTAAAAACCCAATATGTGTTAGGGGAAGGTGGATATAGTATTGAATTACTTGATCATAAAATCTAGATAGGTATATATTCATAACCATGCCTTTAATTTTCCTAAATTTTAGCCTATGTAGTCCTTCCTAAACTACACCAATAATCTCATGGATTTGGTGGCATTCTAGAAAGAAAAATTGTTTGCTCGATATTTCCTTGGAGAGGATGGGTTTGAGTAGGTGCAAAATCACCTTGAAAATTATATTGTAAATACAATTGTAGAGAGATATCAACGTAAAATCATTGAAAATGATAGGAATGACCATATTAGGTATTACTGCAACCAATGTGGTATTGAAAGAGGCCAAACCCATACCTTCCGATCTTTATTCCTTCAATAGTATCACTAGAAATATTTTAAGATTTTCATAAATTCGTACGAAGAATTTGATAATCCACCCATCTAACCATGTAATTTTGTCCTTTTGGATCATATAAAGAGTGTATTGGACTTTTAAATTCATCATGCCTTGAATTAAATTAACATTTTCCTCTTCATTATTGAACCTTAGGAATATTTGATCCAGTTTGATTATTTCTACTATAAATGTCCCCTTCCCAGCCTTCAAGAGTGTTCCAAAGTGATTTTTCCCTAAACATGCTAAATATTCAAAAGTGTGGAAAAACCTCCCTCTTAATATTCCAATTTCCAAATATTATTTCCCATATTTATATATTTTGCATAATTTTAAGAAAACTTGGTGTTTTGATCCTGACATTCTAGCCTTAATATTATATTATTTAACCTTTAGGTGGCCTATCTTTTTTCCAACAATTTAAATTTCTTAGATTCAAGATGAAAGAGTCAGTTTTTTGTTTCTTCATTAGAAAATCCACCTTTTTTTGTTCACCAAAATTGTTTTAGCCCTCTTCCAAACTATTTAGTTATTATTCATCGCAGATAATTTTCTTGGTTTCCCACTAAGTGGTGGCTCTCTTGACTTGTGATAATTTTTTTCCAATTTGGGTTGTTGTAGAGGTCCTTTATTCAAGATTCAAGGGAACCCATTTGGATTCGACAAGGTCCAATAACTCCTCATCATTTAACCCAGTTAGTTTAACTGGAAAGGGATCATAGGGTTCTTTGTGGTGGGTCTCGAAAATATCATTTTCATCTTCTTTTCATTCACTTTTAACCATATTCCACTATCTTATAATCTTACAATAATAACATTTTTATGATTATATATTTGTTTAAAATTATTATTTTCCAAATAATTTATTTTATTATTTTGATTGAATTTGTGATTAAATATTAGAAAAATAAATTTTCTTCACTTATTTCTAAAATTTCGATGAGTTTTTTTTGTTATGTTTGTAGGCATTTTTGAAGACTCCAATAATGTAATATTTGACCATTTAGTATCAAATTCAAATTCCCTATTCAACCATTGAATATTTTGGAAATTTTTCACATAATCATTCAATCACATTAGATGGAAAAGAATCATAAAGTTCTGATAAGATTTCTTATGAAATATGTTAGAGATTTGTGGGAAGATATCTAGAGATGTTACTCTCTAGATGTTAACACAAGGTTCTAATCATATGAGATATTTGTGGATCTAGAATATATTTCTGGATCTATATTTATTAATTAGTTAATGTATTTTTTCTATGAGTAGGAGTGGATTCCCCATTCAAAGATAGGAACTCTTGGAGCGTCATTGAAAACAATGATGGAACAAAACACATTTGATAAGTTCTTGTATTATTTAGTTTATAATTTTATACTCTTATTTTTTTATAAGATGTAGTTTTAGAATTCATGTAGTTTTATAATATATCTAGCTTATATTAGTATTCTTATGTTTGAAATTAGTTTCTTTTGTGGATCATCACTATTACTTTTCTAGTAATGAAAGTGTCAAACAATATTACTTGATCAAATATGGTAATCTAGACTACAAACAATTTATGAGCAGTCAATTTTCGATGAATTTTCTAGGTAAACTAAGGTAGACATTGAGAAACTAAAACAAAATTTTTGTGCAGAATGAGCCCATTTTCGTGAATCACGAGAATTTCTTCAAAATTGTACACGGTGTTTTAGATATGCTTGGATCATTCAAATAGATTTTCTACATTTCATTTTGTGGCCAACGAATATAACACTAGAAAAAATATTCAATTGTCCATCAAATTAGGAAAAACATCACTCATTTTGAAGCTAAATAAAACTAGCTTCTGATGTGATCATAATTCTCTAACAATTATCTAGTGATTATAATAAAGATATAATTTATATTATAGTGATCACTTATGATTTGATTTATTTACTTGTTACAGATACTTAGTATTTATTTTTATAATCATCACTTAGTTCTTTTCTAGATTGCAAATAAGCCACTGAGAAATACAAAAAAATACAAAAATATTTACATTCTAAAGCCTTCTCATTTTTTCATCTAAAAGAATGTTTTTCTCATTTCTACATTCAGATTTGTTTTTTATTCAGATTACCACTTACAAAAGAGGATTTAAACAATATTTCTAGTTCTATTTGATTGTCATTACAAATGACATCTTTAAATGTTTTTTTGTAGATTAGAATAGTTTCTTAATGGTATCAGTTTTTAATACTTTCATAGATAGGTTGTTTACCACCACACTTCTATACACTGACTTTACAGTCTTCCTTAAATTAAGATTCACATTTTCAGTAGATTAGAGTTGCTTACTAAGAACATTTTCTTTCATATAATTGTATTTAATGTTATCATAATTAGGTTTTATTTAATTCAATAATTCAACCAAATAAATAATATAATTTTTCCTCTAAAACAATATAATAAATGAAAAAATGTATAGTCAAAATGTTAATTAATTAAAAGTAAAAGTGTCATAGAAAAAATAATCCTTATTATTAACCGTTATTTTATAACATTCAAAATCACATCTTAAACAACAAGAAATCACAAATTTTCAATTGAATTTGTGCCAATTTTCTCCTTGACCAGTCGCGGTTTTCAGAGGGATGAACCCTTTATTTTGAGATTGAATTCATAGGTCTTGGAGAAACACTAAATGACATTCAGACCCTTTCCTTCACTTCAACAAAAAGTGGAGAAGTTGATACTAGGTCACGGAAGGACTGCTGATGAAACCTAAGATAAATTTAAATCATCATAATTATGCTAATATTATGTCTCAAATCAACATTGAATACAACCACTCACTACAATCCACATCCATTATAATTTTCGTAAAATTTAAAATGTTTATATTGAATAGGTTAAAGGTATAAGAGAATAGGGTCCTATGAATACATAGAGTGGAACCAACTATCCTCCCTAACCATTGAGTACCCAAATTTAAATGGTACATGTTAGTATGAATCTTAATTCCAAGCGTACGAAAAAAACCATTTTAGTTGTGCATAGAAAACAACCCTAAAATCAAATATGGCTACTAATATCCCCAAATCTGCAGTTAGGTGATCAAGATAAATTCTGCAAAAATATATATCTATGCATTAGAAGACATTAAGCAATAGAAAAAAAAGGATTTACTCCATGCATCCAATAGACAAGACAAGAATATGTTGAATGAATTTTGTATTAATGGCACCTGGGAGGAAAACAAAAGCAGGTGTTCTCTTTTCTCCTCAATGGGATGGGTTCTTGTAAGTCCTCGGCACTTCAGATCTAAAATTCCTCTCTCTTGATGGTGTAGAAAACCCAGACAAAAATGATAGCAAAATATGACTATGATGGTGGATCAATAGTCAGACCAAAATTATAGATCTAGAGTGATCTTTAGGCAACAAAAGGTGATAAATGAATGGGAAAACCTTTCTATTTATAACAAAATATTGAGTTAGTCTAGATATTGGTGCATAATTAAAATATTATTAGCCAAATCAAGATCCAAATTTTATAGAATATTTTATTATATTTTTTGGAGGGAAAAGGAATTTGACTTGGGTCAAATCCATTTATTTGTAAATAATAAATAAATAAATGATTTATTTAATTATCTAAGGGTGATTTAGTCATATTCAACAAAGAATATTATTTAAATAAGGTTTAAATCATTATTCTTAGCAAATAATAAGATAAATAATGATTTATCTAATTAATTTTCCTATTTTGGGTGAAATATAACCACGAATATTAATTAAATTGCTATTTCACTAAGTATTCCTTGAGGAGAATAAAAAAAATGTAGATTTATTTAATATTTCCTCATGCAGTTTCCTCTTTAGAACATAAAAAACTTAATAAAGGTGGTTTACTAAGTTATTTTTCATAGTGAATACAATTTTACTTAGGGTGAAATTGGTCTTACATGGTGTACTTGGGTCCATCTAATAAAAATGGGTTAGATGACCAAAAAATGGTGTAATAGATTTCCCCCCAGCGTACGAGCATTAGAAGCTAATCGTATGACCGAAGTACATTGTAAGAACTCAATCACTAGACGTCAAAGGGGAAGTCAAAGAGAGGAGTATAAGGTAGACTAAAGTGCTGAAAGAACTAGACCCTGAGGAGGTGAGACTTACAGGTGCGACAAGTCTCTTTGATGAGTGATTAACAATGCTACAGGCAGTGAGGGAGGCATACCTATGCCTGCCGAGGCAAAGTAAAAACAATAAGGCGTCCAGAAAACCATGGTACTAGCCAATATGGTACATGCTGGCATAGACATGAGCTAGATAAAAAACACGATAATGAATCCCAGATACATATTGTGCCTGGGATAACAGAAAGGACTTCTACAATGATATCTGAGTACATGACATATAAATGCAACCTAGATGCCCCTGAAAATAGGAAAGGGATCTGAAAGTCTAACTTATATATGCAAACAAAAAGGCGTTGCAAGCTGTTGAGGCCGACATCTTCAAATGTATGGAGCCGCATCAAAGGTTGTAATGAAGAGGTCATCCGAGTGTGTGGGGAGCTACCTGTAGGGCCACCCCGTCATGAGGGCTGAGACATCTCACAGACACCTGGGAATCACCGATATCAGCTGCTACATCACTAAACCATCAAGTATACGGATCTCGATCATGCTGAAAGGAGCTGAAGCTAAGAAACAATCAAGTCAAAGGGAAATAAGGAGTCCCTTTGCCTGATTTGAGGCACCGAACAAGGGCAGAAGCTAGAACCAAGGTACACCACCCTCTAGACCTATCTTCTGGAATGAATGAGCTGATGTCGATAGAAGGAGGTCTACCATAGGTGAGGCAATAAGGGATCCTCAACTAAGGCATGAGAGATAATAGTAGAGTGACTTACAGATTGACACCAATGATGATGATGGAATGGGGGTACTGAGTAGCGAAGGAACGACTTCCCTTGTTACAGCATAAAGGGCATGGATGACCTCGCAACGACTGACACAATATCATGATGGATAGGGGACAGTCAGACTGACGGCAATAACATGCAACATGAGAGAGGGACCAAGCACTAAAGGATGGATAACTATAACAGGATTCAAAGGGACTTGGGATAGACTCCATGAATGCGATGATTACTCAACTCGGATGCTCTAAACAAGGGTAACTCGATGTTGCTGCCACACAGAAAATTTCCAATGGGGGCCATAAAAACATGAGTACAAGATGGTAACTCATGACAAAAGTTGACATGAGTGCGGACAAGTATGGAGGCAAAGTGGTGCCCCTGGGATGAGTGTTGCAAGTGAAGGAATTCGATTTTGAGGAGGGATGAAGTGACGCTTCTTGGAAAAAAAATGTGTCCTGGTGGAGTATCAATTCACTAAAAACTAACAGATACCCATTTCAGGGCTTGGTGAGAGATTTCCAATGGTATAAATGGTTCATCAAACTGAGCCATGGTTTCGGTGCAACAGGCGAAATAAAAATCAAGGTTTTTCTTTTAATAAGGCATTTTCCCTCCAAATTCACTCATATACAGGTGGAGCTGTGGTGAATGTAGTGGGGAGAGAAGGTCGTAAATCTTGCGGCGATCGTAGTAGACAAACTGACTGTTGGAATTGAGATCCATCATTTGAAGGCAAGAGGCTTAATCCTACTCTTTCATTTTAGTGGATGAAAGTTTAGTGTAGGTACCCAGATCTCATGAACAGGCGAGGTCGCACTTTTGGGGGTCTGTCCTGCGACTTGGGTAGCAGGTACTGGGTAGAAAACTGCGACCTGTCCGAGGAAATGACCTGAAAAGTGTGAAATGTTAGAGAAAGGGGGTTTCAGTGCTGTTTTGGGCTGAGATCTGAGATTTTTTATGGTTGAGGGGCATAAGTGCCCCCAAGCATGTTGCGGTCATGCAAAAATTTATTTATAAAAAGGGGTAATCTAAACACATTTTAATGATGTGGTGCACCATTTCTTTTCGTTATGGTTATGCAGTTTGAGAAAGGGAATGGAGGATTACCAATCTCTTTTGGTACTGCATACATGATTCAAATGGACTTTAAGTTTCTAGGTTGGCATACATGGTGTCACTATCCCAAAGAGAGGATCTGGGGATAATGAACTGGTGCTTTCCCAAAAGACTCATAGGCTGGTCAACAACAATGTCGAAGGGAATAGGTTGTTTATGTAATGTGAAGGAATGATAAGGGGTATCATCCCTAGAGTGATCTGAAGTGATATGGGAATGTAGAGGTTCTTCTAAATGTGAAAGAATTATGGTACTACAGTAAACAAAACTAGATACACTAGGAGAGTTGTGGAGAATTTATTCTCCTGGTCTCTCAAATATGGGTGCCCCCTTACCTAAACATTAGGTGTCAATGTAATGGCCACAAGGTGTAGCTAGTTCGAATACATAGCTTCGATTTAAGGGGGGATAGATAAAGTCAGGGGTGGTGAATACTTCCATAATGCCATCATCGTAATAGCAGATGGGGTGACTGGTGGAAGAAGGACCACCTGATGTGGTGAGGCTACCAAACTCATCATCATGAGAAGAGAGGTTCACATGTGCATCGTCACAAGTGGGGAAAAAAGAGTAAGCAGATAAAGGATCTACCGATGTTGAGCCCAGGGTGATCATTGAAAGGACGTCAAGCAGAACATCAGGGGAAGTCTCCAAGGGGACTTCTACTAAGGGTCTCATGGATGATGATAGGTAGAAAATGGTGGACGGAGGCTTCGTCATATCAACATCATAAGGGGGAATTTCAATGTGATTATTCATGTCCTTTGGTTTTTTCGAAGAAAAATGCGCAAATAAGGGAGCGGTGGACTCATTGCGCTTGGCCTCGAATTGGCGTACCACTTCCAAGGACGAGTGGTACTCTTCAAGGCGGGGACAGAGGTGAGTATAGTGGCCATGGAAGTCACTCAAAGAACAATGGTGAGTTGTACACAAAGACTTGAGTTTCAGGACTGGATCGGGTATGGTGACATATACCTTTGGGATATCAGACTCCTGAAATGTCTCATTGACCATGGGCTTCAGGTGAGGCAACTCCACACAAGTATGGGTGGCGTGACTAACAACATCAAACAAAGCGCACTAGATGGTATACTTTGGAGGCCGAGGAGGGGCAGGGTTTGTCGGGGTAGCTTTTTTCTTTGATGCCTCCTTGCAAGCTTTGCCTTTCTTTCCCGAAGTGGTCGCAATGGGAGGTGGTTCCTGTTGAGGTGACTGAGGCACTATTGCAATGGGAGAATTCATGAGGACAAGTTGAACCAGGGTCAAAGCAAGATAAGGTTTAGGTTGACTAGGCGAGGTAGCGGATGGAGGTTCAAGGTACCAGATGGGAATCCCGAGGGTCAGGTTAGGAAGAGAGAGGGTGGCCATAATAGATATCGTGTACACTCCTGGTGGGGTATCTTGGAACGGTATCTTACCAAAGGGGTAATGACTAGGTGGGATGGCTCCAAGATGGTTAAGGCCTGGAGGAATTGTTCCAAGAGGATAAAGAGGCTCATGAGTACCAGCCGAAGGTAAAGGGCTAGGAGGAGAAGTTTCAGAAGGCTGATCAGAGGTCGTCATGAGAATCTAGTAATCGGAGGCACCAGATGGAAGAGGTTGAGTGGCCACCTGACCTTCAGGTGGTTGGGTAGCCACAAATCCTTACTGAGGGAAAGGCTCAATAAGCACAGCCAATTAACTAGGTGCAGGACTGGGAGGAATGGAAGGGACGACTTGTTTTCCTCTCAATGTTGCTTGAGACTCCCACAGTTGCCGCATCTATGGAAAAAGAGGACAATCATGTGTATAATGACCATAAACACCACAACAAGAACATGGCTTGTTCATGAGAATAGGCCTGTCCTTCTTGGGCTGGGTGCCCGATTGTTGGTTAGCAGTGTTAGGAGAATTATTGTGAGGATTAGGTCTAGGATTACCAGGAGAAAACTGATTTTGAGTGCCTTTCCTCCTCTTTCTGGAGGGAGGAGGATTAGTCATGCCCTGATGAGCATACACCTTCCCCTGAGGGGGTGGTGGTTGTTGTTGTGGGGGTTGAGAAGGCAAGGGAGGAAGCAGTGCTAATGTTGGAGGAGCTGGAGCACCAGGCTGTGGATACGGATAATAAGGAGGTCGGGTAACAATGTGGTAAACCATAGGTTGGGAAAAAAGAGGAGGCATGCCATATCTTGGATACATGCTACTGGGAGGGGGAAAAGTGCAGGAGGTGTTAGCCCCTCCCTGAGGAAAACCATAGCCCATGGGAGGTTGAGCATATGGATTAGAGAGAGCTCCAACTATACCGTCGGCAGCGTGAGATGCACCTGGTGCGTTGGCACCACCGGGTCTGGGAAGATCAGGTAGAACGGTATAAACATAACCCTACTGAGCGTAGATTAGGTCATAATTTAGCTCAATT
Organism: Pinus albicaulis; assembly: GCA_034641835.2. NCBI lineage: Eukaryota > Viridiplantae > Streptophyta > Pinopsida > Pinales > Pinaceae > Pinus > Pinus albicaulis. The sequence continues at coordinate 485,087,179 of CM076574.1, forward strand.
TGGAGAGCGGCTTCTTCGGTTTGAGGAAAGTATGATGCAACATCTTTCCCAATAGGTGGCAAGAGAGATATAAGGAACCAGTCCATGTAGACACAGTCTTCGAAGGTAGGGGATCGACATAGGATATTTCTTCTCCGCCATTCCTGGACATGGTCAGATAGGCGGGTAGAAGATGATTGACAGAAATAAGTCAAGAGTTCGGTACCAGTGTCGTAATGAAGGGGAAGCTGGAAATAAGACAGAAAATCCCAGGCAAGAGTCATAAAGGTGGTATGAGAGGAAGGGTCCTGATCAACATACCACTTAGAAGCTTCACCTATAAGTGTTTGTTGGAACAAACAAAGATAGATAGAGTCATAGATAATGGAGTTAGATGAACGCCACATGTGGAAAGATCGAACATGATTTGAAGGATCTTATCCAGCAAGGCTTTCAAACTTTGGGATGTCAGAAGGGAGCTTTGTTGGCATAGTAGGCCAACTAGCATCATGGTGTATAGGGTCATTTATGAACTGGTCAAAATCGGGGAGGTTGAGGCTTGCCATGAATGGGAGCAAGGGCGCAGCCAGGGTAGTGTATGTTGTGGTCCCACTAGTGGTATTCCTGGCAAGATCGCCGGGTTTACCACCAGAATTAGGTCCTGCACTAGACATGGTGAAGGTGTCAGGGGGAGAACCGAAGGAGTAATGAGAAGGAGAACCCAAAGGACCAGAAGAAGAGTCAGTGTGCGGACTCGGTGGAGAACTAACTCGAACCCTACGCAGAGGAGTAATTATTCCTACCAGAAACTGAGGATGAAGGCCAAGAAGTCTCTAGGATAAATGCCTTGGTGGTGCAATGATGACCACATAAATATGATAAAAAGGAAAAATATATCGACTTGGGGAAGGAGGTGCAGGATCAACTGATTACAATGTCAAAACAAGGGCAGAGAGGTGCAGGATCAGTTGATTTAAATGTTTTTAGAGTCTTTGCTTGGCAATGTTAACCAAGCCATTTTTCTCTTAGGGTGTGTGTGTAAATTTTAATTTTTAAAACTAGATGTTTATACAGAAAAATAAAAGGTGTGTTGTATAGTTGTAAATAAACCTGAAAATGATACTATATAGGCCTGCAAAAACAAAAAATAAACAACTAAAAATGAAATAATCTAAACCCAAAGAGGTGGGTCTCTCAACAACTAGTCTATAGGTGAGTAAAAAAGTAATCAAAACACACTAAAATAAGGAAATAGACCTAAGGTCAAGAGGGATAGAGATCTAAAATACAAAATCTACTAGAAAGTGGTGCAGAAAACAACAGCAAATCAGAGGAAAAATTGTTGTAAAAAAAGTGGAGAAAGGCTATCTCTTGAAGGGAAACGAAGTGAACCCTAAAGGAAAAACCAAAAAGATCTATATGAGGTGATTTGGATGGAAAACAAGCCAATCTGAAGTGGATTTGAAGGTGAGGTATCAGATCTTAAAAAATGGCTGAAGACTCTGAAATTTCAGACAACCTGCAATAGAAAAAAATATTCCACGAAAAGTGGAGGGTACTGAAGCCCTAGGGGGCTAGGTTCCCACTTAGATGAGCAAAAAAAAACAATTATAGGTCCAAAATGGGTGGAGACAGAGGTCAGACAACCCTGAAAAGAGGCTCAGACAAACTCAAAAAACTTTCTAAAAAATCCCTACAAAAAGTCCAGGTCGTAGTTTCCGACCTGTTTTCAGTAGAGGTCGCATTTTTTGGGCTGAAAGGTGCATCTTGAGGGTCCAGGTCATAGGTTTTGGGCCAAAAAGTGTGAACTGCACTTCCGGCACTCTCGGTGGAATATTTCAGAAAAAAATTTCGTCCCAGCTGTGGCTGATGTCTGTCACCTGAACAATAGATGTGAAAACACATGGAAGTCAGAATTTTTATCATTTTAGGGTTTTATAGGTTAAAAAAACATCAATAAAATAAAAAACAAGGGGCTGAAGAGAAATCCTAGGGTTTGAAGTAGCTGGATATGCAAGGATCAGAAAAACGACAACGGTCGTAATCATAAACTCGTGTGGAGTCGCCATTTGTTAGTATGAATCTTAATTCGAAGCGTACAAAAAAGACCACTTGAGCTGCGCATAAAAAACAACCCTAATAGCAAAGATGGTTGTTAATATCCTCAGATCTGCAGTTAGGTGATCAAGATAAATGCTGCAAAAATCTAGATCTATGCATTAGAAGATGTTAAGAAGTAGAAAAAACAAGATTTACTCCATGCATCCAATAGACAAGACAAGAATATGTTGAATGAATTTTTTATTAGTGGCACCTAGGAGGAAAACACAAGAGGGTTGTATCATGGGATGGGTTCTTGTAAGTCCTCAACACTTCAGATCTAAAATTCCTCTCTCTTGATGGTGTAGAAAACCCAGACAAAAATGATAGCAAAATATGACTATGGTGGCGGATCAATAGTCAAACCAAAAGTATAGATCCAGAGTGATCTTTAGGCAACAAAATGTGGTAAATGAATGGGAAAAACCTTCTATTTATAACAAAATATTGAATTAGTCTAAATATTGGTGCATAATTAAAATATTATTAACCAAATCAAGATCCAACTTTTATGGAATATTTTATTATTTTTGTTGGAGGGAAAAGGAATTTGACTTGGGTCAAATCCATTTTTTTGTAAATAATAAATAAATAAATGATTTATTTATGATTTTAAGGACGTGGTTGAATAATAATCAAATAAATAATGATTTATTTGATTATTTAAGGGTGATTTAGTCATATTCAACAAACACTATTATTTAAATAAGGTTTAAATAATTATTCTTAGGAAATAATAAGATAAATAATGATTTATCTAATTAATTTCCCTGTTTTGGGTTAAATATAACCAAGAATATTAATTAAATTTCTATTTAACTAATTATTCCTTGAGGAGAATAAAAAAAATGTAGATTTATTTAATATTTCCTCATGGGGTTTCCTGTTTAGACCATAAACAACTTAATAAAGGCGGTTTACTAAGTTATTTTTCATGGTGGATGCAATTTTACTAAGGGTAAAATTGGTCTTACATGGTGTACTTGGGCCCATCTAATAACAATTGGTTAGATGACCAAAAAATGGTGTAACAGTAGATGATAATTTAATGAAATTGAAAATTCTATTTACTTTTCTTCTTTGTTGGTTCTTCCCTCTAGTCTAGCTAAATGCACCCACATGGGGGCCTCAATTTCCATCTGCAACAATTCACATTGTCCAATAAAAAAACTGTATAAATATTTAAAAACAGAAGATATTGTTTGTTGATAAAACCATAGGTATATGTAAATGCTATACTATTTCATAATGGTTGGTTAATAATAATTCTATACATTACAATTAATTCCCAAGAATCAGACGGTCCATGCTTTCCCTTACTATTTTATTGACATGCTTTGGAAATCTTCAGCACCATAGATATTCGATATTTCTGATGTTCGAATTTGAACTTGCTTGCACCTCATAAGATAGATTAAACCTCCAATTATTTTGTGGCTTCTTTCTAGTGTATGATGTTATTTGTAAAAAAAAATTACCCATTAAATTAATCAACAGTTGCACCATGGATTTTCCACAAAAATGGGGATATTTGGATTTTCAATGTAATATTTATTAAAAAAAAACACATATCAATAAGATTTTTGGGTTTGAAAAAACATAAAAAATTGAATTGAGGATTTAAAAACATAATATCGACATAGGTCTAAAATCAGTGTACCAGCTTTAAAAATTGGAACTGGTTTGACGGTTTTGGAGTGAAAAAGATCTCATGGCCAATGAAAAATTATCTCATGGCGAGAGATTTTGGTTGGATGAACTTTTGTATTTGATTTGTATTTTGTCTATTTAGATTGTTTTATTGAGAATTAAAGACACATTTTTAACATATTTATTTATTTAATGTAAATTATATGGTAAAAAGAATAATATACAGATATAAATTCATGTGGTAATTTAGATGAATTTTAATTTTATATTTTTTTTAGAGTAGATTAATGTTAATGTAAATTAAAGTAAAGGGATAGATTTAAAAGTAAAAGTGAGAAGTATATTATTATAGGAAATGTTTGATTTAATGATAAAATGTTGAGGAAATTTCCATCATTGAATAATGTTTCATTTCGTTGAGGGTTGTTGTTAGGACCTATATTGGTAGTGCCTTTAATCAAGCCAAGGTGACAGACTCATTGCACCATTTTTTATTTTTATATCACAAATATTACAATGTTATGGAGGATTTGGTAGAGGGTTGAGTAGTGTTCCAAGGCCTCAACGACACCAAGATGATTGAAAATAAACCAAGATTTGGTGTTTACACTTGGGCGCATTGGTTTTGCACGAGGATGGCTTAGTGAACAGGTTCCATGAAGGGTGCAACATGACTTGTAACAACTCCACTTCCAAAAAAAAAATTATTTTTTATTTTTTGTTTTATGGAATTCATACCATTCACATACCATAGACTTAATGTGATTTTTTACACTCTGAAAAATAATGTCTAACATACATTTTTTTTGTTGTACTTTAATTAAATTGTCAAGTTCTTTTTCAATAATTATTGTCGCTTATATTTTACTTATTGTATCCTTCAATCATTATTTAGAGTTTGATGCATTTTCGATCATCACACTAATTTCATTATTTTTAGTACCCTTCACATCTGCTCCTTAGGACTATAATCCAATTACATAATTCCAATGAGTCTCCATGTCAAATAATTAACCCATTTTATTTCAATGCAAAATTGTAACTTAATAGTTAAGCTCCACCCTTAACTCTTACTATTTAATTATTTTCGCACTTTACTTACTCCTAAGTATATCCCCAACAATATAAGTACTAAGGTAACATTATTTGAAATTTATGAATTACCTATATCTATATGAATAGATTACTTTACATTTCTATAGGGTGACACTTACTCCTTGATGACCTAGAGTTATACTTACATACGAACCTTATAATCAAAATTATATTTTGATTTGGTCTTGTCCTAAACTCTATCCAGAACAATCAAATTACCACTTACCTTTTAAAGGTCTTCATTGAAGTTTGACTTTACACGCTATCATTTTGAACACATATAGAATTATATTGAAATCTTGTATTGCACTAACATATGTTGATTACTCTTATGCATTATCCACGTCATTAACTATAGCCAAGTCACTAGGTATGCAACAATTTGGAAATTATGAATGGTTTAATGCGACCCCGATTCCATAACACTTCACACCAAATCTCTGGATCATATTTTCCTCTGGATCTTCGTTCATTTAATTCATAGTACCACAGTCACATGGATCATTCCATTGGTGATTGAACCCTCTAGTTATGTGTCTAATTCTCCATCGTTGGATTTACTCTGTGTGGATGATGAAGATCTCATCGTAATTTGGTTTAGGGTTTCTTTTAACATTTTGTTATTTTGTGGCTATATTCCGACCCTTTGTCTATGTTATGAATTTTTTACTTGGCTCCACTAGCTTTTATTTCATCCTGAGAGGAGAAACTCTTTTTGCAATGCCAAGGTTAAGTTCGAAGCCCTCTTCCGCCTTCTTAGGTAATATGCATTCACCATATTGTTTTTTTAATTGATATGCTGTGAATTTCAACTTTCAAGTCTTTGTAGTCATTTTTTTGTTTTTCATTTCACTTTAAATTTCTTATTTAATCTAATTCGTTAATCTTGTAACTTGTTCAATTTGTTTTACCAGGATTATAGAGATGGTTTCATCTCTCTTCCACGACATTCTCCCCCCTAAGGTTCTAGCTCCACATATTATTTCAAGATTCATATTCTACAGGTATTTCTCTTACGGCGACGCAAAGGCAAAGGCTTTCCCTATCTGTGTAATTTCCCAAATTACGTTTACGTATTACCTACGAACATAATCTGGATTTATGCGAGAATGCAACAGAATACAGAAATAACCATAAACATATAAATACAGTGGAAATAAGGCTTAATTTCATTAATATCAAATCACATAAATATGCTTACAAACATGATGGAAATAAAATAGCTAGGGTGCTAGTAGCGAATCTCTGAGAAGAGATGTGGTGGCTACAAACCTCTGAATTGTGTTACAATCAGGCTCGAGGGCCTATTTATTATGGAGAAACAATGGAGAACTCTAAACGTCCAAAAACCTAACCCTAGGAGATGAAGCACCAAAAATATTGGCCCTGTTTGGGTAAATTGGTGTTTCAACTTCCCGGGGACGTAACTTCGGCATACAATATCTATTTTGGGCTTCAAAACAGCTCTGGAAGTTCAAGACCTAAAAAAATGCTAAAAATAGTAAGTTGTAAAAAAATTGAAAGAGACAATGGTGGGACCCCAAGTGGAATAGGTGGGCGGCCACCAATATCCACCTGGATCATTCCTCCCCCTTTAGGAAGCAATGGTACCCATTGCATTGAGTTCCTCCATCAAATGAGGAAACTTCTGTTGAACTTGGTCCCTGGTGAGCCACTTGCCTTGGTGCGAGAGTTGGCCAGCTTTGACAACTCGATACAGTTGCATATTCTGGCGGAGAGTGTTCTTGATTTTCATGTCCATGATATAGTCTCTAGTGGCTTGTTCCATGCAGTCTGGGTTTAAATATTTTGGTGTGAATTCTTCTACAATGTCAGAGGTGTCCAATAGAGGTGTGAAGTAGGGACGAAGGTGCTCTACATTGAAAACTCGGTGCAGACCAAGGAATGGTGGAATACTGAGCTCGAAGGCATTATTCGCTATAGCCTTGGTGATGGTGTACGACCCATATTGGAGCGGGCGAATGTTGCGGTGGGGTCCAGTGAGGCGCTCCTTCTACAAATGTCGCCACACTTTTTCGCCCACCTGGAATTTTTGTGGGACTCGATGTTGATCATGTCGTTGCTTGTACTTAGCATTGGCTCTGTCCAATATGTCATGAACCTGTTGGCAGATGTGCTAAATGTGCTCGATGAAGTTGTTTACTTTTTCAGCTTCAAACTAGACATGAGCCGAATCGGCCTGAGTAATTGCAAATGGAATGGCTAAATCAATGGGACATAGTGGCTGGAATCCCAAGCCCACCTTAAAGGGGTTGTGGCCAGTTGAGCTCTGGAAAACCTAGTTATAACTGTGTTGTACATAGAGAAGGCTCTCATCCCATATGTGTGAATGCTTTGAATTGTGCATGCGCAGAATGTGTACAATCATCTTGTTGATGACCTCTGTCTAACCATCAATTTGGGGATGGAAAGTTGTGGACCTGGTGAGCTTGATGTCCAACATTGACCAGAGGCTGGACCAAAATGTGCTGAGGAACCTGCTGTCACGATCTGATATGATAGATTATGGGATCCCAAAGTGCTCCCACACTTGTTCAAAGAAGAGTTTAGAAGTGGCTTCTGCTGTGATATTCTTCTTGCAGGCCGCCATAGTGGCCATATTTGAGAATATTTCGATGACCAAGTAAACACAGTCATTTCCATGCTTAGTAGAAGGAAGGCCTGACATGTAATCCATGGATATGGATTCCCAAGGTTGACTAGGGGTAGGTAGCGAAGTATAGAGCCCTTGCTTCTTGATGGCTGGTTTGGGAATGGCAGAAGTACTGCAGGACCTCATGTACTTCTCGACATCATGTCGAAGGTTCGACCAATATAAATACTTTTGCGGTACTGCCACTATTTTCTCGACCCCAAAATGCCCAGTAACTCGACTGTAGTGCGCTTCCCATATCATCTTGGCATGCTCGCTTGAAGGAACACAAAGGTGTCCCAGGTGACATAATAGTGAATCTTGGAGGTGAAAATTTGGAACTTGCATAACCCCCAAGAGTGCCTTGTATGTGTAGCTTAATTCTGGATCGCCCTTGTAGAGAACCAGCCAATCAAAAGTCTCATGCCCAAAAGAGTTGAGAATGGTGGTTATGGCCACGATCAGTGGTCGACTGAGGTAGTCTGCAACATTATTGGTGCTACCCTTCTTGTACTTGATGTTCAAATGAAATTGTTGCAGATATGTGGACCACTTTTGATGGCGATCGTTCTGCAACTTCCCTTTTGTGTGTATGAACTGTAGGGGTCGGTGGTCTGTGTGGATTATTTTCTCCTTCCCCAAAATGTAATGCTTCCATTGTCAACAAGCCTGCATAATGGAATACATTTCTTTTTTATAAGTGGAATACTTTCGAACTGTGTCGGACAATGTCTCATTGTGGTATGCCACTCGATGCCCCTGTTGAGTAAGGACTGCCCCAATACCATAGTCAGAGGCATTCGTCTCGATCTCAAATGGATGTTGCAAGTCTGGTAATGTGAGGATTGGGGAAGAACAAAGGTGATGATTCAATTCTACGAACGCATTCTATTGAGATTCCGACCAACAAAAATTTTCTTTCGCTCCTCCCTTGGTGATTTGACTCAAGGGCCAAGTGATATGAGAGAATCCCAAAACGAACCTATGGCAGAAATTAGCAAGATCCAGAAAGCTAGGAAGCTCTGTTAGGGTGGTTGGGTTTGGCCAATATTGAATGACTTGGTTCTTGGCTCGTTCCACATGCATTCCCTTTCATCAATAATGTATCCCAGATATTGAACCTGGGTCATTCCAAAAGTGCACTTCTCCAAATTGGCACACAACTTGTGTTGTCGCAGTGTTTGGAGGACTTCTAGGATGTGGTGGAGGTGCTCTTACCAAGTCTGGATGAAGATAAGAATGTCATCCAAGTATACCACTAAAAATGAGTTGGTGAATGGATGCAAGATGTCATCCATCAACCTCATAAAGTTTGCGGGAGAATTTTCCAATCTGAAAGGCATGATGAGCCATTCGAAAAGGCCCTTCTTAGCTTTGAAAGTAGTCTTCCACACATCAGAGGGTTCGATTGGTACCTGCTGATACCTAGAATTCAAGTCGATCTTGCTGAAATACTTTTACCCTTTGAGTTGGTCCAGAAGATCATCAATCTGTGGGATCGGGTACCCATTTCAGACAGTGATCTTGTTCAGTGCCCGATAATAAATACAGAGTCTCCAAGTCCCATCCTTCTTCTATACCAACACGATCGGGCTCCCACAGGGTGATGAACTTGGCCAGATGTGACCTATCTGCAGAAGCTCCTGAATCTTCCTCTTGATTTCATCATTCTCTAGAATAGAGTGCCTATAGGTTAGTCCATTGGGTAGCAGTGCACCTGGGGTTAGGTCAATGGGGTGATTGACCTGACAGTCTAGAGCCACCCCTATGGATCATCTGAATATGTCCCCATACTATTCCACAACCTTGTCCATTTGTTGTTGTCATGCAGAGGAGCCATTTTTGGAGGTCGTGGCCATAGTCTTCTTCTTGCCCTCAGGGCAGATCATCACGAAAACAAATTTCCTGGTTTTGGAAATGAGCTTACTTCATTGTTTTATAGTAACCAAAGAGATAGTGGGAGGCGATGGTAACTCTGGTATCCTGTACAATTTATTTCCCAAAGTAACAATAACAGTGCGAGGCCGAGACTCATACACAACATGTCACTTCCACAATTATGGTTGGCCTAATAATACATCGAAAACACCAGTAGTATAAATTTCACAAAATACATCATCTGTGAAGGGCTTGATGCTATAGGGAATGCGGCACTGCTAGCTGATGGGGAGATCCCGTCCTTGGTGAAGCCACCCGATGGTGTATGCTTGTGGGTACGTTGTGGTCGGTAAGCCCAACCGCTTCACAACATCTGCTGAAATGTGGTTCTTTTGGCTCCCATTCTCAACAACGAACCATAGCGGGGAACCCTTTACCCACAGCTGGGAGTGGAAGAGATGCTTTTCCTCCTTTGGATCTTTTGTTTCCTCCTTTTGGATCTTCATAGTGGTAACAATGGTGTTGGGCTCCGCATCAATAATCTGCTTCCCTTTATCTTTCACCTTGTCAGGTTCTAATTCAAAGTCGTAGCATGCACCTAATTCAGAAGCCCTCATCTCGCCCACCAGCGACTGCTTGGCCCAACACTTACTTGTGTTGTGAATGGAGCTCTTATGGAACTCACACCACTTTCCCATGTCCTTCTTTGGCTTAGCGGTGTTGTTCTTTTCTTGTGTCTTTGGCAGGTTGTCTTGGGCCACCATTCCTTCGCTTTGTCCTTTGTTCTACGCTTTGGGGGCACCTTTCCCTTACTTTTGATTCACATATCCAAATGCTCGCTTATTCTTTCTGAATTTCTTCTCAATCTTGGCAACATAGTGGTATGCCGTACCAAGCGAGGAGATGTCGAGCAACTCCATTTCCTCTTGAATGTATCTATGCAGACAACCACAATACTTTAGCACCAATTTTTTCTCTAAATATTTGATACCAAATTTTGTGCGCATGGTATGGAACAGATTCGTTAGATCATGCACACCTTGATCCCTTTGTTGCCACAACATGGCCCATTGTATGTAATTGTCCTCATATCTCCCCATGGGATAGTATTGTTCCTTGATGGAATCTCAGAAAGAATTCCAAGTGGGTATGGCTGAGAACAGAGAGGGTTCTATCTTATCCTTTTTCTCACACTAGGTTTTCCACCAATCCTTGACATGGGGGGTAGCTTTGACGAGTGCAAAAATAATCTTCTCCCGGTCGGAAAAGTCATGAACCGAGAAATATCCTTCTAATAAATTCAACCATCTATCTACAACATCTGAATCTATTTGAACCTAAAATATGGGAATGTCAAAGTTTACTTGTACCTTAAAGGGATTTGTACCTCCAGAGTGGCTGCTGGATGCAGATGCGTCGTCGGTGGGCAATCGTTGAAGGATCTAAGCAAATTTATCCATCATTGCGTTCCTTTTTTTTTCGAGGGCCTCCTCAAGAAATATTTTGATAGGATATCCTGCTCCCTCATCTCTCTTTCCATCCCCCATGGGCGTCCATTGGAGTTTGCGAGGCTAATCTTGCAAAGGTTCCACCAGATCGAGCCCTAACTCCTTATACCTCGAACTCGTTGGGGACATGCAAAGAAGGATCGAGAAAAATCAAACCACTTTTATACCACTAATCCGGATTTATCCACGAACGCAATAGAATACAAAAATAACCATAAACATAGAAATACAGCATAAATAAAGCTTCATTTCATTAATATCAAATCACAGGAATATGCTTACAAACATGATGGAAATAAAATAACTAGGGTGCTGGTAGAAAATCTCTGAGAAGAGATGTGGCAGCTACAGATCTTTGAACTGTGTTACAATTAGGCTCGAGGGCCTATTTATTGTGGAGAAAAAATGGAGAAATCTAAACATCTAAAAACCTAACCCTAAGAGATGAAGAACCAAAACTATGGGCCCAATTTGGGTAAATTGTTGTTTCAACTTCTCGGGGACGTAACGTTAGCATAATATCTCCGTTATGGGCTTCAAAATGGCTCTAGAAGTTCAGGACTCGAAAAAATGCTAAAAATATTAAGTTGTGAAAAAACTGAAAGAGATAATGGTGAGGCCCCAAGTGGAATAGGCAGGTGGCCACCAATATCCACCTGGATCCAAAAATGTGTGGTTGTTCTGAAATTCTATTGTCATTTTTGAAATACGATTTCAGCTCTGATTTTAGATTGTATTCATGATAATTTAAATTATTCCTTTAACCATATGAATTCTTGGTACGTTTTTTTTTGTTATATGTAGGTGAAGGAGTTCCACATGGAAACCCTTCTCTCTCCTGCACTCAGAATTTATCATCTTTTTGTCATTACATTTCTATAACTTATAGGTAAAATTCATCATTCCATACTACTATTTATATTCCTCATTATACTCTGGTTTTTCATGGCACTTGACTATTTCGTTTTAGTTATTGGATAGGTTCCCATACCCTTGTTCACTTTATCCATACCCTCAGTACTGTGAAGAAATTAGTTTACCCTCCACCAACTTGGTTCAACATTTAGTGTATGGTTTTTTTTTTTTGAGAACGAGTTTAAATCTAAGGCATAAGAAATTGTCACTTAATCTGAGTTACGAGATTTAGATTTCTCCTTGTAGAAATCTCGCAGATTTCTACTATATCATTTCTTTAGAAATCCTAGGAATTTTATTAATTCGATTTATCTGTTTAATGGTTCTACTTTTTTTCGACATTCTCATCCATAATGACTTCTTTTTGTTGAATTTAAATTAATTTTAGAGACATGACTAATAATTTTGTTTTCGTAATTGGTACAGGAATTCTACAATTCCTCATGTCTCTAATTTTACTCATTAATCCATCGAGGGTTTAAGGTAGAATTTTTCTTGAACTTAATTAAATTCCTATTGATTATTTGATTCTGCATATTCTTCCCTTTACTTACTTAACTTTCTCTTTTTATTATAGCTTGAATTCTCCCTATCTGTTAGTAAGGTAATTATCCCTTACCCTTTTTGATTATGTATGCTTTCACTTTAATTTTATTGCTTGCAATTCATTCTCCAGAATTAATCTTTTGACTTCTGTTATATGGAGGTAACCTCCAAAGACCTATTTGGCTTGACCGCTTCTGCTAGCAATTTACATGTCCAGTTATAGCGTTCGATTTTTTCATTTTCAGGTTATTCCAGTAACCCACTTGGGGATTTTTGTTATTACACCTTTGCATAATTTTCTGAGAGATTATACGCTTGTAATTTTTGGGACAAAGCTCCTCAAATTTTATATAATTATAGTTTTAATTGGAAATTATATGTACATGGATATAAATCCTTTGAATTTATATAACTCGGTATATTTTAATATACTCCTTCCTCTAGTATTGAAGTTATATTTTCGTTCTTATGTGATACATATTCTAGAATGTTGGTTTCAATTCTAGTAATAATTTTATGAAATCCTCCTAGAAATTATGACAGAGTATTATGTCTTAGTTAGAGTATGCGAATATTCAATTTCTACTACAGTAGAAGATTTGTTTGAATGTTATACATACAAAATTTCATTGTTAGTAAAATAATTCTACTGTAATTTATATTGTACATAGCTAATTCTAATAGTTCACCTAACCTGAGATTTAAGCCTACATTAGGGTCTAGACGTTCAGAGAGTTGGTACTCTTCAGATAATTATCTATGAAACAATAGATATTTATGCTATATTTATTATAGACTATTCTTTTAAATGCATAGATCTAACAGTTCACAACAACTTGGAATTGCTCACATTATTCTCATACACAAAATATAATCTTGAACAGATCTAGATAATTCTTCACCAGTACTTAACTTCACTATAATAACATAATTACAAGTCTAAATGATTTAAATTGTGCATAATAATTATGGTAGAAAATTTTCCACCCAACCTATGAGCTCTTTCTCCACAGCTCCCCCTGAGTAGAGATGAAACTTTCCAGCAGTAGACAACCTCTTGTCTACCCAAAATTTTCTTATTTAATTCTTCTTTCACTTGAGTTTGTTTCCCTAACTTCATCGAGTTAATCAGGATGTTGTTTCCCTTTTTTCCTAGGCTTTCCTTTTGTTTATTCCACAAAAGTACTTTAAAACTAACTTTTTCCTCTTTCTATTTTTATTCCACCTCTTCCCAGTAACTTTCCTCTTTACTAGGGTATTTTTTTATATTTTTATCTCCAATCTAAAATTAAATATTTAATTTACTTTTTCCAAGTATTTTTAGAGAGTGGGAAAGTCTTGTGAACCTTATCCATCCTCATGAATTTAGGTTCTTTATCTCTAATTATACTCTAGTCTTTGCACAACTAATTCCATTTTCCTTTAATTAAATTAAAATAATAAAATATGTCCACAATAAATGTTTTCCTTTGGGTCCAATTTACCCTTTAGAACTGTTCACCTGTCTAATAAAAGCAGATAAACTAGGGATATTACATATTCCCCCTCTAAAACAAAACATTGTCCTCGATGTTGCAAAAAAAAATATAAAATTCACTTTTCAAATAGTGATGGATATTTTTCCTTCATATCTTCCTCTCGCTCCCAAGTAGCTTCTTCAGGTGTAAAGCACCTCCAATGCACTTTCACCCTAGCCATTTTTCTATTTCGAAGCTCAATTTCTTCCCATGCCAAGATGTGAAATGGCTCTGGAAGAAATTCCCATTTTTGTTCCACCTATATCACATTCCAATCAGTAACATGAGTAGGATCATGTAGATATTTTTGTAATAATGAAACATGAAAAACATCGTGAACCTTAATGTCACTAGGCAAATCCAACTTGTATGCTACTGGTCCCACTCTGTCTAGTACTTCAAAAATTCCACGTTATCATGGTGCCAATTTTACACAGCTAGCCATGTACAAAGTACTCTTTTTGGGCTTAATCCTCAAGTAGACATGATCGCCCGCATTGAATTCTCTATGAATTTTCTTTTTATCTGCATATCTTTTATGCCTTTCTTGTGTTGTCTTGATATTTTGCTGAATTTTCTTTATAGTCCTTTCCATTTCCTCCAATGGATTAGGTCTAATTATTAACTTATCCTCTGGTTGACTCCAACTTAGGAGTGTATGAAAATTTATGTCATATAATGCTTCAAAAGGACTCATCTTGATTGAGGCTTAGTAACTATTATTGTAGGCAAACTCTGCCAAATGCAAAAAGTCTTCCCACTTTTTTGGTCTATCCATCACATACATTCTCAACATGTGTTCTAAAATCTGGTTAATTCTTTCAGTTTTTCCATTGGTTTGGGGATGGTATGTGGTACTAAAGTTAAATTTAGTACCCATTCCCCCAAACAGAGTCTTCCAAAAAATCTAAAGTAACCTTTGCATATCTATCTAATATGATAATTTTAGGAATACCATGCAACTTTACAATCTCTTTCAAGAATACATTAGCTACTTGAGATGTACCAAAAGTAGATTGTACTGGCAATAAGTGTGCTATTTTTGTAAATGTGTCAAAATACCATGATAGAATCATGTTGGTATTTAGTTCTTGGCAATCCATTTATAAAGTCTATGGAATTTTTCTCCCACTTTCATTCTAGGATGGGTAAAGGATTCAACAATCCTGGTGGATGCTGATGCTCTTCCTTTACTTGTTGACATTCAAAACATCTAGCTAAATAAATAGCTACATCCTTTTTCATACCTTGCTATAACATATTCTTTCTTAAGGCCGAAATCAACTTCTGATACCCCGGATTTCCTGCATAGGGTATTTTATGATACTCATCTAGAATTTCACTTTTTAATGACTTCATATTGGCGATGTATAATTTCTTTTCGTAACAAATCAATCCCTTCTAGTTTTCAGTATGCCCCACTACCCCATTTTTCTGCATTTTTTCTTGCATTTTTTCATAGTTTGGGTCTTTCCTCATTACTTCTTGGATCAATCCTTCAATATCAAAGTTTTCACTACTCCCAACACTATTCAAATTTTGACAAGAATTCGTACTTAAAGCATATGCAATATTATTTTCCGTCCCTTTGATATGTTTGATTTCCATGTAAAATTCACTAAGGAAGGAAAACCATCTAGCTTTTCTAGCATTTAAATCAGTTTGTGTGAAAAAAATACTTCAAACTAATGTCATATGTCATTAATACAAACATTTCTCCTAACAGATAATGTGTCCACATCTTCAAAGGATGTATTACAGCAACTAGCTCTAAGTCATACACTCTCTAATTATGTTCATGTTCTTTAGTTTCCTTGACTCATATGTTATGATTTAGTTTTCTTGCAGTAACACTCCCCCTAATCCCTCTTCAGATTCATCCGTACATACTACAAATTCTTGATTTGGATCAGCAATCCTTAGAATAGGAGCAGTTGTGAGTTTAAGTTTTAAATGTTCAAAACTATTTTGACATTTTTTTGTCCACTCAAACTTCACTCCTTTATTTTGTAGAGATGTGATAGGATATGCTAAGGTTGAAAATATTTCTACAAATCTCCTATAGTATACTGCAATTCCCATGAAATATCTTATGGAGGAAACATTAGTAGTCACAGGCCAGCCCATAATAGCTTGTATCTTTTATGGGTCCACTACTAATGCTTTTTCTGAAATTATATGGCCCAAATACTGAATTTTATCTTTATAAAATTCAAATTTTCTAATTTTAGCTTACAAATTATGTTCTATAAGTGTTTGTAAGACAATTCTAAGATTTTCTTTATGTTCAGCTTCATTCTTAGAATTTATCAGAATGTCATCAATAAATACTAGAAGAAATTTGTCCAGATATTTACTTAAGACATTGTTCATTAGGCACATAAAGGTAGTAGGTGCATTAGTCAACCCAAAAGTTAGAAATATAAGCTCATAGTGTCGGTATCTAGTTATGAATGTTGTTTTATTTATGTATTCATATTTAATTTTGAGTCGATGATAATGTATCGTTAAATCAATTTTTGAAAAGACTGTGGTTGCTCTCACTTGATCAAATAAATCATCTATCCTGGGTAGAGGATATCTATTCTTGATTGTTATTTTGTTCAGTTATCAATAGTCTATACACATTCTGAATGTACCATATTTATTTTTGACAAACAATACCGGTGCTCCCCATGGGGATACACTTGGTCTTATATAGTCTCTGTCGAGCAACTCTTGTAACTGTAGTTTTAACTCTAATAAATCCAGGTTACTCATTTTTTATGGGGCTATAGAGACTGGTGTAGATCCTGGTATTAACTAAATTGAAAAATAAATATCTTTTTTAGGGGTAAATGAGGAATTTACTCCGAAAATATCTCCTTAAATTCTCTAATGACTGGTATGTTTTCAACAATTTATTTTTCAGTTTGTTGTCCCTATTCTTCCACATGTACAACATACGCTTGGAAGCTTTTTCTTGTTGTCCATTTTAACTGAAGTGCTGAAATATATCTCACTGATATAGGTTTGGGTTTCGCTTTCACTATCACTAGTTTTCCCTCACCATCTATACAATGTATTATTTTATCTAAATAATTTAGTATGGCCTTGTATTTTTCTAACGAATCCA
This sequence comes from Pinus albicaulis, assembly GCA_034641835.2. Lineage (NCBI taxonomy): Eukaryota > Viridiplantae > Streptophyta > Pinopsida > Pinales > Pinaceae > Pinus > Pinus albicaulis. Next base: position 485,104,135 of record CM076574.1, read on the forward strand.
TTCCTACCAACAAATCATACGAATCTAGAGGAAAAATATTCAAATTCAGTTCAGTTTCATACCCATTTAAATTTACATCAGCCTTTGGTAGCTTATGGGTCACTTTTCTTTTTGTTCCTATAGATAACTTAACTAAGAATACTTGCTGAATTTTTTTTGACTTATTTTTTCACTTTTCCACAATGTGAGGACTTATATAACTTAAATTTGCACTGGGATCTATCAAAACAGAAACAGATTGTTCAGAAATCATACCTTCTATTTTGACCATGGTTTATTGGTGTTCATCTTGACGATCTTCCAGTGAAACACTGATGCTGGGAGTGTTTCTTTCCACGTCATTTACAGTAGTTGTCTCTCTCACCACTTGTATGTTCTAAATGGTTCGGTGAGGAACGTCTCATAGTAGATGAGGTTGTCCACAACCCCATCACTTTAGTGGTTCCCTATTTTTTACAGTTCCATCTCTTTTACTATTTCCCTCTATTTGTTTAGGTCTTGCTTGTGATTGGGCTGGTTGATTTTCTCCAGTTTTGTTAAACTTATTCTTTTGGTGATTTTTCCCAAAGTTCTTTAAGTATGATGTTTTTACTCTTTTTCCACTAGAGTCGCCCTTTTCTTTGTTCTATTAGTTTTTCGCTTCTGAATTTCTGCCTTCGAACTGCTGCTAACATAGTCTTTCCTTGCGCACAACTTCATCCATTGTCTTGGGATTATCAAATTCGATCCTCTCCTTGTAGATAGTAGGTAGGTTATTTAAAAATCTCTGTACCTTTTCCTTCTCTTCCCTTATATAAGGTACATAGTGAAGCATGTTGGTAAATTTGGTAACAAACTCATCAATGGTAAGTTGTCCCAACCTAAGCTAATGAAACTCTTTGGCTTTGTCATCATAATATCGTTCATTCGGATATCTAGATTTAAATTTAATTTGGAAATCTTCACAAGTGACAGTTTTCTCATCTATCACATGCATCATTTTGGTTTCCTCCCACCACAAGGTAGCCTTTCCTTGTAATTGGTAAATAGCCAACCTGGCTTTCAAGTTACTTCCATATTCATAAACTTGGAAGTATTTTAGCATGTTTATAAGCCAAGCTTCTACATCTTAGTCCGTCTCACCATCATAAGAGGGAGGTTTGATTTTTCAGAATTCTCCTTGCAATTCCTTTTTCCTTCTATAATGTTTTCTATAGGCTTCATCATCTCACGATTATTATGAGTGGTTTTCAGTTTCCTTTCTCTTTATATGAGAACCCTCACCCTCGTGACTAGTCCTAGAGGTCCATTCTCTGATTAACCTTTCTAGATCTTCGCTAGCTAGTGATAATCTTTCACTGTGGGTTTTTAGTTGCATAATTTCTCTTTGCATCTGACGTATCATGGAAAGCAATGGAGCAATAGGATATGGTGCATTTTATGCACCACCCAGACCCACATACAATGCATCCTGTTCACTCATGGTTTCCGTTCTACGGTTCTGCACTAATTCACTATACACATAAATAACCATTATTGTATAATTATTTTAAGCAAAACAATTTACAGCAACAAAATTTTTGGATTTTAATTTTTTGGTGTGAGCACACATTTAGGCCCAGTGTTTTAAGATGGGCCCTAATACCATTTGTAACAACTCCACTCCCAACAATTTTCTTTTATTTTTTATTTATTTATTTTTTATTTTTTATTTTTTATGGAATTCATACCATTCACATACCATAGACTCAATGTGAGTCATCACACTGTGACGAATACTACCTAACAAACATATTAGTTGTTGTACTTTAGTCTGATTAAATTATCAAATTCTCGTTCAATAATTATTGGCGCTTATATTTTACTTCTTGTTTCCTTCAATCATAATTTAGAGATTTTCTATCATCACACTAATGTCATGATTTTTATTACCCTTCACATCTACTCCTTAGGACTATAATCCAATTACATAATTCCAATGAGTCTTCATGTCAATTAATTAACCCATTTTCTTTCAATGGAAAATTGTAACTTAATAGTTAAGTTCCACCCTTAACTCTTACTATTTAATTATTTCCCACTTTTCTTAATCCTAAGTCTATCCCCAACCATATAAGTACTAAGGTAACATTATTCAAAAATTATGAATTACCTCTATCTTTAAGAATGCATTACTTTAATTTTCTTTAGGGTGACACTTACTCCTTTTTGACCTAGACTTATAATTAGATACAAACCTTATAATCGAATTTATATTTTGATTTGGTCTCGTCCTAAAATCTATCCATAACAATCAAGTTCCACTTCGGTCTTGAAGTTCCACTTTGAATTTTGACTTTATACACTGTCATTTTGAACACATATAGAATTATATCAAAATATCATATTGCACTAACATATGTTAATTACTCTTATGCATTCTCCACATCATTAAATATAGCCAGGTCACTAGATATGCAACGATTTGGAAATTACGAATGCTTTAATGTGACCTCGGCTTCGTAAAGCTTTAAACCAACTCTTTGGATCACATTTTCCTTAGGATATTGGTTGATTTAATTCAAAGTACCAAAATCATATGGCTCATTCCATTGGTGATTGAACACTCCAGCTACGTGTGCAATTCTGCATCGTTGGATTTACTCTACATGGATAATGAATATCTGATTGTAATTGGGGTTTAGGGTTTCATTTACCATTTTTTTTTTATGTGGCTATCTTCCGACTGTTTTTCTATGTCATGCATTTTTCTTTCAGCTCCACCAAGCTTTCATTTCATCCTGAGAGGAGAAACTCTTTTTGCAGCACCGAGGTTAGGTTCGCAACCCTCTTCCGCTTTCTCAGGTAATACGCATTCACCATATGGTTTTATTTATTTATTGATATGCCGTGAATTTAAAATTTCAGGTCTTTGTAGTCATCGTTTTGTTTTTCGTTTCAATTTAAATTTCTTGTATATTCTTATTCGTCAATCTTATAACTTATTTGATCTGTTTTACTAGGATTACAAAGATGTTTTCATATTTTTTCCGCGACAATCTTCCCCCAGAGGTTCTGGTTCAACATCCTATGTAGAAAATGCAAATTCGATGGGTATTTATCTTACAGCAATGCAAAGCCAAAGGCTTTCCCTGTCTGCGTAATTTCCCCAATTACGTTTATGTATTGCCTACCAGAATGCATGGTTGTTATGAAATTATATTTTCAGTTGCGAAATATGATTTCAGCTCTAACTTTAGATTTTATTCATGATAATTTTAATTATTCCTTTAATCATTCTTGATACGTGTTTCTTGGTTATATGCAGGTGAAGGAGTTCCGCATGGGAACCCTTCTCTCTCCTCCCCTTGGAATTTCTCACATTTTTCTCATTAAGTTTCTATACTGTACAGGTAAAATTCATCATTCCCTAATATTAATTTGATTCCTCATTATAAGTTGTTCTTTTAGGCCCTTAAATATCTCATTTTAGTTATTGGACTGGTTCCCATACCCTCATTCACTTCGTCCATAACCTCAGTTCTGTGAAGGAATTAGTTGATGCTACACTAACTTGGTTCAACATTTAGTCTATGTTTTTTTTTTTAGAACGAGTTTAAATCTCAGGCATAAGAAATTTTAACTTGATCCGAATTACGATATTTAAATTTCCCCTTATGGAAATCTCAAATATTTCTAGTATATCATTTCATAAGAAATTTGAGGAATTTTATTAATTTGATTTATCTTTTCAATGGTTCTACTTTTTTTCGACATTCTTGTCCATAATGATTATTTTTTTGTTGAATTTCAATTAATTTTAGAGACAGGACTAATAATATGGTTTTCGTAATTGGTACAGGAATTCTGCAATTCCACGTGTCTCCAATTTTACTCATTAAGCCATCAAGGTTTTAAGGTAAAAAATTTCTTGAATTTAATTAAATTCCTATTGATTATTTGATTCTGCATATTCTTCCCTTTACCGACCTAACTTTATCCTTTTATTAAAGCTTGAATTCCCCCTATTTTTTAGTAAGGTAATTATCCCTTACCCTTTTTTATTATGTATACTTTCTCTTTAATTTTATTTTTTGCAATTCATGCTCCAGAATTAATTTCTTGATTTATATTCTGTGGAGGTAAGCTCTAAAGACCTATTTGGCTTGACCACTTATGCTATAAATTTACATGTCCAGTCATAACCTTGGATTTTTTTCCTTTTTAGGTTGGTCGAGTAACCCACTTGGGGATTTCTGTTATTACACCTCCACATAATTTTCCGAGAGATTATACACTTGTAACTTATGGGACAGAGTTTCCCAAATCTTGTATGATTATAGTTTTAATTGGACATTATATGTACATGGATATAAATCCTTTGAATTTATATAACTCAGTATATTTTAATATACTATTTCCTCCATTATTGAAGTTATAATTTGATTCTTCTGCGATACATTTCTCGAATATGTGTTTCAATTCTAGTAATAATTTTCTGAATTCCTCCTATAAATTATGACAGAGTATTATTTCTTAGTTAGAGTATCCAGATATTCAATTTCTACTACAGTATAAGATTTTTTTGAATGTAAATCCACCTCAACCATCAGACATAATTTTTTTAATTCTGTACTAGTTCACTTACATAATTTCATCATTACTAAAATAATTCTATTGTAAATTTTATTCTACATAGCTAATTCTGATAGTTCACCTAACCTCTGAGAGTTGGTACTCTGTAAATAATTATTTGTGAAACAATAAACATTTATGATATATTTATTATAGAATATTCTGTTAAATTCACAGATCTAACAGTTCACTATAACCTAGAATTTTCACATTATTTTCATACACAGAATATAACCCTGAACAGATCTGGCTAATTCTTCACCACTACTTAAATTCACTATAATAATACAATTACAAGTCAAAATAAGTTAAATTGTGCATACCAATTAGACTATTTTCCACCCAACCTATGAGCTCTTTCTCCGCAGCTCCCCCCAAGCAGAGATCAAGCCTTCCAGTAGTAGAAAACCTCTTGTTTGCCCATAATTTTCTTATTTAAGCATGCTTTCCCTTCAGATTGTTTCCCTAACCACGTCCAGTTAATCGGGATGCTATTTTCCTTTTTTCCTAGGATTTCCTTTCATTTCTTTCACAAAAGTACTTTAAAGCTAGCTTTTTCCTCTTTCTAGTTTCATTCCACATCTTCCCAGTAACTTTCCTCTTTACTAGGGTATTTTTTTAGATTTTTATCTCTTATCTAAAATTTAATATTCAATTTATTTTCTCCAACGATTTTTGGAGAAATGGAAAGTCTTGGAAACCTTATCCATCCTAATGGATTTATATTCCTGATCTCTAATTATACTCTAGTCTTTGCACAATTAATTATATTTTCATTTTATTAAATTAAAATAATAAAATATGTACACAATAAATGTTTTCATTTGGGTCCACTTTACCCTTTAGGACTATTCAACTGTCTAATAAAAGCATAGAAAATGGCGATATTACATGACCAACCATCCCAACTTTCCCAAGAAATGAAGAGCCAAGGTGGCTGAGAATGCACATGAGCTTGGTGGCACGGGAACCACAAAGGCGTGGAACAATTAAGGAGCACACCCCGAACAATGAGTATGAACAAGCTGACCGGAGCGCCAATGGATCTAATACAAGGTGAGGTTGGAGTTGTTAGAACGACAACATGTTAGAATATTTTATTTCACAGTATCACAAGGTGATTGAATATTGATTAGATTTTTCATTACTGAAAATAAAATTCTATGGCTATCATTTATTTTCAGAGAAAGCAAGGGAACTCCTGACTATAAAGAGCTTCAAAGGAATCAATGTTCCTCTCCGTCCAGTTGAAGGAAGGCAATATTTCTCACAAGGTGTAATGGGGATAAAAATTCTTTTCTGCCCTCATTTCATTCACCCTCTTTTCGCCCCTCCATTCCTCCATATTCTCCCATGCTCTGAATCCCATTCAAAACCCCCAAAAACCCACAAGATAACTTTTCGGGGCTTACTACTTTATAAACCCTTTTATTATAAAGTTTTAGACTTTATAATTATAAGCTCTGCCACCCATGAATAATCATGTTATATTAAACCTTATCATTATATTATATATATATAACAATGCCTGTTTGAAACCTTTGGTGGGAACCCTTATGCCTCATCGCATATCGCCATCACAAATTTTTGTTATAACAATAAAATTCCAAACTTATAAAATCGTCGATGTGATATGGTGTGGGACCCATTCCTTTCCATGCTTCCTTTTTCCATTTCATTTTCCTTTGAAATAATTGAAACCTTAACTTTTTGACATTTTTTTCTCCACCCTTCCCTCTTCACCATTTCATTGCTTTTCATTCCCGATCACGATCAAAAGTGGGCCCTCATCGCATTTCACAATATTTAATTTTTTGGCATGGAAAATAAACTATAAATGTTGTGATCGTCAATTTGTGATTGCGATATCACAACGCATTTGACTCACCATTGTGCGTGCCTGCAAGGATATTCATTTAGTCTTGCAATGCAATAAGCTGTCCCCACCTCTGCAACTCCACTCCCGCTTCATAAGTCGTTGCAATACATATGAATACCATATAAATTCCATAATACTTACCACTTTAAAACTTCTGTTGATTCATAAAAATTTTGCCACATCACTAGTGGGTCCCTCTTCCCCACATTTCGCAAAGTTTAAAATTTAACCCCCGCAACTTATAATTAGGTGCTATACATTGTGATGTGTGCTACGGTCGCAGTCCCACTTCCACTGTTCCACGTCACTCATCTCCTCCCACGCGCATCTCCCTTCGTAGATCATGCATTGAAAATCTTACAAGTTAGCTACTAAGTTAAATGTTAAAAATGCCGATGTGAAATGTGTGATACCCAGTGGGACCCAATCGTAGATCGCACATTGAAAGTTTTATATATTAGTCGCAAATATATATGTTAAAAAATTCAAAGTGAGATGTCCGATGTGGTGTGGCCAGATCGCAAATCACGCATCGCACATTTTAAATATTAAAGTGCGAAGCGTAAATGTTAAGTGTTGCGCTGTGTAAAGTGTGATGTTGGCATGAATGCGATGTATTTCAGAGGAAAGGCCTAAAGGAATTACAGTCCTAGTGAATGTTTTTTTATGTTGTTTCACGTCAAAAAAGTGTTGAAAATGGCCGAAAGGGCTCAGGTAGAAAAAAGACAGAAAGGGTCGAGTCTCGTCCCAAATTATAGCTATATCATTACCTTCTCCTCCTCATCGTTCATCTTTCCTCCATCTAAAAGCAGCCCCTTCTCATCTGGTGGTCCTGGTGCATTTCGCACCCCCACTCATCTTCCTAGATTTAGCCGTAGGGGGGGTCTGAAATGGGTGGTATCCCTTGCCCCCTCCCCGTTACGTTTATCCCTTCCGTTATTTCACACCCCCATTGTATATTACCACTTACCACCTAAGGCCCCCTGTAAAATTTGTTTTTCGGACACCTCCAAACTTCCCCCATATTATTTCGCCCACTACCATTGTTGCTGCACCACGTCCGCCAACCGCCATCCCTCCACAACTGAGTATATAAGGTTTCTGTGCCATTTACGAGGAAATAGCCTACACCTGACAGAAATACTTGGTCGAAACCTGAAAAGGGTGGTAAAAGGTAGGGCGAGGCTGAACATCATAAAGAAAAAGATGGTAAAGTCAAGTCGGGCATTCATATAGAGATCAAACAATAGAGACTAAAGGGGTAGCAGGATGCACCAGCACCGACACCAATCAATGAGGAGTGGTCGACACTACACCATATTAATTACTAAATCCCAATTTTTTTCATAACAGAGCGAGACGTCAGAGCCACCATTGCTTACCTCTTCAAAACCATCAAAGCCACCTCCAAGCCACTTTGTTGATTCACAAAGAGGCACCTGAGTTTTACATCCTTGAAGAGTTACCATAATAAATTCTACAGGTGGTGTTCTTCAGAGATTTTTTTTATTCGGGTCTTTCATGGCCACACTTGTCTGATTTCAATTTGTTTGTAATAAATAAAGGTCGCCAGATTAGATTAGGGTAAATCGACTTAGTTGATAGTTAATACTGCTATAATTCTCATTAGCACTGGTTGGATATCTTAGCATCTGTACTGTAAAAACTACTATTCAAGGATAGTAATTTTAGAGTTGAACATCAATAATCAAAGACCAATAACATGATTCTTCAGTTGTGTTAAAATGGTGATGTGTTTCTTCTTTGGTTAAATGTTTCCATCATTTTCATTGTTGTGTATCTGCTCATTTAATTGTAAATCAGAAATTTTAGATTAAGATTCGTTGTTGGAGAACCTTAATCTTGTCTGAAATTTAAAATATTAATGTTTTCTACTAAAGTATAATTAAATAATTCTTAATTTCTCTTTAGTCACTACTAAACCTTAATGTTTCTTCCACCTCCTAATTCATACAACTCTTAAGATCCATTTCACAGAGTTAGCTTGCCCTGTGATTTTCTCTTGATTTTGATGTGCCATTCCATCCTTGGACTCCATCGCCTAATGGAATAGCCTCTGTTACCCTATCTGTCAAAACACATAATCAATCAAACAAAAAACCCCATCACCATAACTAGGCTAACATCTACAACTATAACGAGCAAGTTAAATTGATTTAAGTCATATCGCAGATAGAGCACTCTCTTAGTTTGGGAAGGCTAGGTCCTAGACTCCGAAGTGGTTTGATGTTACTCCTTATAGTTTAGTTTTTCCAATATTCTAAATTATAGAGTGCCAACAGAACACACATGATGGATGGGGATAAAAAAAACACATAAAATATATAAGTGTCAAGGGAGTCCTCCATTGTCTTAATCCCTCGCTCTTGTGATTTGGGAGTGCCATCTGAAACCCTTTGAGGTCTAGAATCCACTAGGAATTTACCACCTTCCTCCTTTGTAACGGTCGACCCTTCATCTGCCCCTTCAAGGTTCTCCCTCGTTATCCCTTATACTTCATCCGATTTCTTTGGTAGTGGCCCTACTCCCCTTCCTAAATCCCTTGACTTTGTTGTGAGGGTTATCTCATTTGCAGGATGATTTGTGGGCACTGGAACCTCTTCATCATTTTCTTTAAGAAATGAGGAAAAAAACCCAAGTGTTTCAGGGTTAACAATAAGGGAAGTCAACTCATACTTGGGGAGGGTATGTGCATGGCCAATGTTATCGACATGGTTGATAGGGTTTTGGTTGGCAGGGTTTGTGGGTAGAATTACACTCCCTCAAGGATAAGGCACTCAGTATCATAAATTTTGGGACATACCATGGAATCCATCCCTTCTATTTTCACTTTTTCCAAAGGTTGGTTTTCCATTCTGTTTCAGTCAAAATATTATGCAGATTCAGTCCTTTTTCAGTTTTGGCACATTCAAATGGCACCTTTCCTTCTCAAGCATTGGAGCCCCCTATTTCATCCTAACAGAGAATATTTAGGAGGCATCCACATTTGAGTCAGATTTCTTGGTTTACCTGTGCACCTGTGCTCTGATGATATTTTTTAAATTATATGAAACATTATTGGCACCTATCTCAATCACGACCGATCCTTTATAGAGATAGGTAAGATGGAATATGCTCGTATATTGGCTCAAGTGGACACTCGTCAAGGATTGGAAGAAAATCTGAAGATGCAATGAAGGAATACTACTCGAGACATATTTGGATTATGAAGGGGTACCCTTCCACCGTTATCAGCACCATAATTTTGGTCATGTATTTAAGGACTTCCCTTTACACTCTCATGTCATTCCTCATCAGACTACTACAAGAGGTAGAATTTGATAATGATGGGGTCACTCTATCATTGAATCTTCCGAAGAGCAGGGAAACTATGAACTCTCCTACTCTTAGTACCTCTCCGTAGATGCCTACAAATTTTGTTGCCTTTTCTTCCTCTTCAAGGATTACTAGATCTCGATTAGTGGCTTTCGGCCCTCCTTTGGGTTCTGATACCTCTCCTTGTCCTCCTATGATTATTTATTTGTGACATATGATGATGTATCTCAAATTTTAGATGTAAATGTTTCTATATGTCACATTTCTTCAATTACCTGCCCTATTGTGCCCTCCCAATTTTTTTTTTCTCCCCAACCTTTTATCTAGCCTCCCCCTCATGTCTCCTCAGTTGTTTAGGATCCTTTCTCTGATAAAATATCTGGTCATAACTATAATCTTCGCTCTCACGTTAATATATGAAAATTTGGTTGTGGGTTAGGCATTAATCCTCCACCTATCCCACCAAAATCATCTCGTGGAAGACAGTCAAACATCTCTAATACCATCCTAAAAGCCAATATTTATGTTGCAAAAGGTTGTCACCTCTCCATTGAAGGGGTTCTTATATCAATAAACTTCCCTGCCATGGTTTCCCAATGAAATGCCTCTCTTTTAATTATTGTCATGGGCGGAATTTCCCTTCCAAACGTTTACCTATCAAATAGACTCTTTCATACTATAAAGATGGATGTGATACTACTTAAAGAGACACTGGGAACCTCTCACCATATTATCCCTGCATTGACTTCCCTTTTACCTGGATGGAAATTTCATTCTTTAGATGCTTGTGGTCATTCAAGAGGCATTTCTATTGGAATCAATCCTAAGGTAATTAGACTTAACAATATCTGGGGAAAAGAAGGAACACCGGTGGAGGAATTATTCTCTTAAAAACTTAGGATTGAGTTTATATCAGTTAAGATCTATGGCCCTTGCCACAATAGAAAATAATTATGGAGCTCTCTCCTAAATTATTCTTCTATGAAATCTCAAAATATTATATTGGGGGGTGATCTTAATTTTTCGTTGGGACATGCTAAATCTCAGGGCTAATATGCTTAATTAGATTCTCTCTCTGATCTATTTTTATCGTATTTAGATCAATTCCACTTGATTGACATTTTTTTTCCTCGTTTACAACCTACCCAGTGCAATAGGAGAACCGGTGAAACAATCCTTGATAGGAGGTTGGATAGTTTTCTCATCAAGTAAGGATTACTGAGTATATAGGATTTATACAAGAAATTGGTTGGATCTGGGGGTATTTCTGATCACTCCCTCATTTATATTAAACTATCTCGTATTTCCCTAGAGCCTCCTTCCCCATTCAAATTCAACTCAACCTAACTCCAAGATGAATCTTATATTAAATTCGTCAATGATACTTCGAGTACTGCACCAATTCCACCTGATAAGTATGTCAACTCCTCCTTTCCGAGAAAACTTATTTACATAAAAATAAATCAATTGAATGGGAAAAGGAAAAATGCATACATGATGAAAATGATTTAAAACATATTGAAGAGGAGCTTGCCTATCTTGATGACCCTAATAATGGTGGTTTCTCAAATGTTGCATCAAAATACCATGTCATAAAATTGGAAGCAAGTCAATTTTGTATTCTTAAGTACATCGAATCGACTTGGAGGCTCAAGAGCTGACCTACATGGTTACTTGCAAGGAATGGAAATACCAAATTTTATCAACATTTTTCTTGGGGACACAAGGCCATCAACACTATTTTGTCTCTTGACAATGAGGAAGGGAAACTAGTCTCATCATTGATTCAATTGGCATCTTTCGGTATCTCCCATTTCATTCGTCTCTATAGAGCACCTCATGAAGCCTCTTAGGTTGAAATTATCAAGGTCTCTAGACCTTTCCCCAGATTTGTGGATGCTGAAACAACATAGGAATTAAATTTTCCCATCTCCATGGTTGAATTAGAAGTAATCCTTAAATGGTTCAAAAAGGATAAGAGCCCAAGCCCAGACGCTCGGATTGTCAAAATCTATCTACGATTTTTAGAATTAATGGTTTAAGAACTTCTCTCTATGGTTAATATTAGACAACTAAAGTTCATATCAAAAAATTAATAAAATTTCATACACAATTAAAAAATTAATTAAGGTTCATATCTAAATTAATGAAGTTTCATACACTCGTTGATGGGAGTGAGGTCTGAGAAACACGTGGAAGGCATCTCGCATGAGAAAATACAAGTGGAGCGATGGTGAGGGAGGGACCTTCTGATCCCTTCACCATAATGCATGTAGTGGGAGAGGTACTAGATTTAGTTTTGAAATTCGTGTGAAAAATGATTGTTCATTGGATTTGAGAGGTGGTGAAATTTTAAGGAGAGGGAAGATGAGGGAGACAGACATTCAACTCCTCACTTCATTTTGGTGTTGGTCCTGGTAGTGGCTTCCGGGGAGGAAGCGTAAACGATGAAAGAAGTTTTACACAGGGAGTGGTTTGTGTGTGCTTGTCATGGGGATTTATTCATGAATTGTGTTCAACTGGTCCATGTTGTTTAGTTTCTTAGCCATTGTTTGCATCTAGGTTGAGCATCGAATGTTTAAGGGAAGCGAGCTCACCCATTTCCATTTTTCTTCGCTTTCACTAAGCCTATTTTTTCATGCTAATAGGGGAAATTGGAATCTACCATCTAGGAAACCTCGAGGGTGGTGGTAGAAAACTAGCTTCTTTTCCCAATTTTGTGCCCTTCAACGTGGTTGTGACTTTCTTTGGTGGATTGGTCTGTGGTCTCTATACAAAGAATTTCAAGGTTGGTCGCTGCCCTGGGGGAAGTTATGCTCAGGCATCAGCTACTTTGTCATATTTTTTTATTCAATTTCCTGTGATGGTTTGATGGGTGGTGGTATTTGGATTTTTTGTTGTTGGAAGTCTTTATCTGGTACTGGGAGGTGGCTTTGTGCTTCCCTACAGTGGTGGGCGATGACATTTGGTTCCTTTTCTGGTGGTGATTTTGTTCTCTGGTGGGGGTTCTCATATCTGAACTCTACACATGGCAAGACTACTCGAACCTGCCAAATTAGGAAGGCCCTAATGCGGTCTGGGTGTTCTCCCTCCCCTGTCATCCATGGCCCCATGATGGTAGTGAACTTGGCAATAATCATGGAGGCTCCACGCTAGGGTGAAAATACTGCAGGGTTTGTGCGTCTCACTAGTGTGGGTGTGCATGGTGGCACTAGAGGAGGTGAGATGGGGGCTAGCAGGGGTGGGGGTTCCAGGGTTCAATAGCAGAGTCATCGGGGTAGAGGAGCCCATGGTGGCAAGGGGAATCCACGTGGGTCTAATTGCTTTGAGGTAAATCAGGGGCAGGGTATCCAACATTGGTTCTTAGAGAAGTTTCATGTACTTATCAATAGCATGATGGAAATAATGGACACATTTGAGAGAATTTTAACACTGCAGATAGATTCAGAGACTCATGTACTGAAATGTAACACTATGGTATCAAAATTGCAATTTTCCATTTATGGAGTGACAAAATTAAAAATTACAGACATAAATGAATAATTCATATCCTTTTACTTCTTATTTGGTTATTTTTATTCTTGGACTATAATATTCATTTACATTAATCATTATTAATTTTGTGACTTATTATCTAGTTAAATATTTTAACCCTACACTAAATTAGTCATTTATGTTAGACGCTTTTAGTTTAGTCACGTATTAACTAGTCATATATTTTATCGCTAGACTAAATTAGTCATTTAGGTTTTTCGATTTTAGTTTAGTCACTTATTATCTAGTCATGTATTTTATTCCTAGACTAAATTACTCATTTAAGTTTGTCATTTTTAGTTCGTCACTTAAAATTGCTCAAATTTAGTAATAATTCAGTTGAAATATTTATAGTGACTAAAATTTTTAGTCACCTAGTCATTAATTTCATTATTTTTTACTAATTATTATACTTGAGTACCAGATGTTGCATAGAATATTTAAATTTAAACTTTGTGTGAATGGTATAAAAAATATTTCTAAACTCTAGCACATCACAGTCCCTTTCCCATCGTAGTGTTTTCCCTTTTATATAATTATCTTCATAGCTCCCGATGAGGTAATATTTTTCCTTGATGATAGATCAAAAATAATTCCAAGTGCGTGCACCTGAATATAGTAAGGTTTCCTTCTCATCCCTCTACTCACAGTATGTTTCCTACTAGTCCTTGAGGTGGGGGCGACTTTGAGGAGTGAAAAAGTAATATTTTCCCTACTAGAATTTTTTTAGAAAAACTAATATCCTTCCTTTATATTTAACCATTTATATATGGCACATTCATATATCTATCCTTAAAATATAGGAATGTCAAAGTCAACTTGTACCTTAAATGGGTTTGTTCCTATGAATGGGTTGTTGGATGAAGATGCTTTACCCATTGATACTCGCTGACATATTTGGGAAAATTTATCTAACATCTCATTCCTTTGTTGCTCTAGGGCCTCTTCGAGAAACATTTTCAAAAGATATCCTGCTCCCTCATCATTATTTTCTTCTTTCATGGGAGGCCATCGAGGTCAACGAGGTCGGTATGACAAGGGCTCAACCATTTCAAGTCCTAATTCCTTATACCCCAACCTTGTTCGTGACATTCATAAAAAAATATAGAAAGAGTAGTATTTTATGATACCACTCATCAATACTTACGAAATGCTTAAATGTAAATGAAAATTTTAATAGAGTCATCAAGCTATAGTGAAAATTGAAACTAAATTAATTAATATTAAATATCGCGAACTCTATACATCCAAAATAGAAATCAACTAGCTCATGCGATGGTAGCTTATCTTTGAGAAGGGATGTGATGTCTAAATACCTTCTGTTTTGTGTTATGATGAGGCTGAAAGTGCTTTTTATTATCGAGAAAAAATGGAAAAACCTAAACATCCAAAAATGTAACCCTAAGAGATGAAGCGCCATTTGTTGTCCATATTTGGATTAGTTGGAACACCAACTTCCTGGCGTGTTAATTTTTCTATATGATCTAATTTTACACATGCGACACTTTGTTAGAATGACCTATCTCATGAAAATAAATTTTCCCATAAATTACATATTGTATGGACCACACGCTTGGTGTTTTTTTCAAATTAATGTCGTTTAGGGCCTTAAAACTGCATTGGAAGTTGACGACCCGAAAACTACCAAAAATAGAAATTAGTGTAAGGATTAAGGAAACTGAAAAGAGATAGTGTTGGGGGTCCAACTGTAATGGGTGAGTGGCCACCAATATCCACCTGGATCTGTATTCTCCAATAATCACAACACAAATACACTAGCTTTAGCTAGACACTTTAGTTTCGACTAGAGTTTCTAATAATATATTTGATTCCTTCTCATTATTGTAGGAATCATATGGATATATCCAATTTTGGATTTATAATCAATGAATAAAGTGATTTAAAAAAAAATCATCATGCATGTGTTATTGCCTAAATCTACCTCAGGCTGAAGGAAGGCAGAGTCTAGGGTAACATCAAACCACACTTAATCTAGTAGCTAGCCCTACCAAATCAGGAGAGGGCTCTCTCCCGGTCAATCTCAGCAAAAATAATCAATAAGGCTTGATATGACTTAAAGTAAAGGCTGATTTTAGGCTAGGTATATATGTAAAGGATTTTGATTTCATTTTGGGGGTTTTTGTTGGAATCAAAGGGAAAGGAAAATTTTGGGTCCGAGAAATGATCAGTTTTTTAGAGGGCTGAATGGGGCAAGGAAGGAAATTTTTTTGATGCTTCGAAATTGAATGAAATGGATAGATCAGACCGGTGAGGAGTTGAAGAGGGAAAGAGGCATTCAAGAATCCTCTTTAGACTATTCAAAACATGGAAAATTAAACAAAACTTCAAGGTAGAGCAATACTAATCTAATGGATTCCACCTTTATAACTTGTTTGTTTAATTTGAGCAGAAATGAGAAGGAAAATGATACACATGAAACATCAGTAAACTTACAATCATAGAGGGAAACACACCATCAAAACATAGAGCCACATGGATCCCAAAGAGTGCTGCAAACCCTGGTCTATTCCTTTGCCAAAATGCAGAGATGAAATGTACAATGAAGTTCTAAGCAATCCAAAGTGTCCAACCTTTGAAAATGACTGAGAAAATACAAGATATAGACAAGCCTAACTCATTCCCATTCCTCTAGGGGTCGAGCTCACTAGCTTAGGAGCTATTTCAACAAGATCTAAACTAAGAACTAGAAAGGAGGAAATGAAACAACTTGCCTCTATAAGATAGGAAACTGATTCATTCAATTACATTTCACTTTTTGGTGAATGAATCTACCTACATGAGTAAAAATGTGCCAAAATTACATTAAAGTCATGAAATTACATCATGTTACATCAAGAGTTTCACATTTGGAGATAAAAAAGTCAAACTGGCCAAAACTAGGCGAAAATCTGAGCTGTTGAGTGAACACTAGGCCAAAATTCCCAATGCGCCATGCCTGAAATCTCTATGCATCGCGCTACTTTGAGGCTGATTTTCAGGGCCTTATTGGAGTCCAAATTGAGTGCAGGATAGCGCGTTGGAAAGATCGGCCTGTCTACTTTCCAACCCTAGTGGAATTTCTGAATTTGGTTTCCATTTTCCCCTCCAAAAATGAGTTTTCCCAACACTGCTTCCTGTGTGTCCAAAAGAGGGCAGAAAGGTCATTTTTAGGGTGTTTTTGACCCTTCAGGCAACCCAAAACTTGTCAAAATATTTAGGTAATGGGTAGGCATGCATAAATTCTGATGAAAAATCCAGAAATACAAATTTTTCCTCAAGAGGAGCTGCCAATTATAAGCGCATGCCAAGTGGGGCTATGCATCGGGCAAGAAAATCTGTGTTAAGGCCAAAAAAAAAAAAATTTGACAAAATGTGTCCCAAATTTCTCAAAATTTGGGCTGAATGTCCACCATCGAGCACTATGCTGGGCCAAAGAAGCTTCGGCCAAAATTTGGAGTCTATCATTCTTTTTACGCCACCTTAACGCCTTCTTGGTGCATGCAATTCAGTTGTAGAGTCACTGTCTCGGTCATAAGAAATATCCGTCTCCATGAGAATTTGCAAGGTCTGTGTTTTCTTGTATGATAATGAGAAATTTTTTGTTTCGATTTGATTACCAAATATATGTCAAATGGGAGGGAATATGGAGCAATGAAGTAATGAAAGTGATGGGCTATAATCAAGTGAAATGGGAAATGGGAATGATAGGAAATGAAATGACCGTAGGGATAGGGAGATAGGCTTAGGAATGACTGTAGTGATGAGATAATAGTGAGGGGGAGGGAAAAACAAGGTGAGGGAAGTGGAAATGTTTTACACCGAAAACCAATCTTAAGACCCTAGGAGCAATTTTAAAACAAGAGAATAGGGTTTTGAATTTTTTGGCATTTGAATTCTCATAATCAATCCCATACACATGTTCATGGAAAAGGAAAGCTCACATGAACTTACTAGAACAATAATGGACCAATTCGATTTGATGAATTGGAAAAACTAGCAAAAAAAATTTGCTCTCTGCCATGTGCATCGCGCAACAACCCAATGTGTAGCGCCACAACCTAATGCGTATCGCCTTTTTGCAGGAGGATTTTGGAGGCCTTCCTAGTGTCAAAATTGGGTGTGGGATAGCTTTTTGGAAATAATATTGAGTCTAATTTCAAACCCAACTAGAATTATTTAATTTGGAGCTCATTTTCCCTGTCAAAAATCAAATCTCCCAAGACTGGTCAAAATGAGCAAAATAAGGCCGCCTCAAGGGAGAGTGCTGTTGCAGTCAACTTTTGAAAGTCTTCCTCAACTCAAAATTGAGCTCATGATAGCTCACTGGCAAGATATTTGTGTCTGGTTGTCATTTTACTCATCACAAAATTCATTTGGCGAACCAAGCTAGGAAAAATCTTAATTTTTCCAAGGTCACTTCAGAGGTGCATCAATTCTCCTGAGGCAACTGTATTTTTGACATTTCTCTAAAACCGTGACACCTGTGTAAAACGTGAAGGAGGTTTTTATTCCTTTGCAAATTTTGGACAAAAAACTCTCTCATTTTTCCCAAATTCATAATTTATTTCTCAAAAACATCATTGGAGTAAAACCTATCCCGATGTGTGGAACAAGGGATTTATCGAAATGAAGCGAAATGAAGAGGATAAGGGGCCTCTAAATTCTTGAGAAAATTTTTGGAAGTAGGGAGGGATGCTAGGAAGTAGGGGAAAGTGGAATTTCAAATATTTAGTGAGGGGCTGGGTCGAAAAGGGAAAAACACAGGCCTAGCCTAGAAAATTGCCAAGTTGTATCAAGAAACTAGGGTTTGTGCAAAAATGACGAATTTGGGGGATCTCAGTGATGGGAAGTGTTTAATAAGGTAAATTAAGGATATGGGAAGGTGTATGAACATCAGGATACAATTTTTGCTGATGATTTGACCATCCAAGAGAAATTATCTTCAAAACCCTTGGAAAGGGAAATGAACCTTACCTAGGCACAACTGAAGCATGAAAAAAGTGTAAAATGACCCAATGGAACTTGAAATGATGATGAAAACCATCTGAATGATGGTACACTGAGCTGAATGGTGACATGGACCAACATTTGGAAAATTTTGAAAGGAGTGAAAACAAACCCTAGACTTAATACCTAGTGACCAATTTTTACTTGAAGACTCACTGAAATGACAAAATTTCACATTGACACCTTAAAATAACCTTGTAAGAGCATGTTTGATCACTGGAGGAAGGCTACAAAGGCTGACACTAACATTGGCTCCAATGGGGATGGTAGCTCCTTGGAGGTGCCAAGAACTACAGATCTTTGGAAAGCAGACAATGCCTTCATCCATTGGGCAATGGAGTCAAAAACTCAAGCTGAAATGCATGACTGAAAATTGATTACTTGACGACACAAATTGACTCTCACTCAACTAAGAACTGACTCTATACTTAAAAAAAAAGGACAAACTGAAAATATGCGCAATATGAAGCTTATTCAATACAACCTACTCTAGTTGTTCTACTCATCACCTGATCAAGTGAAATGAAACAACCAATGAAACCAGGTAAGTATTCCAGCTGCTGTTTGGATTCTCCGCAAGTGCTCGCTTATGAACAACAAGAGAGAACTACTGAAAGGAAAATCCCATGAAAACTTGTGAACATATCCGTTGAATACTATGGATTCTCTATCCGCCTCCAAAAAAACTACATAAGGATCTTGAAGTTCATGCACACTGGGACTTAACTCATCCAATGGATTACTTTTCTTCTCCTCATACCATGAATGCAAACTTTGTTTTGAGCTTTGCGATGAGACCCCTGCTAAAAATGACAAAGAGACCAGCTGTCGGATCAAGTTTATATCAGTACATGTTTCAAGCTTACATATAGTCAATGGAGAAAGACTTTGATTGCAAACATCATCCAACACATCAGCTATTGGATCATGAAAAACTTGAAAATATTGTTGCAACCCATTTTCTATTGGTTCCAATGAGATTACATGATTTCCTACAAGCTACTCATTTGAAGATTTACTATGCAATTTATCCTTCAAAAACTGAAATGATTCAAAACAAAATGGTATGGAATCATCTTGTATCATTTGATCATATGTGCCAGCTTCCATGTCTTCATCTACAACTTGAAAATCAATGGCATTTGGGGGCTGCAAATCTGGATATGAGAAGTTTTGAACAAGGTTTTTATTGCCCTCAAGATGGTCCAAATCAAGACTTGTTGATAGTTGATTTCTGATTGCATGGAAGTTGTCTCTGATGAACTGAAACGAATCAAAACAAAAAGGCAAAGATCCTTCAATTACTTCAAAATTTGCTGCACTTTCCTCGTCATTTCCATAGCTGATATGTGATGGCTAAACATTGTATTCGAACTGTTGAAAGTTAACTTCCTCCTTCCACAAACTAGCTGTTGATTTGTCTGCAAGATTAGCTTCTGTTTGGAGAACATAATCATCATCATACTGATCAAACTGAAGAAAATCATTAGTATAAAACACATCATCAAGAATACATGTCATATCAACAGATCTCTCTTCTCCAAGATGATCTACAAAAAAATCATTATCAGATCTATGACAACTCGGATAAGAAACAAAATGTTTTGGATCAACAACTTGTTCTTCTTCAATCATCGAGCAATGGGCTTGAAAATTATACTCATTCCTTCTGGTGATATTTTGCATCATCTCTTCCACTGCACTTACCAACTTGTCAAGCTTTACCTCTAGAGATGTCAATTTCTCCGGATCTATGTTTTTCATCTCTTCTTCCTTCAACCTTGCCCTTCGGATCAGCAAATGAGCCTCTACATCAACTGCATTGTTCAGCATCTCTTCAACTGTTGCAAGATTCCTTTCTCTCAGATGAAACTCCATTTCTGGATCAAAGGCACCCGGGTAGTGCAAGAGAGCATATCCAAGAGGAGTTCTTATATCAACTGGCATCGAATCATAAAATTTGTTAAATCTGGTAGAAAACTATTGTACTGTCTCCCCTGGCAGTCTTTTCAGCTGGTTATACTCTTTTATAATCAAGAAAGGGTTTTGTCTGATCACCCACCTATCGAGCAAAACTTTGACGAACTGCTGGAAATCTGAGATGCTCGCATCAGGCAGGGTTTTGAACCAACTCTTTACTTGGCCTTGAACAGAAAGAGAAAAAAGCCTAATACTGACACACTCTTCATCAACTTCAAAAAGGTCAAGAAAAGACTCAAAATTCAGAACATGTCTCTCAGCAGTGATGTTGTCGCGTTCACCATCAAATCTCGGTAGATATAGGTCATGATTTTTAGGGAAAACATGGGATATAGGAGGTAAAATTAGAGGCTTGTATCGATCTAGAATTTTACAAGGTATAGGGGTATGTACAAATGCTACAGAATCAGTCTTCGTCTCTTGAGGCTCATCAGTTTGAAGATGGTCATCACAAGATTCAGAAGAAAGGTTTTGATCAAGCTCAAAAGCATGTAAATCTTTGGTATTCACAATCTTCAAAGGGAAGGAATAAAATGCAGGCCGAGGATATTTTCTCAAATATAATATACTTTTCAAATCCTTCTTGACATTCTCAGGAAAGGAGAAGAAATAATTTATGACAAAGAACAAAATGTCTTGGATGAAATTCCAACTTGAATACCTGATCTTTCCATATTGTCCTTTCATGTTTCTTCTGGTTAGGTTCATCCTCCAGTGGAGTCCTTTGATCTGATCTCGAAACTGATTTAGAATCACCAGGTGAATGATTTCATCCTTGCAGTGTCTGATCGTTGTCCACCATCAACAATCAGATCTAACTTGATACATGTACTGGGGAAATTTTCAATTCAGATGTTATGTTTATAAAACTAGACCGGAGATTGACTGAAGCATCGTTTATCTAATTTCTCTAATGCAAAGAAAAAGCGTTTCGAAGGCTACCTGGCATAACTTCAGGCCCCGTCTATAGCTTATAAAATGAATAACACTAACAAGCAAACCATTCTAGATTCCCTGGTATGGTCGCCACTATGTTATTGCCTAAATCTACCTCAGGCTGAAAGAAGCCAGAGTCTAGGGTAACATCAAAGCACACTTAATCTGGTAGCTAGCCCTACTAGATCAGGAGAGGGCTCTCTCCGGGTCAATCTCAGCAAAAATAATCAATAAGGCTTGAGATGACTTAAAATAAAGGTTGATTTTAGGCTAGGTATATATGTAAAGGATTTTTATTTGATTTTGGGGGTTTTTGTTGGAATTGAAGGGAAAAGCAAATTTTGGGTCCGGGAAATGATTAGTTTTGCAGAGGGCTGAATGGGGCAAGGAAGGAAATTTTTTTGATGCTTCGAAATTGAATGAAATGGATAGATCAGTCCGATGAGGAGTTGAAGAGGGAAAGAGGAATTCAAGAATCCTCTTCAGACTGTTCAAAATATGGAAAATTAAACAAAACTTCAAGGTAGAGCACTACTAATCGAATGGATTCCACCTTTATAACTTGTTTGTTTAATTTGAGAAGAAATGAGAAGGAAAATGATACACATGAAACATCAGTAAACTTACAATCATAGAGAGAAACACACCATCAAAACATAGAGCCACATGGATCCCAAAGAGTGCTGCAAACACTGCTCTATTCCTTTGCCAAAATGCAGAGATGAAATGTACAATGAAGCTCTAAGCAATCCCAAGTGTCCAACCGCTGAAAATGACTGAGAAAATACAGGATATAGACAAGCCTAACTCATTCCCATGCCTCTAGGGGTTGAGCTCACTATTTTAGGATATATTTCAACAAGATCTAAACTAAGAACTGGAAAATAGGCAATGAAACAACTTGCCTATGTAAGATAGGAAACTGGTTCATTCAGTTAAATTTCACATTTTGGTGAATGAATCTACCTACATGAGTGAAAATGTGCCAAAATTACATCAAATTCATGAAATTACATCAAGTTACATCAATATTTTCACATTTGCAGATAAAAAAGTCAAACTGGCCAAAACTAGGCGAAAATTTGATCTGCTGAGTGAACACTAGGCCAAAATTCTCAATGCATCGCGCCACTTTGAGGCTGATTTTTAGGGCCTTCCCAGAGTCCAAATTGAGTGCAGGATAGCTCGTTGGAAATATCTGCCTGTCTAATTTCCAACGCAAGTGGAATTTCTAAATTTGGTTGCCATTTGCCCCTCAAAAAAAGAGTTTTCCCAACACTGCTTCCTGTGTGTCCAAAGGAACGCGGAAAGGTCATTTTTAGGGTGTTTTTGACCCTTCGGGCAACCCAAAACTTGTCCAAATATCTAGCTAATGGGTAGGCATGCATAAATTTTGATGAAAAATCTAGAAATGCAAAGTTTTCCTCAAGAGGAGCTGCCAATTATAAATGCGTGCCAAGTGGCGCTACGTGTCGAGCAGGAAACTCTGTGTTAAGGCCAAAAAAAATAAAAATTGAAAAAATTTGTCCCAAAGCTCTTGAAATTTGGGATGAATGTCCACCATCAAGCACTATGCTAGGCCAAAGAAGCTTCGGCCAAAATTTGGAGTCTATCATGCTTTTTACGCCGCCTTAATGCCTTCTTGGTGCATGCAATTCAGTTGTAGAGTCACTGTCTCAGTCATAAGAAGTATCCATATCCATGAGAATTTGGAAGGTCTGTGTTGTCTTGTATGATAATGAGAAATTTTTTGTTTCGATTTGGTTGCCAAATATATGTCAAATGGGAGGGAATATGGAGGAATGGAGTAATGAAAGTGATGGGCTATAATCAAGTGAAATGGGAAATGGGAATGATAGGAAATGAAATGACTTTAGGGATATGGAAATAGGCTTAGGAATGACTATAGTGATGAGATAATAGTGAGGGGGAGGGGAAAAAAAGGTGAGGGAAATGGAAATGTTTGACACCCAAAACCAATCTTAAGACCCTAGGAGCAATCTTAAAACAAGAGAATAGGGTTTTGAGGTTTTGGCATTTGAATTCTCATAATCAATCCCATACACATGTTCATGGAAAAGGAGAGGTCACATGAAATTACTAGAACAAGAAGGGACCGAGTCGATTTGATGAATTGGAAAAACTAGAAAAAAAAATTTGCTCTCTGCCATGTGCGTCGCGCAACAACCGAATGCATAGCGCCACAACCCAATGCGTAGCGCCTTTTTGCAGGAGGCATTTGGAGGCTTTCCCTGTGTCCAAATTTGGCACGAGATAGCTCGTTGGAAAGCCTATTGATTCTACTTTCCAACCCAACTGGAATTTTTCAATTTTCAGTTCATTTTCCCTGTCGAAAGTCAAATCTCCCAAGACTTTTCAAAATGAGCAAAATGAGGCTGCCTCAAGGCAGAGTGCTGTTACAGTCAACTTTGTAAGGTCTTCCTCAACTCCAAATTGAGCTCATGATAGGTCATTGGAAATATATTTGTCTCTAGTTATCATTTGACTCATCAGGAAAGTCATTTGGTCAACCAAGCTAGGAGAAATCTTGATTTTCCCAAGGTCACTATAGAGGTGCATCAATTCTCCTGAGGAAACTATATTTTTGACATTTCTATAAAACCATGACACCTGTATAAAAATTGAATGATTTTTTTCTTCCTTGGCCTATTTTGGACAAAAACCTCTCTCATTTTTCCCAAATTTATATTTTATTGCTCAGAAACGTCATTGGAGTAAAACCTATCCCGATGTGTGGAATAAGGGATTTGTCGAAATGAAGAAAAATGAAGGGGATAAGGGGCCTATAAACTCTTTAGAAAATTTTTAAAAGTAGGGAGGGATGTTAGGAAGTAGGGTAAATTGTAATTTCAAAGATTGAGTGAGGGGAAGGGGTCCAAAAGGGAAAAACACAGGCCTAGCCTAGAAAATTGCCAAGTTGTAGCAAGAAACTAGGGTCTGTACGAAAGTGAGGAATTTGGGGGATCTCAGTGATGTGGAGTGTTTAATAAGGTACATTAAGGATAGGGGAAGGTGTATGAACACCAGGATACATGTTTTGCTGATGATTTGACCAACCAAGAGAAATTACCTTCAAAACCCCAGGAGAGGGAAATGAACCTTACCTAGGCACAAATGAAGCATGAAAAAGGTGTAAAATTACCCAATGGAGCTTGGCATGATGATGAAAACCCTTTGAGTGATGATACACTCAGATGAATGGTGACATGGACCAACATTTGGACAACTTTGAAAGGAGTGAAATCAAACCCTAGAGCTAATACCTAGTGACCAAATTTTACTTGAAGAATCACTGAAATGACAAAATTTGACCTTGACACCTTAAAATCACCTTGTAAGAGAATTTTTGATCACTGGAGGAAGGCTGCAAAGGCTGACATTAACACCATGTATGTTAAGTGAATATGAAATGATCAATAACCACAATGCAGACCCTCTAAACCCTAGAAAATTCTTCTTTTAATCAATTCTATTTAGTTTACATGCATCCCTTGGTGGAGATATTCATGCATTCATGCTATCCTATTTGGTTGAGAGTGGTATCTGATTGAGAGTGGTACAATCATATATATTGAAGAAATCTACCAACCCTTGAGGAATTTTGTAATTAATGACATAGTTAAACGGAGGGTCAGTTTCAGCTATGAATTTTTTCGCATCACCAATTCTCTAAGATAGTCAATCTTTGGTCAAAGGGAAACAAGAAAACATTATCTTCCAAATAATAGACATATTAGAACATCCTCTAGTAATATTTTTGAAGTAACCTTCAATTTTCCCACAATAGCCAATAATATATTTGTAGACACAAGAACCCAACCAACATTAGCCACAAGATATTTTGAAAAGAGGTTAATATTATTTAGTCCACAACCCCTCCATTCCCTTATATATTTTATTTTAACACATGCAACCTATAGCATAATGAGATGATCTTGAGAGCTCACCCACAAAAATATTAGGAATTTGTTTCATAATTTCTCTACGATTCCTTCAAGAATCCATGGAATTTCCATGATGTAAAATATAATATATTATAGCACATATTTTCTTAGTATTAATTGGCTTACCTAGGTGAGAAATCTCAAAGTACATATTTTAAGACATTTTTCATTTTTTACAGTAAGAAATTATTAATCCTGTCTGTGGTATGAGCTTGGTTTTTCAATGGAAACCTACGTATTTCATTTGTTCATCAAGATTAATGGAATTGTGAGGAAGTAAATCTTGCACATGAATAACCTCCACCATTTCTAACAGCTAAATCAAAAGATTCGACTTAGAAGAATTCATCTACATACTTGTTTCTTTATTCAAAAGAGACAAAGCTTGCTGAAGGAAATCAATATATCTTTGAGTCCCATCACAAAAAAGGAGGATTCCAATAACAAAAAGTAGATCCATTAAATTTGGGTTCTTAGCCGCCTCCACATCCCTGAATATCCTTTTTCATTTCCCATTATCTAATAACTTCTTTAGCCCTTCTGCAACCAAACGCAAGAATAGAGTAAAAATGGGGAAACCCAGCCTTAGTCACCGTTTTAGAAGGAAAAATGGGGATGTAGATCCACTAATCAACACTTCCAAGGATACCAAAATGATGTAGCTCATAATCCAAGCAATGAAGGGAACCAAAAACCCAATATGTGTCAGGGGATGGTAGATATTTAATTGACTTACTTTATCATAAGCTTTAGGTAGGTAATATTCATAACCACGACTTTCATTTCCTGAAATTTTAGGCTATGTAATCCTTACTACAATACACCAATAATCTCATGAATTTGGTGACATTCGAGAAATCCAAACTATTCGCTCGATACTTCCTTGGAGAGGATGGGTTTGAGTGGGTGGTAAACCACGTTGGAGATTATATTGTAAATAAAATTATAGAGAGAGATCAACATAAAATCATTGAAAATGCGATAATTTTCCATCTTAGGTAACAATGAAATGAATGTGGTATTGAGAGAGGCCAACACCCAGCCTTCAAATATTGTTTCCTTCAATACTCTCACTAGATATATTTTAGTATTTTCATAAATAAGTAAGAATAATTTGATAATCTAGCCATCCCACCATGTACTTTTGTCCTTTTCAATCCTACGAAGAGTCTATTGGAATTTTAAATTCATCATGCCTTGCATTAAATTAACATTTTCCTCCTCATTATTGAACATTAGGAGTATTTGATCAAATTTGACCATTTCTACTATAGATGTCCCCTTCTCAACCTTCAAGAGTGTTCCAAAGTGATTTTTCCCTAAACATGCTAAATATTCAAAAGTGGTGGCAAAACCTCCCTCTTGAAATTTCATTTTCCAAAATAGTATTTCCCATATTTATACCTTTCACATAATTTTAAAAAACTTGGTGTTTTGATCCGCATATTCCAACCTTAATTTCATACTATTTAACCTCAAGGTGGCATATATTTTTTCCAACAATTTAATTTTCTTAGATTCAAGATGAAATAGTCAGTGTTTTGTTTCTTCGTTAGAAAACCCACCTTTTTTTTATTCACCAAAATCCTTTTAGCCCTCTTCCAAAGTATTTAGTTATTATTCATCTCATATCATTTTCTTGGTTTCCCACTAAGTGATGGCTCTCTTGACTTGTGATAATTTTTTTGCAATTTGGGTTGTTGTAGAGGTCCTTGCTTTAGGATTAAAGGAAACCCATGTGGATTCTACAAGGTCCAATAAATCCTCATTATTTAACCAGGTTAAGGTGAACCTAAAAAGGCTCCTAGGATTCTTCATGTTGGGTTTCCAAAATTTCATTTTTCATCTTGTTTTCATTCACTTTTAACCATATTCCTCTAACTTATAACTTTACAATAAGAACATTTTTACGATTATATATTTGTTTCAACTTATTAGTTTCCAAAGGATTTATTTTGGTATTTTGAGTGAATTTTTTATTAAATATTAGAAAAATATTGTTTCTTCACTTATATCTAAAATTTGGATGAGTTTTGTGATGTTTGTAGGCATTTTTGAGGACTCCAACAATATCATATTTGACCATTTAGCATCAAATTCGAATTTCCTCTTCAACCCTTGAATATTTGAGAAAGATTTGAGATAATCATTCAATCAAATTTGATGGAAAAGAATCATAAAAGTTTTGATAAGATTTCTTATCAAATATTTTAGAGGTTTGTGGGAGGATATATAGAGATGTTACTTTCTAGATGTTAACACATTGTTCTAATCACATGAGATATTTGTGGATCTAGAATATATTTTTGGACCTACATTTATTAATTTGTTACCCTAGTTTTTGTATGACTAGGAGTGGATTCCCTATTTAAAGAGAGGAACTCTTGGAGCATCATTGCAAAAAATGATGGAATAAAACACATTTGATAAGTTTTTTGTATTATTTAGTTTATAATTTTATATTCTTATTTCTTTTGGTAAGATGTAGTTTTATAATTGATGTACTTTTATAATATATTAGTCTATTTTAGTATTATTATGTTTGAAACTAGTTTCTTTTGTGCATCATCACTATTAGTTTGCTAGTAATGCAAGATCAAAGATGGTAATCTAGACTATAAACAATTTATGAGCATTGAACTTTCGATGTAGTTTCTAGGTAAACTACGATAGACCTTGAAAAAGTAAAACACAAGTTTTTTGTAGAATGAGCCCATTTAGGTGAATCATGAGAATTTCTTCAAAATTATACACAATTTTGCAGATATGCTTGGATCTTTCAAAATACATTTTCCTAGATTTCATGTTGTGGCCAAAAAATATAACACTAGAAAAAAAATTGAATTGACCATCAAACTAAGAAAAAATCGCTCATTTTAAAACTAAATCAATCTAGCTTCTGAAGTGATCATAATTCTCCAACCATTATCTAGTGATTTTAATAAACAAATCATTTATATTATTGTGATCACTTATGATTTAATTTATTTACTTGTTACAAATGCATTGTTTTCATTTTTCTAATCATCACTTAGTTCTTTCCTAGATTCCAAATAAACCATAAAAAAATACAAAAATATTTACATTCTAAAACATTCTCATTTTTGCATCCCAAAAAATATATTTCTAACTTTTTCATTTATATTTGTTTTTTCTTCATATTAACACTTACAAAATAAGATTTACTAGTTGATTGTCATTACATATTTCAATGTTTTTTTAGATTACAATAATTTCTTAATGGTGTCACATTTCAATACATTCATAGATCAGTTTTTTACTACACTTCTATACAATAAATTTACAGGCTTTCTTCAATTAAAATTCATATTTTCAATAGATTAGAGTTGTTTACTAAGAATGTTTGCTTTTATATAATTGTATTTAATGTTTTCATAATTAGATTTTTTATTTATTCAATAATTATATATATATATATATATATATATATATATAATAAATGAAAAAATATATAATCAAAATGTTAATTAATTCAAAGTAAAAGTTCCATTTAAAAAAATAACCGTTAAACACATCTTAAACAACCAGAAATCACAATTTTTCTCGACTTGAAAAAATACCCATTTTGTCGAGTCACCGATGTTTGAATCTTGTTTTGGGAATTCTATTCATAAAATCCCTTGAAGGAAATCTTTCGTATGACATTCAGGATGTGCTTCCTCGAACAAATTGAATGTATTCTTACTTATTAGTCCCTGCCGTTAGGCATGGGACTATAGTAATTGAAAATGAGTTATAGCATTAGTTTTCTTTCTGTTTATTGGTTCTTGCAGTTTATACAGCTTTCCCGAGTCGTTTAACGCATAGTATTTTTTTTCGTGGTTCTGGCCTCTTCCCGAGGCGGAGAGGCGAAAAAGCTTATATTATGTTTCACTTTGTCTGCTTGGTATTTCAGAAATTGAACTAATGTTAGCATTAGTTCTCTAGCAACAAATGTTATATGTTTCATTATTTCCTTTGCTCACTTTAAGTAACTTGTGCATGTTATTTAGGTGCCACCTAGTGCATGTTATTGCGACATGTTATTGCAGTGCCATGTGGTGCCAGGGGCTGCGGTGTCAACAATGGCGGTGGTGGTCTCTCCAATGGAACGGGAGCCTTCTCATTGCGTTGCAGTGTTGGGCATTACAGTTTTGGGATTGTCGTATGTTATGCAGCTTCGGCTCTGATGCTAATAGAAAACATCCGAAAGGGGTGGGGCGGTACAATGGACGGAAGATCAAAACTGAACAGGACAAAGAAGGAGAAAGGATCTGTTACAGTTGTGATTCAGTCAGTTCTCAAAGTTGTTCAGTTCATGCCCCGTTCTATACACATTCTCCCAGTCTCAATACGCAAGTCTCCCATTCTAAACCCATTAAATACCCATTTCAGTCAATCCCCCATACTCGCATTCAGTACGCACCTGCCAGCTCCCCTCGTTCAGATAAACACAACTAGTTGTTCCATATTGAATCCCCGATAGTTTATTAGTTATGGGCAGGGGTATCGTAAAGAAAAAGATCCCTCCCCCTAAAAAACTCCTTTATTGCAGGAAAGGTCGGGCTGCGCAGATGCCGTACATTTCTTTCGACAATATGGCCTAGCCGAGGGATGGTTTGAGAGGATTGTTTTAATTTCTCCGTCTGACCTGATATAAATATCAGGTTTCCACCTCCGCCAGAATTCGTATATGCTTTGAAGGTAATTTCATACTTTCACTGAAGTTTCCTATCATATTTTTATTTAATATACCAATAATCTTCTACCTCTCGAATTAGTGATATAATTTTTTAGTGTATTCTTCTTGCAAGTTCTCTATATGGCCAGGTTACTGTTGTTATGGACCAAGTTTCTTCCTTTTAGGGTTTTCTTGCAGAGTTTTGAACCCAGTTTTAGCGGCTCCACCGTTTACGTAAGGTTATCTACAAACTTTTTTTTTAACTCAATGATTGCTTGGAGTTAATCCTTCAAATTTACTTTTAGATTTAAATATAAATTGCAGAGTTAATCAATGAGAATGCTTTGAGGTTTACAGCACCTATACAAGCTGTGGGGATAGGCCAATGCAAAGAATGTGGGAGCACCTTATGTGGCTTTGCATTTAAGATTGGAGAAAGATTGCAGCAAGAAGATCTGGAACCATTGAAGAAACATTTCCTTAACTTTCACAACAAAGAGAGCCTTGCATTGCCCGGGGAGCTGGATTCTTTTAGTAGGAAAGCATCGCTTCTTGCTGCAATTGACTATATTGTTTCATTGAACAACGATGTTTTCATGCCATCCGGGGAGGAAAGATGGGCTGGGCCATGCAATTCAGGTACCAATCAAAGTGCTAAATTGCATCTATTTGCTTTCATTTCTCTGCAGATTTTTCTTGTTCCACATTTATTCTTGTTTAGACCAAAGGGCATCCTTCTAAAATTATTCTATGCAGGGCCACAGGGCATATGCGGGTCACAGAAAGCACATAACTCCCAACAAAAGACAGATGCATCCTTACTTCCTTGAAAAAACATTGTCTGAATAAGGGTTCAATAGGATTATCAGGCAATTGCATAATGAGTCACTTGGTCAGCCAGAATTTTGAACAGATAAACGAAGCCCTGATGTGAGCAACAAAACAACCTCACACACAGTCGGGGCAGCGAACAAATTCCTGTTACAGACAATCAGATAAAATTATATCTCGGTGGCCATTAACTATTTTTCGGTGGCCATTAACTATTTCCGTGAAAAAAACAAAGAGAAACCCTTGCCCTCGATTCCCAAAACAAGATGAACAAAGCAAATTCTTTCCTGATTATATGGGTTTTCTTTACTGTATGGAAATAAATATTTTTACTGACTTTCTGAGGAAGAACACTTACCTGGAGCAAATTGTTTCACATTCATCAACATTCCACACTCCCCTGGAGTTTCCCATCCATTGACATTGCGAGCCTGGAAAAACCAAAATCCAATCGATATTTTATTTGCCTGTAAAATGTCTTAAATATTTGAGAAGCTAAATCAGGAGTTTTCGTTTGGCAGAAATATTTCGCTATATTGAAGCTAGGAGACGGCACGTGTACGCCATGCAAGTTTAGCATCTATAAAATAAACATTGCAAAATAAATAATAATAATAATATTTATTACTAGCGTTTATTAATTTTCAGATAATCTTCATATTTGTTTTTATAGATGTGAATATATTACATGGTATTCATATTTGTTTATATAGATGTGAATATATTAAAAAATCTTAGAAAGCTATTTTTTTTAAGAAAGCTATTTTTTTATTATAGTAGGACATGTTTTTAACTTTTAAAGTGTCTTCGATAATATTGTTGTCACTGAATTACTATCATTGTGATACTTTACTGATTTTTTTATTTCACGAAGACTTTTTAATTTTGGAAAATTATTAAGTATGACGTGTTTAAAATTTCTTACATTAAATTAATTGCTATTAAACTTAATAGTCCATGTAAATTTAATGAAAAATTCGTAGAAACTAAATAAAAAAACCACTCACAGAAATACCAAAAGCATGCACTATTTCTCGCTATCCGCTGGCTACCTCATTCGGGTTTAAGTAGCACTAAAAAATAAATAAAAAAACTACTCACAGAAATACCAAAAGCATGCACTATTTCTAGCTATCCGTTGGCTACCTTATTCGGGTTTAAGTAGCGCTAAAACGCGACCAAATGCGGTTTTGAATTTATTGGGAATTCAAGTGTTGTTTCAGCTATGGTATGGCTGCCACTGAGCGACACTTCCTGCTTGGCAGGGACTTGTTGCTCAGCAACCATAC